>JAEAOA010001055.1:0-480000 GCA_016746295.1 Potamilus streckersoni | reverse complement strand
TTTCTAGCACATAAAAGGTTGAAAATGTAAACAGACATTAAAAGGTTCAATGCAGCATTACATCAAGCTTTATTTATTTAATGGAGATCATTGCAGATTACAGACATAAAATGAGCACAAGATAAGAAATACATAAGAAACCTAGCCTTTTTTACATGGCTCTACAATGTTAGCCAGATCAGCTAATCCTAGATCCTTTAGGATGGTTTTCAGAAACATGGCATTAATATCTACAACGAACTCAAAGAATTTATGAAAGTTGTCTGGATAACTGACCCATATTTTGGTCGTCTCTTTGTATTACTGATGCCAAAAGGTCATTAGAGATTTGGATTAGTTCAGATTCTTGTCTGTTATACTTTGATGGAGGTTACTGCTGAGAAAATATTTTCCTTCGGATGGTTTCGAACCATTGCTATATTTGCATTGCATAAGCAGAATGACCCAACCCCAGTAAATACGATTAGTACAAAAGTTTCCAATTGTGTTGTAGATAAAAATATATAACAACATATACGTATACTATATTAGTATAAATACAGTAAAGTAGTTCAAGTTGCCGTAATTATCTAGAGCAAAGAAAGATAAACAACAACAACAAGAACAAAACTCCAAGACTTCTGGCATTCGATGTTTTTGATTGATATATTTGATAATATTTTCGATTCATTGATTAATGATTGTCAATACACCTTATATAAATAAAAATACAAGTATTAAATCTATAACTAGAGAACAATTACAATTAAGAAATGTAGATATTTAGGAGTTAAGGTATAACCTTTTATCATTATAGCAATGAAAATATTAAAGGAGGTGAGAGATGATGAATGCATCGTAAGTGAGGTAAATAGCTATTGGGCAAACAATCTTATAGGTAGCAATATTTGTATAGATATGGCTGACTTAGTCCCTACTTACATGTATGCTTCCAGTAAACATTGAGTGATCCCTGCTGTGTTGAACATGTTGTGATCGTAGACATTGAACATTGTCCATGAAAGTAAAATTTGATGTCACACATACATTTCAGCTTCTCCCAGAACAGGGGTGGGATAAACAGTTCATCCCTTTTAACTTGCATGGCTTCCACTCTCCGAAACAATTCATCCACCCTCGTGTGGATAAGTTCGCCATATTTCTGTGAAAATGTGGACAGAGAAGAGGCCACATAAATGGCGGCTAATATAAGCAAATGTGGTAGTAAGAGGGCAGCCATCTTGCAAATTAGCGAGTCTAAATCCGAGATTGCTCCAGGGCTCGTGTGAAATCGTATATACCAGATCCTAGAAGATGATATTTCCTTGGGGAAATACTTTGGACACAGATTAATAGTTCCACAAAGAAGTCTGGCTACGTCTTTAATGATGTTTATAATCTGTAGTTTTAGTATGTTCTAAGTTCCTTTTTACCACTATGAATGAAAATATCTTGCTGCTTGCCGCAGACTTACGAGTACTTTTTAACATTTTAGACCTGGGAGGCTTTCGAAGTTTAGTGAAGAGTGAAATAAATCCTCAAAATTTGTTCAACGATCTTATAAGATTAATGTTATATATATATATATATATATATATATATATATATATATATATATATATATATATATATATATATATAGATATATATATATATATATATATATATATATATATATATATATATATTAATTTGAAATGTTTCATTAGAAGAAGAAAGGTTACCATATTTAATGAAACTGTATCAATGTTTATGAACGTTTCCTAGGGAATGGGATTATGATGAATGTGCACTTACGTTTTTGTCCATACGTGTGTTTGGGTTTTGGTGAGTTGGCGTATGTGTGTCTGTATATGAAACCAATTATCTAGTAATTCCTGTCACACTTTGAATATATGGATCTTAAAATTCGTGCAGCGATAATGTTTAACAGAAGTGCAAAACATGTTCTCTGAATCTTGATCTGTTTCCACTTACCATGGGAAGAAAAGTTGAAAGAACGTAGTGAAGAAGAACTATCTGCAAACTGCAGAAAAGTTGGGGAATATCTGCATACGTCTAGTTTACTTGAGATACGGAGACACCGACTATGCGACTATAATATAGTTGACAGTAGGTCGGAAGAGGCAATGAGAATAACAAGTATTGTGACACAGTCAAAATATTCCCAAACAGATAGATCATTGGTTCAATCGGAACCACACATGCATTGGGGATGACAGGTAATGCGACACATCTGAAATATTTACACAGAGTTTAATGATTCTGAATGAACCACAACGGCAAGGTGGATAAATACGTTTTTTTTTCTCACTAAAATACTCAAGGAACACCGTATGTACTCACTTACAGGAATAGAACTACACAAAACTAAATCTCCCGCCGGCAGATCTGGTTCTATGCATTTTATTACAAGTAATCAGTAGATAAAAATAACTTAGACCCTGGCCTACCAAGTAACTGACAATTTTGGGACATTTGGAAATGACCTATTAGTTTTAAAAAGTAAAATAGGCGTTAGTCAGGAGCCGATGTTCATATTCATTTGTCTCAATCCACGTGATCACACGCATGTCTTTTAAATAAATGTAACCATGTTAGGTACTGTAATAAAATATTATTAAAATAATTTGAAAGAACGTGTCTAATAGAGTGTTGTGTAATAGTCAGCATTCTGTATATTGTTTTTACTGCATAGTGCATTTGGTCTGCGGTTCTGTGTAGTGTCTGTGATCTACGGACCTGTACAATGTGTTATGGTCTGCGGATCAATATAGTGTTTTGGATCTGCGGTTCTGTATAGTAGTTTTGATCTGATGTGGTGTATAGGGCCTTTCATCAGCTGTGATGTAAAATGTATTTAATCTGTGGGTCCTAAACTTAGCGAGTTCTAATTTGGAGTTTCTGGCAGTTTATTTTGCTCGCCATGTGGGTTTAAACTTCTTTTATGTATTAAAATAGATTTCACGGTCTTTCATTTTTCAAAATGAACATTGTCAAATTTTAAAGGTATATAACGACAGATGGTATGATTAAAATGTAGAACGGGATTATAGCTCAAACTCACATTAAAATTATCAGTAGACCTAGCAGTAGGTTACTCCCAAGGAGCCACAAAGCGGTAAAACTTCGGACCAGATTGCAAGAGAAAAATAGCTTAACTAATGAAGCATTTCGGGTGGGGGGAGAGCTTCTGGTTCAAGTTCAGGAGTCACGAGTCTCTAAGAGGGAGACATAAGTTAAAGTGGCAGAACAGTCGGAGTTGACAAAGTGTGGTCAACATAGAGAAGGTGGATAGAAGGTGGTGGAGGAGGAAAAGCATCTGGAGGAGAAAATAGAGGAGGAGAAGGATTGTTGAATTCGAGGAGGAGGAGGAGTTGAAGGAACTGGAAGAAGTCAAGGAGGAAGTGAAGGAATTAGGAGATGGGAAAGAATACACAGATGAGTAAAACACAGGGAATCTTTAAAGGGTCGAGAATAAAAAGCGTACTTGGGAAATTTTAATCATTTGACCATTTATTTATTAAGTTGTTTTTATTGAATTCCACCCTTTTTGTATATTTAATCATTTAATCGTTGGCATTGCTGACTGGGGGCTCGGAACTGTACATCTAACATTCAATAATTCAACTTCCAACCAAAACAGAGCCTGGATGGGACTTCTACAATAATTTGAAAAAATATTGGACGCACCTCTACCCTCAATTCCTCACAACCAAAACCTCATATTGAGGGAAACCTTCACAAAATCCAAGTTCGAATCCCGGCGATGTTCAAAGAGGCAGTATTGATGTGTCAAAAGTTCCACGTTGAATTTGTGAAACAGGAATAATATTTCGGCTTTAGAATTCCAAAGAAGTTCCACTGAATGTCTTTGTCCAATAACGTTTATAAATATTAAGCACTTCTGCTGTTTTCCAGAGAATTAATTATCAGTTCGAAAGAACAGAAAAACTAAAAACTAAAGTCATCTAGCAACAACAAAAATATACATATGTACTGTCAAGCTATTATTTTACGACTAACTCAAAATCACTGAAAAAGTAGATCACGCAATATGTCACGTGGTCACTTACTACAAGATATTTATCACGTACCCCAATGAGGAATCAATAAAAAACTTTGTTTACACATGGGTAGCACGTGGGCCGACATGACCTTGAAAATAACAATTCGTTATCAATCTATGTTTATAAACTGCATGAACCAGAGTGAGCTAAAATAATGCTTCTGTAATAGGTTTAACGTTCTAAAAATCAGAATCTACTTGAGAAAATATCAAATCCCATGAAAATAATCATTAAAATAAAAGGTAATGAAACAAAAATAAAAAACGAGTTTAAAACTTACAAACAAGCAATGTAATTACATATACGTATCATAATAAAGTTATTTTGAGATATGACACAAATGTAGTAAAATTGATTTTCGATCACACGGTTATACTTTATATAGGACTTGAATTAAAAAGATTCATAGGTGTATAACTTATCACTAATATCCCTTCATCACCTCGCACGTACCATTGATATATGTAGTCTGGTGTACATTGGGTAGCTATGAATTTATTATGTTAAAATCTAGACCTTGTCATTAGATCATCCGACTTTTGAGCCTGAGTTTTGGGTTAAATTTTTAAATACATCAAAAAATAAGCGATGTTAGATAGTTTAATACTTTGTGAATAGTTATCAATATGTAACATTTAAGTTAAAAGTTTTATACCATAAGATATACCTATTTCTTGACAATGGTATGACACATTTGAATCCAATTATAATTCTGACCGCATAATAATCAATTGCGTGTTATTAATTAGAGAATATCCGTTTACATGACATATCAGTGTTTTTGGGGAAGTTGTCCAGGAATAGTTTTCAGGGGGCACCAAAAGAGCTCGCGAACTGGTCTTCGCGCTCTGCACTGAAGCTGAACAAGTTATAATGAAAGTTGTTGATAGTATCAAAAAATGTTGCTCCAGAATAGTTGAAAAATTAGCTACTTTGATAGGTTCAAGCGATTCCAGATCGACTAAGAAGATCAGTGACTCGACAACCAATGGCGATTGCACCTCATTTAACAGAAACATTGCCCTGAAGGTCAGTAAAAGTACATATAAAGCGTAAATTCTCAGCGTAATACATTCATGGATAAGAGCGGGGTGACCATCAAAAGGTATTTGCAAACGACAGTGTATAAACAATGACACAAGCTGAGGAAGTATCCGATCTCTAGCTTGATATGGAAGCAAAATAATTTTCAATATTATTTGTCCCCGGCTAAGTAGTCGGATCAAAAAGATCTCTTTGATATAAAAATTGTATAATTTATCTTAGTATTTTATACGGTGAAAGGCATTTTTTAAAATAATTTTTGATTCATAAGCTAATGGAAGACTCAAACAAACAAAGAATGTCTCTTAATATTCCATTACTAAAACCAATGCAAATAATGCAATATCCTAATATCGAAGAGATCGTTAAGACCAAAGCGATGCTACATTCAGGCCACATTCTTCTGATAACTCACTTAAACTTATTTGGTAGCAGGCTCGGTTATGTTTAATAAGGACAAAATAACATAGTTACATGGAATAAATGAGACTGAAGCTTTGGTGTTGGTGTTTATAATTGAATTTAGTATTACTGTTATATATATTTAATTTATATCGTGGGTCATATCTTTGTCAGTGATTGAGGCTAGAGTTTTGGTTCTTCTGACTTATCTGGTTTTCGTCACCTTTAAAACATGTTTATTTCGATTTATACCCCCTTTATACGAACTTAGATGTTTTGAATGAAAGTTTCCATTTCAAACGAACAACATCCTAGGAATTCTATTATGTCTTAGGTCAGGTGAAAGTAGTATCTAGGATGAGGTAAAAGTGACTCATTCATCTTTTTAAGTTCAGTTTGTGTAATCATTTATTATTGTGTTCACATATAATTTGAGTGGAAGCATTTATTTTAATTATTCATTAGGGTTACAATGTATTCATTGACGTTTTGGACTCAAACACTACTTTGGGATTATTGTGAAATCATAAAAATACATTCTAGATTATATCATTGTGATACATCAAAACTATTGACACAGCTGCACATTTAAGTCTATTGGTACATGAGCTCATTCAATATTAGAATTCATTCCGAACATTTAAACCATTTACCTCATAGAATTATTGCTTTTTAGCCTTTCGATATACGTGTAGCAAAGTTACCCAGTGCATTGCGCTATAAATAGAACACCTGTTACCTAATCGACTTTATTCACATAGGACTGCCTGTTAACTGTTAAGCAGTGTAGTGTGTTACGTTTAACAGCAATTTTAACCAATTAAAAATTTTGATGCACATATATTATGTATGGAAATGTTTCCACGGAAGAATTTAATATGTTCGGTAAAATCTTGAGCGAACTCAATCACCGTCAAGTTAGTGAAGCGGCTTGACCACCCTAGCTGCTATTTCTCATTCTCGAAATTTACGAGTTCTTTGTCTGTGTCCACATTACTAAATCTGATAATTTATAAAAACTAATTGCTGTCTACATCAATATCAGAGCCTTTAGGTAAGTTATTAAAGCTTTCATAGTTGTTATTCTAATCGTCAAAACTCAAGTACTGAACGAAATCAGCGACCTCCATTTTGGAGCGTGGAGAATACGACCCAGTTACTTTAAATTGCAAATTTCGACCAGAGCATAAACATCGACCACGTGATCTGACGTAAAAATGGTCATTCACACCAATGAATGTAGTATGTAATGGGGGTTTTCATCAAAAGTGGCACTACGAAAACACGCTCATAATTGGCTTATGTTTACAGTAGGAGTCAGGAAGCTCTTTCATGAAAATGGTGTAGAGGCGTCAAAAGGCACTTGGACGAGAATCGAGTAGAGGCGTCAAAAGGCACTTGCACGAGAATCGAGTAGAGGCGTCAAAAGGCACTTGCACGAGAATCGAGTAGAGGCGTCAAAAGGCACTTGCACGAGAATCGAGTAGAGGCGTCAAAAGGCACTTGCACGAGAATCGAGTAGAGGCGTCAAAAGGCACTTGTACGAGAATCGAGTAGAGGCGTCAAAAGGCACTTGCACGAGAATCGAGTAGAGGCGTCAAAAGGCACTTGCACGAGAATCGAGTAGAGGCGTCTAAAGACGCATCCATGAGAATGGAGTAGGTGCGTCCAAAAGCGTTTGCAAGAAGTAAAGTCTAAGTGTTTGGATTTTTGATAAAACATGGGATTAAGTGGGATTTAATTCACAATAATGTATATTCCTCTAAATGTTTCATTTTGTTTCTTTGAGAAATCGTCTTTCCTTTACTTTGTTTAAAACCACATAATCCTAACAAATGCATAAATGAGATGGATTCAGATCATGGACCGCTGATGAAGTTAAGGAAAATGCCGACAGGAAGTTCGATCGGTTGACTTGATGCAAACAGGAATAGTGACTTTGTTCCACTTGTAGTTGCATATCTGCTCGAAAATGGTGTTAATAATCTATAATTGTATGACAGTCGTTCATTAATATTAAATGGTTGGAAGTGCGAGTGAGTGTTGGACCTGATCAACCTCAGTCTGTTGAGTAATAAAATTAATAACGGAAGTACTACGATTAAACCTCATATTTTGACCTATTTTTTTACATACTAAAGTCAAAAGCCCCATAATGATACTTTTATCAACCATGGTGGGCACTCGAGACTCAAACAACCCTTAGGGCTACATTAGGGCATTTCGATGGCCTGGCCCAAGGGCCGCACCACTTTTTTTTGTCTCTAATGACATTTTGTGATGCCAATCATTTTGCGGTTCACAGGCTATTGCTTGGCGGGCAGCGTGTTTGAGACTTTTGTTCTAGACGGAAATACTAGTCAAGGGAGATTATCAAGAAATTAGGAGACAGTTGCTTCCCGACTGCATTATGTCCCTTCTATTGATTAATTGGAATTTTGTATTTGTGTTATCATTGGCGTTCAAAATCTGTTATACTCGGCGTCTAAGACAATGTTCCTATAAGATCTTATAATGTAAACGTTTGTAATTTCAACGCCTTGTAATGTGTTTTGTAATTAACATTGACAAAGGTTCTATCTATCTATCTATCTATCTATCTATCTATCTATCTATCTATCTACCTACCTACCTACCTACCTACCTACCTACCTACCTACCTACCTACCTATCTATCTATCTATCTATCTATCTATCTATCTATCTATCTATCT
Organism: Potamilus streckersoni; assembly: GCA_016746295.1. Lineage (NCBI taxonomy): Eukaryota > Metazoa > Mollusca > Bivalvia > Unionida > Unionidae > Potamilus > Potamilus streckersoni. The sequence goes on along the minus strand of JAEAOA010001055.1, from coordinate 471,791 downwards.
ATCTATCTATCTATCTATCTATCTATCTATCTATCAAGATCTCAATTCTAAAAGAAAGAAACGAAAATATTAATTTGTGTACAACATATTGAAATCTCTAGTTATTGGAAGATAAAAACATCCAAATTTAAGCTAGTGCTTTGATATTGATTGGAGTGTAAGAGAAGCGTGCTCCAATCAATAATTCATATCCTGAATATAATAAGGACATTGAAATGAATTTAGATTAAGCATTGATTATTGTCCAGCTTTCACTTGGTAATGGAAAAAGCCTAATTAATAAGCCAGTTCAATCGGATAGAAGTCAAATAATGTTTTTTATCGCACCATTCAATCAATAAAAACTTATTAGATTTCGTTGTGAATTTGGGAACAAAGTAATTGATAATCACCATAGGGTATAATTAAATTAATTAGGTTTACAATGTGAATGACCACTGGAAGGTTATGGACATGATCCAAAAGGTCGTTACTTGGAAAAATACCGTCCACACTTACAATCTACCCCCCCACTAAAACTTGATATAAAATTAAACCTGTCCTTGGAAAGCACGCGAGAATCACGCGTCATTATGGACAAATATCTTTTGAGACTGGATTTGGCACTTGTGATTAAACAGCTTCCAGAATATAAAAAGGCTTTGAGCTGTTTTGTTCTCAGTGAGATTCCATGCTCTCAAAAGAATATTATGTCTATTTCTTACAGGTAAGAAACTTATGCTTTATACTCGCTTTTGGAAGTTAAAGATTTTATAGTGAGTTGTGGTACTCTTCTGAATTATTTTTATTTCATTAATATAATGTAATAGTGAGTTCTCTTTTCTACTATGAAATATTTTACTGATTTAATATTTTACTGAATTGATGTACATTGTATTTATAATATAATATTATTGAGTTCCCTTCTTCCACAATCATAATGTAATTTAAATATTTTACAGCTTCGCTGTTCATTAGTATTTGTTTGAAATAATTACTAGCTTCATGTAATAATTTAATTGAGAATAAATATATATTCTTTAAATAATAAGTACAACATTCACAGATCTTTTTCAGGTCTTTACCTTACAATAAATAAAATAAAATACATTTATTACAGTTATTGAATTTTAGGCTCTTTAAATATTTAAATCACTTGTATTCAAAAATACAGAAAAATGAATGGACAAATGAAATACTAGATTGTGGAAGAACTATTTAATAAGTATTGTAATATGTATTGTATGTATTTTCAACATAAATAAATTTACATGTTGTATCTTTAGAATATGTATCTATATATATGTCAATAAAGTAAGATTCCATGCTCTCAAAAGAGTATTATGTCTATTTCTTACAGCGATCCCACCTCTTCGCAGTCAAGCATTCCCCACAAAAAGATGTAACCGTATCTACACCATCATATGTGACACCTTATTCTTATGAATGCTGAACTTTCTGCCTTCTCGTAATTAGACACGAGAAGAAGGTTATGATAGAAACGTCTAAAAACAACATCAGACAATTCCTATCATAATATATCTATCTATCTAAGTATTCCGACAAATTGGGGAAGGGTGGAGAGGGCGCAAAAATACCCGTGAAAACAACTAGATGTAAAGGTAGAAACACTGCAGATAGGACACCCAACTGGAAGCTGCACCACCGTCCTCCGAGGACGGACGGATATCGACGACGACGACAATGACAGAAACAGAGAGCGCGACAGATAGAGCCTGTACACCGCTGTATATTTGATGTGCCACAAGATGTATATAGTTTACATTGAAATAATCGAGGCTTATTATTGAAAGAAAATGCTGTTTTATTTTGCTTTGTCAATAGATAATTAACCTTTGCATTATCTTGACCACATACTGCTAAGAGACAGACTCTATATGCAAGAGAAGAGCATTAATATGTATTGAATTACATTTTTCATTTATTTTTAGTTTTATTCGATTAATTTTATAGAAGTCTAAATTGAATTGTTTCCTTTGCATAGTTTTAACTTTAAAAATGTATGATAACTTTAAATAATAATATATTCAAAATACGTATGCCACAAGGAGTATACATTTTCTAAAGATTAGCATGTAGACCCAATTCGAAACACAACATAATTTTGCCATCGTGTATATCTGTTGTGTTAAAAGGATGCTAAAAAACCTCATAAAACATAACCAATTGACAACAAACACTGAGATATTTTATGGTGTATATTTTATATCGGTATTCTGTCAAAGATCAACAGAATTTGAAACCTTAGCTAGGGCCAGCATAGACGTAACATATGTGTACGCTTCTGAACACCAAAATGGCCAGTAGTCAGGGTAACCATTGTAACCATGGAAATCAAGCGGAGCATTGATAAACCACTTTTCTTTCAGTAGTTCTTGGTACGCGGATTCCGGAATCACTCCTTGCATGCCATATATCCGGACGGCTTCTGGAGTCAGGCCCTTGTTCGTATAGTCAGCGCTTTTTCTCACTTTGATACTCACGCGGTTTACAGGGTAGAGTGGAAATGTCTGAAATTATGAAGGTTTGGAAACGTTCTTTATCGTTCACTATATGATCGACGTCAGTTTTAGGATTGCAAAAACGAAAACAAGCCATCTTAGTTTTTACAAATTCAGGGGAGGGTGCCCTCCATTTTTTTACATGGGAAGATAGAATGTAATAAAGAAATATGAATCTTATTCGGCTGTGAGATTTGTAAAAGTGCTTGATATTGATCGTAGAAAAGGTTAAACTGAATACATATGTCTCCCTTTCCATACCTTTCCGGTAATTCACGTAATCCATTGCTTAATATAGCATCATCAATCGAGGAATCGCCAAGCTCAACCTATCTACTTACATCCGTTAGACAATTGATTTTTAATCTACATAAAATTCTAATGGAAAAATTGCTGACCAATCCCAAGGTTTCCTATTTCATGGCTCGTTATATAATGATAACTTGGGTACTACCTTTGTCTTACAAAAGAGCAGAACGGTTTGCAGATGATATTATATCGAGTTAACGTTTACATTATGTCATGTATACATTACAAATTGTTGCGGTATTAACCTCAAAATTATTGACATGCCGTAAAACTCCAAACTAAACTCTACAACAGTCGAAATGTTGTAACTTGTCATGTGATCATTTTTCATGAAATAATTACAACCAAAAGAAATAAGGTGTCTGACCAAAGAGTTTTAGTATGTTGAATTTTTCGCGTTATCGAGGAGTTCTGGTAATATCTCCTTGTTGATTCACCAGTGCCGGATTATGCTATATGAAAGTCCCGTATCCATAGATGACTTAATTATGGTTGACTACCTTTCCGACACGAAGTCTTTATTTTCTCTTTTATGGCAGAAATCGTGTTTGTTGAAACTATAGTTAATGCAGCTTTTCCTCCAATGAACCAACTTTCAAAATCGCAGGAAACATTTTCGGCTATATTATTTTGGACAAATTCTTATAAGCGACTTTTCATGGCCCCTTTCATATCGGAAGTGCTGACCGGGAAGGTGGGGGATACATCATTATCATCATTTCTTCCGTAAACTGACCGATCGTAGGGGTGTCGCTGATAACCTTGCGACAATCTCTCCATTTTGCCCTGTTCTCCACTGAGAGAGAGAGAGAGAGAGAGAGAGAGAGAGAGAGAGAGAGAGAGAGAGAGAGAGAGAGAGAGAGAGAGAGAGAGAGAGAGAGAGAGAGAGAGAGAGAGAGAGAGAGAGAGAGAATAAGCTTGATCTTGGACAGAAGCTTGATGTTGCTGTCATTCCAAATTAGCTACAGCCTAGACAGTGCAGCTATTGTCTGCGCAATTCTGGACAGAACGACATGTTTTGAACCTTCATCAGAGGCGACATCGCCTAAGTACTTGAAGCTTGTAACTGCTCAGCATCTGTCCAATAATATTTAGTTACTTTTGGACATCATAAGGGTTGTTTTCATTATGTCTTCTCTGCTCTGATATAGATTCCATACCTTAGTGAAGTTTTACTGACACGGTTCACTTGGGATTTTCCGTTCGTGTTCATTTCCTGCTAAGCCATATATATCACCAGCGAATAGCAGATTGGTGATTGTTCTGCCTCCAACACTGCCACTGCCCTCGTGGTCTTTCAAAATATCGGACAAGATTCTTTCCAGGTTGATATTGAAAAGAATGGGTGAGAGTAGGCCTTATCCGACCCCGACCGTAGTTCTGAACAAATCTTCTAAATTCCCAATGATTTGAACTGCGTTCGCCTTGTCACAGATATTCTATGGCGCTGATTAGCTTTGCATTTATGATGTATATCCATGCCATACCTTGTCGAAAGTCGCCTTGAAGTCAATGAAGAAATTGTAATGGTTCTGTTGATGCTGCATTTAGGACTCTACTAAGGTTTGTTCTATTGTGCTACGTCCATCTCTGAAATCATTCTATTTCTCAGCAATAATATGGTTTGGTTTATTTTAGTTTATTAAAGATGGTCTTACGCATAGCCTGCTTGGGTGACTGACGAGGCTAATTGTACGTTAGTACTGGCACAGTTGCAATTCCCTTTGTTAATAAGAGTGATGAAAGTGTCATCATAGACTTGGTTAGTGGGGTTGGCCATTGTACTGTTCACCAGATTTTGTAGCGGGTTGTAGTGAGGACATCGATAACGAAGGTTCCTGCTACTGATGGTATAATGGTTACTCCAGGTCTCTTTCCTTTTCTTAGTACATTTACTGCAGTCTCTACTTATTTCCTGAGGATTCTGTGGTTAGCCTTTGTTATCCTCAGTTGAACATTTAGCACAGGTTCGTCTCTAGAAGTCTCCTGCTTGTAAAGCTCTGAAAAGTGTTCCGTTCATCTGTCAATGACCTCTTGGTCTTCTGTGGAACCCTTAGTAGACTTGTCCTGGATCATGGTAGATCCTCCCTGTTTTCTGTTGTAATTTCCCTACCAATTGGTACACCTTTATACAGTTATTCTGGTTAAGGATTTTTTATTTCCTTACATTGGTCCTCTAACCAGTTTTACTTCGCTTTATTTAAGCTCTTCGTAATCATCCTCAGTTTTCTCCTCACATTCTTAAGGTCCAGGCGATCTATTGTGACCCGTGGTTTATCATACGGTGCTTCTCCAGGATCTCGCTCGTTGTAGCTGTTACTGCCATGTTGAAGATGGTGATCAAGTTAGTCAAGGTTCATTTCTTCAGCACCTAACATTGCGAATAGTCAAAATTGTTCACCTATTGATGTCTCAAATGTCAGGCATGGTTCTTTAAGATTGTCAAGTTTAAATCAAATTGGTTAGTGTCTTGGCTTCTCGGTCTTTTTCAGACGAAGTTTGTTAGTCATCATCGCCAGGTCAGGGTCGCTTCTTATACAGCTCCTGGGAAGCTAAGTGATCTGGCAATATTGACGCTAGACCAGAAATGCAACCTCATGAAGATGTAATTATTTTGGTAGTGCTGTTTACCGTCTGAACTATGTTCAATAGCATCAGGTAATCCTAGGTGGCGAAGTCCAGGAGCTTCAGTCATCTATCATTGGTCTGTGCATTACAATATTGGCATCAGAATCCTCACCAGTCAGCCTCTTGGTCTTCTACTACCTTGGTATTCCAATCTCCTTGAATAACTAGTCAATTTTCTCTGGGTGTCCATAGTCGTAGAACTCATGCACTTTCTCGTCATCATGAGTAGATCTTGTGACATACATTTCAATGACGACCAAATTGATGGATGTGCCATCAAGCACATGGTAATCATCCTGTTATGCACTGGTCGGTTTCATCTGCATTCAAATTGTCCTTCGGTACCATAACTCTGTCTCATGCTCATGCTTGTCTTCATGTTTATTAAAGTAAATTATATTTCCTTCATCTATTGATCTCTCTCCAAAATTATTACAGTGCATCACGCAGAGTCCAAGTATGTTCCATTGGTATCTTCCCATCTCATTGCCAAGCTCATCTGTTTTCCCTGCTGGTCTTAATGTCCTAACATTTCCAATTATGGCGTTATCTCTTTCCCGTACCTTGATGTTGATTGCACCAGTAACCTAAATGTCACCTCCGTCCTGGTGTCCAGTGGAAGGCGCTGTCATTGGTAACCCAGGCTGCGACCGATCCGTTTTGGAATTATATTATCATTTAGTCATCTAGGCATATCGTGGGCACCTGCAACCAGGTGGAGCCTATCCCTTTCCATGCTGTAGATTACAGCCGATATCCAGATTTCCGTATGGTGTCGAAAGTATGGCATTTGAGTTCATCGTGTAACCCCTATGCCTTCCCATCACCCTTTTTAATCCCTAGGTATGAAGACTTCTGCAGATGGAAGAATTTGAAATCTTCCCATGCAAGTTTTTTCTTGAACACTTACTGTCAAGTCCAAGCAAGATCCTAATGTTAAGCTTTTGGTGCCAGTTTTTAAATCTAATTATGACTTGGAGATTCGAACACGTGAACTCTTGGATACAAAACCGAAGCTCTATCTATTAGACTACTTAACTGGACACGAATCCCATATCTTCTTCTTCCATTCTCCCAAACCAAATGCCCCCTTTCAAGGAAAGTGATTAAAGACTTAAAACGATTATTTGTGTGTATATATATATATATATATATATATATATATATATATATATATATATATATATATATATATGTAAATATATTTTTTTTGTAGTGTAATAAACAAAATCTATGTATATATATATATATATATATATATATATATATATATATATATATATATATATATATATATATATATATATATATATATATATCCCGCCTTTAAAGATTATATCTCATGTAGAAAGCAGCAAGGACTTAATAATATAACAGTGATATTAGGCAAGCCTTTTTCCAGAAAGCGAGGTGATAATTATCAACATCAAATCTTACAGTTGTTCCTTTAACGGATCCAGAAAAGAAGGCATTCCATGGCTTGAAGCTGAACATGTTGTGTACCAAGAAGTTTGCCGCCTTCTCGACTGTCTCCCTAACTTCTTTTGGTACATCTGGAAAAGAAATATGTGTAAATGAGTAAAATTGGACTAAATCCAGGTAGTATCCAGCGTTCCTACGATAGTAATTGAAATCAATCCAAGAAAGGTTTGTTCTTTCATCAACAGCGTGTGCTACCCCTTTAAAGGTCTTTGATTCTCTTCTGGAGATATCACATCTTTATGTAAAGTCAGTGGGATGTTATTGCATTCTGTTGTAGTCTCAATGAAAATCGTAATATTTTTTTGTTATTTTTCTGTAGATTGTATGACTTTATATAGAAAATAAGAAATTAGAATGGTTGTTTAGTTCAACCTCTTTTGTTTTGCATTGAAAGAGAAGGCAGACATTTGTGATTGGGCCGGTTGCGTTGAATGAGAAGGTAAACGTGTGATTGGGCAGGTTGCGATGAACGAGAATGCAAACAGGTGTGATTGGGCCGGTTCCAATAGGGTGAGGTGCACTAAAATGTGCAGTTGTTGCATCCAAATTCAATTAGTTTCAGAAAATGTAACAGAGTTTAACATAGGTGACTAATATTAGTAAGTCGTTGCAGATGAATGTACGCAAAGGAAGAAAATTGAAGGAAACCTTATGAATGTAATGTTTTTTTTATGGCTCTACCTCAACGACATGATAAATTCTATGTTATAGTAAGAGCAATATATTTGTTGTCGTAAGTACCTTATATGATTAGCACTTATATATATATATATATATATATATATATATATATATATATATATATATATATATATATATATATATATATATATATATATATATATATATACAGATTAAAGGTTATACTTATCTGGTTGACTACCCAAATATTCTTTAGTGAACTTAGGAGTTAGGTGTTGCTAAATAACATGAACAAACTCATAGTAACGTAATAGAAAGTTATGTGAACGTTGATTCTTTTTCGAATCTGGGAGCAATGAAAGTGATTAACAATTTACAAATTTACATTGCGCAGTGGGATGGGTGGGTGAGTGCGTGCGCGTGTGTGTCTGAGAGAGAGTATTTACTATACCAAAATATGACGAAAAATTAGCAGACAGAAAGTGACAGACTGATCAGCATACAGACCTTTCTCCCACACCAGGTGTCTCGAATCTTTATCAAACGTTGTCCATGTTGTGATTAAGGCGTTAATAGCCATTGCTGTTGTAAAAAGACGGTCTTCCCCTCGTATCTATAAAATATTATACAGTTCCTTTGTGAAAAAGAAAATGAAATTAATATTGCATGTTATATTTAACTGGTCGTAGGTTTAAACCAGTGGTAGACAGAATAATCAAAAGTTCTTTACAACCTTATAACACATATGCATGATTACAAAATTACTATGAAATGCCAATTGGTAACCTAGGTATACACACATTAATAGAAAAAAGTAGATATTCTTTACGGCTGAATAGGTAAACACTAATTAATCTCAACTTACGAGTCGCTAATGTACGTACCCTTTAAGTACATGAAAACATAATGCTTGGATTACACTAGTGCCTAACGTATGATATTATTCAGTCATATATACAGTACAGTTAGTAGCATCAGTACACTAAGTAATTAAGTTTTTATCCTAATCTCTTATTATTTCTTTTTGTCATCTGGTGACTCGATGGTGGTAGAGATGGTGTGGTTGCGATAACGATGAATTAAATTTAATTGCAGGAATTTACTACAACCATGCAATCCATGTTTAAGAAAGAAATTTCCTAAAGTCATTGACCATCACCAAAGTTACTTACAATAGTTTTATTGTTAGAGTCTAGGTCACCATCACCCACGAAATCGTCGAAATACACCTGCGAGTCGCCATTTGGTATGCTGGCGTTGAGAACCGCCTCTGTCATCGTTCCTTTGAGAACCTCTCCAAGACTGTCCCTTACAAAGTCCATTACCTGCAAAGTGAGGAGGATATTTGACTGGAGACAGGGCATTTGTGTTTATTTCACAGGGGTTACTTTAATCTTTGCAAACATTGGAGAGAATTTCTGTTTACGAGTATAGAGGTTTGCACCCCAGCATTTCTTGCTATTTATTTGACAAAAATGAATAATTTTCGGTTTATATTTTATATCATCTTTGTATAGGCTTGCAGAAAGCAGAGCAAGAGTAAAAATAAAATATGTTTGCTGTTGGCATTTTCCGTGCATATATGTTTAGAGCATACGAGGGCACAAATAAAAAAAATAGCTTGGGGTCATAAATCTGTCCTGTACTTTTATATCATATTTGAAAATAAGTTTTCTCTAATGATAGCAGAAAGGATGCAAACAAATCTTATATATTGCGCATAGTATTCTTATGATGGGTCACACGGTAATAATCAAACATAAATAATGTTCAAATCTCAAACAAAACGAAGGATTTTGAAATATTTCTTTTAAATATGAATTTTTATGAGGACATGTAGCTCAACCAACAGCGCATGATTCATATGCTTGAAAATATAGCGATGCCATAAAACATCAGACTTACACAGTGTCAGTTTTAGTATTGTCCCATCGCTCTTTTTTGCTTTGGTAAAAGTCAATACACCTGTTTACGGTTACGTGCTACGTATGCCTCACCCGATCGTGGGATGCAATTAAACAAACTCCAGCCACACTAAGTTAATAAACATAATCTGCCTTTTTAATAAATTACCTAGACTATACCAATTTTCGATATGCTTTATGCGGAACTGTAAGCTGGCATATTATCTGAGAAATAATAAACTAACCGGGTAGGGTAAAGGACCCTTCTTTGTGCTTCTTTGCAGCTCGGCATACGTTCGTGCAACGAACCAGTAGAACTCGAAGGCAGACGGGTAATAAAGAAGAGCAAGGTCTGGTCTTGACGAAAAATTGTAGTTGATCATGTGAGCCAATAAGTTTGAAGTGTTAAGATAAATTTGCTGAAAATTGAAAGCAAAATTTAATCCAGTGTTAACAAATATTTGCCATAGCTTTGCACACCATTGAGATATTTAGTTCTAGGGGTTAAGCGTTTTGAATGACAATGTTCCATGAAAAAAAAAAAACATCTAAGGCAAGTATCCGAATCTATTCCTTCTCTAATTTAAAATTGTGTAAATGAGTGAAAATAAATTAATGCATTTTAAATATTCTACAAAATCATAATGTCAGTTTTTCCAGTGACATTTCCTGACACGATTTAACAAAAGTATAATCGAAACAGTGATTCCTGATCACAATATTAAAATGTTGCTTATATTTACGTAGAAATTAATAACGAGTCTCAGTTAAAATGTCATTAATGTGTATAGCTTATAAATGTATTTAGAAACAGAAATGTCGTACCATTAAATCCTGATCATGAAGGAGGTTCGGATCCACTAGTCCACTTAGAATGGAAGATGTTATGCCAAATACTCCATTGGCGGCGACCGTAGCGTCAACATTATTGATGTTGAAGGGCATATCCACTCCTTTGGGACCCATTGTCTGAACTTCATTTAAATCTTGAATCTATTATATACACAAATGTCAAATTCTGTTACAAATAGCTATCAGAGGAGCGATAGTTGAACATTTCAAAGATTTCTTTAAAAACACGTAATTCATCAGCTAATAGAACTAAAATAAATCGGTTCCATCTAAACTAAATGAAATACATCCATGTTCTCAATTTTATTGCTTAGTCACACATTTCTTTTTATTAATAAAAATCTTGCACTCACAATAGCTTTTACAATTTTATCTTTTTGGAATTGATTTTTGTGAGCAATTTGAATATATGTTGACGCTTAGTCTGATAAAAGTTTAGAAAACTTTTTCTGTTATTATGCTAAACATTAGTCTATGAGTTTTGGTAAGTAGAATCAAACTAATTTTCATTTAGCCTGTACTGGTGCTATTGTTTTTCTTACTGAGCAGCCGATACAGCTGGGCCAATTTTCAGTTTAAATACATTTTGCCCATGCTTTTAATAATTGATTTGAATCATGTAAATTCTTGCTTAATGTTTCATAAAATGCTGACATTGGACATACATGCTGCTGCCACGGAAGTGACCTGGTGATATGGCAGGAGCAAACGTAAGATGAAAAATAATAACTCATACACGATTTTAATTTGTCTCATAATACATCATTTGAATAATTTAGGAACCTACCCACGTTGGTACGAGAGCAATATCTTGTTTGTCATCTACTTGTTTCTCCAAAAAGTGTCGGAGATAAAAGTAGGTCCGACAGTCTATTGTATTAACTGCGTCATTTTTCGATAGAGGGCGATATGCATACTTCTTCAGGCCGTCAAAGACTGAAGTGAGATTGGTATTTTGGGAGAGCCATTGTTGATGTGATTGTGGGAAATCAGCAGCAGCTTCCGTCAGAAGGGATCCAAGACCGACATTAACAAACGTATCATCAAAGTCAGGAGGGATCAAAAATGCACGAAGGTAACCATCCCTGAAAAATTAGTCTCATGTTTGGTGTACCTACATACCTACAATAAATATTTACTGCTAAATATAATAAACTTATTGTAAAAGGATACTTGCCGTTATTTCCTAAGTTTATATCTTACAACGATATATATATATATATATATATATATATATATATATATATATATATATATATATATATATATATATATGAAAATGTATATCAAAGTCTGTACATGTATTTGCTGTCAATACATCGCTTGTAAAGTAAGACTCGCAATGAACTTTATTTTCTATCAAAAATAAAGGATGAATTAATACATTCTTTTTTCCATTTATTTAATTGCGAACTTGGGTTGATATTTTCACACATATGGATGTACATGATTTGATGCCCAGGGACGTATTTTCACTGCAAACTATGTTATGTATAAATTGCTTACCTGCTGAGATAAGACATGCCACGGGACGGGATTGATAGACATGAAAACAACTTTGAATTATAGACAAGCATTCACTTTCTAATTGCATATTAAGTGCTACATCAGCAATCAAAATTGCAAACATACATTTAGAGTGGCTGTGCCGTATGAGATCATATATTTCCCCAGAAAATATTATCCTGAAACCAACCTGCTTTTCATAAGGCGTTCCATAATGCTAGCTAGATCCGCAAATCCTAGATCTTTAAGGATGGTTTCCAAAAACGTGGCATTAAAGTCTCCGGCTAACTCGAAGAAGTTATGAAGGTTGACAGGATAGCTGACCCATGTTTTGGTCGTCTCGTTGTATTGCTGGGGCCAAAACGTCATCAATGAATTAGAGTAGTTCAGATTCTTGTTGTGGTATTCTTTGATTGACTTTACAGATGAGAAAATTTGTTCGTCGGATGGTTTCGGACTATTACCATACCTACATCAAAAAAAAAAAACACAAATAGAAACATAGCAACTATGATAAGTCCAAACAAGGGCACAGAGAAAAACCATCAATACGATTTATTTTGAAGAACTCTTGAAAAGTAAGGTCCACATTTTAAGTGATATGTAGCAAAGTCTTATATTACTAAGTAATTTGGCAGTTCTCGAGAGTTCCTTAAAAACGTAGTTTGATGTAGATACAAGTATATAAGGAACATATACGTCTACGATATAAATGCGCATAGTGTTGTCGTGTACGTTAGAGGAATTCTGTATGGTCTACAAAAATATGCATTATTTCTGGTATTCGATGTCTTTGATTGATTCCTTTAATTCATATATTTCGACATTTTAGATACATGGCAGACATTATCTGCTATAAGCGAAAATACGTTCTGCATCTTTAACGTGAGAACTTGCATGCGATGTTCAATATAGATATTAACGTAGAACATGTTATTTGTTTCATTATACCAATGATAATATTTAAGAAGACGAGAGACGAGGAATGCAGCGTAAATGAGGTAAATATTTGTTATTGAATCATTCTTATATGTTTCAATGCTTTTGTAGAAAGAGTTGACTTAATTGCTACATACATGTATGCTTCAAGCAAACACTGAGTGATCCAAGCTGTATTGAACATGTTGTCATCGTACACCTTGAACGCTTCTCGGAATAAATACAAATCCAAATGTCCATGAAAGTAAAATTTAATGTCACTCTCGTACATTCCTTTATGCTTCTCCCACAACAGGGGTGGGATAAACGGTTCGTCCTTTTTAACTTGCATGGCTTCCACTCTCCGAAACAGTTCACCCACCCTTGTATGGATAAGGTCGCCATATTTCTCTGAAAATGTTGGTTTAGAAGAGACCACATAAAGGCCAACTAATATAAGTAAATGTCTAAATAAGTTGGCCATCGTGCAAATTAGTGAGTTTCACTCCGAGATTACTCGCTGTCTCGTGGTGAATCGCAGATACTAGATCCTATATCTAGATATTTGCCTTGGAAATAATTTGGATACAAAATAATAGTTCCACGAAGAAGTATGGTTACGTTTATCAAAGGCTTCCAAATGTGCTTTTAGTGTGTTATATGTTCCTTACTACAACTGTGTATGAACACATCGTGCCACAACCTTACAAACAACCTATTATTTTTTTTTATCTCGTATTTATGAACAGGGAAGGTAGAAGATAAGTATTGCGGTTGAAATCGGGAACGCGGAGTAGAAGGAAAGATAAAGTAGTCACACTATTTCTAACCGTGCAACCCCGAGTTTGCTTTCAGTGTACGTGAGGTTATCGGGCACGTGTACACACACCTTTAACCTCTCCTAGATTATCAAAATGTCAAACGTAGAACAGACACAGTTAAAGGCCTATTTAATCCCTCTTTATCTCCCATGCAAGTATCAATAGTTGCCCATTAGTGGGGAGATAGGGGCAGATGTTTTCTTGCACTAGCTAAAGGACAGAGCATATTTTGTTATTTCAAATATTTGTCTTTCAATACATTCCTAAGGGGTTAAAAGTGATTTAGCTTTTTAAATGAGAAATAAAAACTCTTGTTAAAAATAATTTTAATAAATCGTACATTACCTATGAAACCCATTGTCGAGACCAATATTTACATGTGTTTTTCAAGCAAAATTTACATATAAAAAACCGGAATGTATTAAAGGGAACCCAATCCACTCACTGTCTGAGACATATATTGGTAGGATTTTTGAGTACTGACATAACATTACATCGAGTAGCACTTGCAGTATATCTCCGATTTGACGTGGCAGGGGACAGATAATTAAATTATAATTTACGTAATAGAAATCTTGTATGCTGAAGTCAAACCGAACAAGACAAAATACTTCAATGTTTTTAATTGACAAACCTCTAACATTAACAGCAAAGGTAGTTTTGGTCATCACTTTTATAAACCAATTGGTGGAGTCTAAATACTTCATGATGATGTATTGGCAATATGTAATTTGAATTACTTTTGCTCAGTTGATGAAAAATGTAAACTCATATGATATATTTAAAATAGTTTTGATCTAAATAAATGACCAAAGTACAACGTGTTCAGCAAGTCTAAACTATGCAATCCTAACTAAATAGCTATACTATAGTCTCAAAATCTGGGATGAAACGTAAACTTTACATACATTAGGAAAATTGAATTACATATAAGACATATACAATATTGATAGGAGTAGATTTCTGGAATATTTTCAATATTTCAAGTCAGTTGAATAACAATTTTATTAATGATCATTTTGAGTGTTGATGTGACAATACTAGTGGCATTATAGTTTTGCAGTATGGTAATACTTTATCATGTACCGATGGAAACATTTAAAATTTTGCGAAAATATAAAACATATGTATTCTATATTAATGGTTTAAGAAAGTTTAATGCAGATATGGAAAGGTCTTAAGCAATTGTTATTCTGACATTTTAATTACGATGGCTCATTTGACTAAGAAAAAAACTACCAGTATATGCAAAATTGAAGCATAATGTTTAGAATCTCTAGCGGCTCTTCAGCTCAGATATAATACTGAGATGTCATAATTAAGTAAGAAACATGCAGAAAACTTTATCTTTTAAAAATTATAGACTATAGTAACTAAATATGTTAAGAAAGCTAAAAATGTTATATTTCAATTTTTATTGTTTGGTACAGCATTGGTTTTGCGAAGATTAAATCATAGAATATTGAAAAGAAATCTGGTAGAGAGCTCCGTGGTTCATTTAGAATGGCGATGAAAATCTGTTAGCACAGACTATACTACCTCTAAAACATGGAGGTTATTGCCAGCTGCATTATAGGTGTTTAAAATTTGAAATAAGAAATCTCTTACTTGTTTATTTAATATTATACACGCTAACCAAAGATTCTATACCATTTAGATAGAAACACGGTTTTAGAGAATCACTGTATGGCATTGGTTTGTTTTGGTGGATGACTAATAGTGTTATCTCAGTTTCTAAGTCAATTTCACAACTCTATAGGTAGAATAGTTAATCCTGTATTTGTTTTGTATTCCCAAAGTTTCTTATGATATACCCATATTATATCGTATTTTAACTTTCTGTGTTAAATTGTATGATGATTTTGCTTTTGTAAACTACACTTTATTCGTACCTGAAATATAAA
Organism: Potamilus streckersoni; assembly: GCA_016746295.1. Taxonomy (NCBI): domain Eukaryota; kingdom Metazoa; phylum Mollusca; class Bivalvia; order Unionida; family Unionidae; genus Potamilus; species Potamilus streckersoni. The sequence continues at coordinate 456,324 of JAEAOA010001055.1, read as the reverse complement.
TAACTATGCCTTATAGTTTTTTTTATACTAGATGATCTTTGTCTGAATGTATTTTTATGGGGCAAAATGAGATATATTGCAGATTATATACACGTTGTGATGACCGTGTCAATGTTTGAAATAAATGTATGTAATACTATGTCAATTTTTAATGTTAGGATTGTCTTTGTACCTTGTTTATATAAAGTATAACACTTAGTTTGCATATGCTATGTTAATGGTGTTAAAAGACCACCATACATTTTATATGACCTTATCTGACTTTAGGAAGCGTTAAATCAGAACCCTATAATTATACAGTGAGAAGTAGTTTAGACCCGCATCCATGACATTTTAGTAAGTCACGGAGCAGCAAAGTATTTGTTAGTGTCAGGAAGGCTTTGTTTGTTTTGTGACGTTCATAATCGGTACTTTCTGTTAGGCTTAAAATATGTTGAGCCTCTTGGGAACATTGGAGATTAAGTTAACTCATATCTAGATCACATTTTGTATTTTGATGATTTTTTTAAAAAAAATGTGGTACACATGATTGAAGATGTGTACGTTGTGACAAAATAACTCTTACCTTGTCATATTCCAGCAGACTTATCTCTCTTTATGTAATGGAGTACATAGTTTTGTCATTGTCAAATTGACAATTTAACATTGTTCTTTATGACAGTACGTGACATATATACGGAATTATGATACAAATTATATTTATTTAATAAAACATCAGCATTGAGGTATATGGAAAAACAAATGGTACCAATACCATGTGATACCGTCATAGAAGTCTACAAAATAAGCGGGATGAGAACATGGGGAAGGCGTCTTCGGTTCTTATTACTACATATTTTAAAGCCAAGAGTCGTGGTTTTCTACGTCAATGACGGCTGTCTTGAAGATCCTTATGACGATAACCCAAATCAGTGTTCGTAAATGTTTCCAGCCTGTGTAGTTACTAATTCGTCAGGGTCATCGGCCAGTAGTGTTAAGACTGCTCGACTGGTCGATAAGCAGGACGGTATTGTTAAGTGTTTAGACTCGTACAAAAGTAACAAAAAAGAGTGAAGACAACAAGCTTTTCAAAGTTTAACAAATAATATATTTCCATAGAAAAACGGTAAAAAAAGAAAATAAAAGACTTACTGTTTATGAATTAAATGCAAACATTAATCCAAGAATTAAAAATTATAAAGTCATATCAATAAAAAAATCCTAAATAAATCACATTTCGAATCCAGATGAAATTCCAAGATGGAAGGCGATGACGCCTTCGATATCCTTCTAAGTGTGGCCGTGTCAACCGTTAGTTGTTGAATCACAAAGAAATAGTATTCCAGTTTAGAATTCCGAATTATTTTCAATAAATGTCTTTGTCCAATAATTCTGTAAAGGAGCATTTGTATGTATGTTTTCCAGAAAAATTTATTAATAATTCCGGAAATTAGAAATTTTCAACTCAAACTGGTCACAACAAAATACCTTTGAGCTCCGAAGGTTCAAAGCACAACTGGCTTTATTCTTATCATAATACGAGTATTAAGCCTATCTAAAAGGCAAAACATATTTTCGGATGGGGTCACCTGATCACCTCTCTACAGAACAACGTAAGCTTGCATGCTTAAAATTACGTACTTTAGTATAGCCTTTACTAAAACCAATGATTCACACATTTGAAATGAATAATAAAAGGTTGTTTACTCCAAAACTGACACTGGTTCTGAATCTAGATCAGCAAAAGATACAATGTTTCAAATTGACAAACATCTAACATTAACAGCCAAACAGAAATTAATTGAATTTTTAAAATGAAATCAAATCCAGTAGACCAAATGTTCATTGCAATAAACCAACAAAGAAACAATGTAATTACATACACAGAACAATACTTTGTAGTAATATTTTCTGCTGAGCATTAAAGCTATGTTAAACTTGTCGCCTTTCCTTCAATTATCATGTGTCAGGAGTCGTTTCTTCGTGGTGGTCATGTGTTCTCACCTCCTGAAAGTCGTCGAGACTTTATACTTTTTAGAACGACACCCTTTTTGTATCATAGCGGATAAAGGGGAGTACCCGGAAGGTAATGATGAAAAGGTTCTTTTTTCTTCGTTTGCGTGGTTTCCTTAGGTTTGTACAGCATCAACGACAGTTTGGCTGGCTGCATTGGAACCAGTATGGGTGGCTGCCGTGGTTGGTTGCATTACTTAGGCGACCAGTTCTGCTTCCAGCTTATCATCAGATTCACTCTCAGTGATTTACCTCTTCCTTAGCATGACGTTAATTTGCTCTGTGATAGGCTTGTTGATTGCTAGTGTGTTCATGTGCTATGATTATTTACACGGCCTTTCACTAACTGGAAAAGTGTCGCTGACTCATGTCAATTCTCATTGGCGACTTTGGTATAATGTTGTGTATGCTGAAAACCTAGCCTTTTTCAGAATGTCATATTAAATCGCGACTGGTTAGGCTGGAATATGTTTATGCTCCACCACTGCTTTAAGATATGTTTGTCGCTTTATGTGACCTGGAGCTAGAATGAGCTTTTTGATGCTTTTCGCTAAAGACTTTCCTAAATTGTCGCCTGATTTTAGTTCTATGCATCGCAGTTTCTCGACCTTGATGCCATCTCCACAAGCGTTGCATCTACTGTGAAAGGTAATGGTACTTGTTCATCATTTCCAGTGTGTCATATTTGTACAAGTGTTTGGTTTTAGTCGGAACATGACCATCGACTGTAGCTCCTAGAATCTCTTCGAGTCTCTAGGTGGTGTGTTGATGATAATCGCACACCCTACCAGTAAAAACGTTCGCTTTCCGTGACTTAGCAAATTGTCATAGATGGAAATCTCAGAAACCCTACTTCTTTACTACGACATAAATCTATGACATACTGTGCAAAAGTTAATTATGTGCATGTCTTCATTTTATGACCTTGCTGACAAAATCATACGTTGATCTATAACATTGGTAGACTCTAAACATGCATCATCACAAAGCAACCGATGTTCCATGACATTTAGAATCCCTCGTTCACTCTGCAAAATGTTGCAATATTTAAGTTTAAACACTCTAAATATAAATATTTACCAATGAAAGAGTTAACAAAATAGGTATGATAATAAACGGACAGACGCACTGGAGTCGGAATCTTTGATCTTGATTGAAGTTTATTTTCTTGTTTCTTCTCCATCTTTTAATAAAAACAAATAAGAAAAGACAACTGTTCAAATTTTAGCTGTTTACCTGATGAAATGTTGGGTGATGTGCCTTTCTTTATTCTGATTATATATTGGAACATACATACATACATACATACATACATACATACATACATACATACATACATACATACATACATACATACATACATACATACATACATACCTATCTACCTACCTACCTACCTACCTACCTACCTACCTACATACCTACCTACATACATACATACATACATACATACATACATACATACATACATACATACATACATACATACATACATACATACATACATACATACATACATACATACATACATACATACATACATACATACATACATACATACATGCATGCATACATACATACATACATAAATCCATCCTTCCATAAATACATCCCTCCTTCCCTCCGTCCGTCCGTCCCTCCTTAGATCCATCCATCGATCCATCGATCCATCCATCAATCCATGCATGCATGCATGCATCCATCTATCCATCCATCCATCCATCCATCCATCCATCCATCCATCCATCCATCCATCCATCCATCCATCCATCCATCCATCCATCCATACATACACACATCCATCCATAATTACATATAAACATGCATACATAAAGACATACATGCAAACAATGTGTATATATTTCGCACCAAAATATATAATTATATTAACACAAATAAGCATAACGAGCTAATTGAATAACAAAATGTTAATGATCCTAGGAAATTTCCCATAATTACTGAAAAAATTTCTTGTTAAAAATGATCTAATAATTTTAACAATAACTTTTGAAATTTTGTATATTTAAACGTTTTAAAAACAAATTCAAAACCAAATATTCTTTGTTAAAAAGATGATAATATAATAACATTATTATTATTATTATTATTATTATTATTATTATTATTATTATTATTATTATTATTATTATTATTATTATTATTATTATGATTATTATTTTCATTATCATTCGAATTCCGATTTGTTTTCAGAACTAATTCACGCTTCTACACTTAGAGTTAATGAGGCTAGGTGTATTCTACATCATTTGTTAGCAATAAATACTATAAAAATCAGAACTCAATATAAAATATGCTCCAACATGTCTAAACTGAATAAAGGTCGACGTTTTGCTTCATTTCATCAATATATAATCAAATCTAACTACTACTACTACTACTGCTACTGCTACTACTACTACTACTACTACTGCTACTGCTACTACTACTACTATTACTACTACTACTACTACTAATGAAAGGTAACAAGAAAAAGAATGAAAGTGTTTGAAATATGTCTCTTTTATTATCAATGTTATACTTAGATACGACAGGTATGCAGTAAAATGGATTCTTGATCAAAAAACTATGCGTTAAAAAGAACTCAAGATAAAAATATTGAAAGGCAGTCTTATCACACATATAACAATATCACCCAACATATACTGTTTATATATGTAGTCTGATGTAAATTGGGAAACTATTTCATTTATTATGTCAAAGTCTTGATCTTGCCGTTATATCATTAAACTGTTTATCTCAAGGCCGAGGTTAAGTTTCTGATTACAGCCAATCAAAAAATCGATGTTTCAAAATTAAATCTTTTGTGATTAGTTCTCAATATGAAGTTTTATTTTATAAATAACATTCTTGGCAAAATTTATATAACATGCACCACAGTGTCCACAATGATACGATATATTTAAAGTCTATTTGAGTTCTGACAGGATAACCATCACAAAAACTTCACTCAAGCTTATATAACCTTCTTCCCTCCGTATCCCGGGCATTGATGATAACTAGTGACCGAGTAATAGCCGTGGGTAGTCTGGTGTTACAATAGCTGTGATCTTTTATTAACTCGCATTAAAACATCACTGATTCATGATGTATAACATGAACTAGAATCTAGTCAGTATAAAAGTCTTGATCCATTATGTTTTGCATAAACATCAGTTACAGTAGTAACTAATATTTGTGGACAGTTAAGTCTTACATAAACTAGTGTCAGTAAAATAATAATGATCTATTAAGTGTTACATAAACTAGAGTGTCAGTAAAATAATAATGATCCATGAAGTGTTACATAAACTAGAGTGACAGTATAATAGCCGTGATTAAATGTATGTTAAATTAGCTAGTGTGACAGTATAATTGTTATCATCTATTATGTGTACATTAACTAGTGTGACATGATTATCACCGTGATCCATTATGTGTTACATAAACTAGAGTGACAGTATAATAGCCGTGATACATTATCAGTTACCTAGAATAGAGTAACGGTATAATAGCGTCCATTATGAGCTTCATAAGGTAGAGTGATATTATAATATCATAGCATATGTTACAAAATGAAAGTTATGTCATGATGTCCGTGATCCATTATAGTCAAGATACATAAGGTAACCATAAAACATTTTACAAAATACTGGGTCATATTTACATATCTCTATAGCTTATTGCGGATCATACTTTCCACCCGCATTCTGGAATTTTGCCAAAGCCAAAAGGGAAGTGACGTATGTGTAGGCCTCGGAGCACCAAAATGGCCAGTAATCTGGGTAAGAATTGAAACCGTGGAACACCGGGATTGGCATGTGTCCTTCCCATTCCTCCTTAAAGAGTTCTTGGTATAATTCCTCAGGAATGATCCCTTCTACGCCAAGGGTTGCGTGTGGATAATAGTGAACGTCATGGAGATCACCCGGAATCACCGTACCATTGAAAAACTCGACCCGATTCACAGGATAACCGCCATATGTCTTTAGGTTGCAAACATAAAAAATAAAATAGACTTGTCATAAAACGGAGATAAACATTCACCTTGGTATATTCCAGTTATACCTACATTATTCAATCAGATTGTATTTTGTGTACATCTGCTCTACTTTTGACAAGTTCAGTAACAGGATGAATATTATATATCTTGTAACAAAACCAAAGGCTTTTGCTAAATCAATTAAATCACAAAACATATTTTTGCCTGCTTTTGACAATTTAAAATTGTTATCCTAATTGGATATATTTTATATTATCTAATGAAGATCATATTCATGTTCCCATTCAAATAATATATTGAAGTATGTAGTAACGTTAAATTATAATAATTTCAAACTCTACCCTCAGATGTAAATAACAGTTTGTGGAATATATCTGCTTTCATACATAGAACTAGTACACTAAATAAAAAATTCGATTCATTTGACAACATTTTCTATAGTACGTTAACACACCCTGCCGTAATGAGAAATTTCAGGACATCCAACAGCTGCTTGATTGGTTGTATATAAAAGCATAAAGAATTGCTTAATAAGGTCCATGGTCAGAGAAGCTTTTCGTTAGACTTGTACACAAAGGGAACGCAAAAGAAATATACGATAAAATAAATTATTGTGATGAAACATTTGACAACATTCTTTTAACCCTTTCTAGAAAAGGATTAGAATTACCAAAAGATACTTGCCATATTTACTAAGGATTTTAAACTGGAATTTTTCAAAATGAAGTTTCCATTGCAACCACTTAAAAGAAACATCATGGAGACACTTTGGTGAGGATGCCGACCAACTATTGGAAGTAACATGGGCAGGAAGTATTGACATAAAGGTAGAAGACTGAAGACAACAAGGAATGCAAAACGTATCACAAAGAATTTAATGGAGCGCCATTCAGTGCCAATCCGTTGGTATTCGCCAATTAACTTTATGAGAAAGAAGTGCAGGGAGACTTGAATAAACGAAGGAAGACGTAAAACACTTGAGCACAACCTACATTGATTAAATGTGGTCCTAATTGAGATCATGCAAGATACCAAGGAAAACAAAGGCCATCTGATGGGGTTTTCAAAGACCTCGCCTCCGTATATGACATCTTTACATTTAAGTTGGTGAACCTGACTCTAGAGCAGTATCATGTACCAGAGAAGTTCAGAGATAAGCTTCAACATTACTTTGGCAATTTTAAATTACACTTTACCGTTTCAGACTTGACAACAAAATGACCGATAATAAAGTTGGCATTCTAACAGGCTGTATCATTTAGGTCGCAATGAATCTTCTCCTTCGAGGGCATTCGTCGAATATATGACAATTACATCCAAGTCAATACCTTAAGGGAGGTGGATGTTAAATCATCTTAGAGACTTAACTGACTTGCACTCGATGAAGTTCCAGTCATCTGAGTCAGTCAATATGGTTAAGAAGAAAACGTAGCAGTAAGATGGATACAGGATGAAGATAGGAGAGAAAGTGATATTAACACTGAGTAAGCAATCAGGTAAAAGCACTGGCAAGCAGCCAAGGTCTCCATGACTGAAGTGGGAGTTAGCGGACATAGAGCGACAAGCCGAAGACTGGATAGATTACACAGACAACATATGACTACCTGGTAAGAACAAGGTCTGGTGTTATCAGCATTTTTGTTGACTTTGGCCACCTCTAGTATATTAAGTACAACTGGTGGCCGTAGTGTTAAATGACAAAAGTTTCATAACTTATCCAACATGATAGATGGGAGCGCCACCGCGTTTCAGTAGTATTGGCTTGTACAATACTAAAAGCAAGATTCAGATACCACCATCATCAATACCATTATTATCAATGGCAGAGGAATTCAAGGTTACAAAGATCATGTAGGTGATGATGTTGAAAGGCAGTGCATATGAGAAGGCGAGAGATGCAGCAGTGGATTTACGAACAGGAAGAAAGTAGACGAGGCAGTGTAAGCGGCAATATCGAAACTGAGACACAATAGCTTAGTAGGCACACTAACAAGAAGGAGAAGTAGATGCTTAATAAGACATACGTAACAAGCAATTTTCGCCAAAGAAAAGGATACCACACAGTATAGGAATATAGACAAGTTAAACGCTTGTAGAGGCATCCGGAGAGCTCATACCCATAGAGAAGGTTTTCTCTTAAGCTAAACTCAGTGTATGATGTCATTCCTACACCAATAAACCTCAAGACATCTTAACTAATTGATGACTCGAACCGAACAATTCGCAAAAGGGAATAAAGTTTAGAGCACGAGTTGTTATCCTGCAATGTGAGCCTGACGGATGTTCCTTATCGATGGCGGCATGACCATGTTCATGGTGAATATGGTGCTAGTCTGGATACAGAGAGAAGAAAGACGCACCAAGAGGAAAGCAGTCCCAACATAGTCAGCTTTGTGATAATTGGCGAGACACAGCTACAAAAGACTGTTCATGGTGAATATGCTGCTAGTCTGGATACAGACAGAAGAAAGACGCACCAAGAGGAAAGCAGTCCCAACATAGTCAGCTTTGTGATAATTGGCGAGACACAGCTACAAAAGACTAAAGCAATAGTGTGTGTTTGTGTGTGATTTGGACTTTTAACGTTGCTTTAAAATTTGTCTGTCATATCTCTACGATGTCAGCAGTGCGGCAATTAATAGTGATGTCTAGCACTGGGGCATCATGCCGCAGACATGTAGCATGATGTCATATTATCCTAACATCAGGTCGACCAGTCCTAACACGGATCTCCTTATTCTGAGCGCCATGCATGACAGCTGTTATAACTATTTTTATAAGTCTTTGGTATGACTCGGTAAGGGACCGAACCCAATACCTTCCGCATACGAGGCGGATGCTCTAACCACTTAGGCCACCGGAGCGGTCGATTAGTGCAAGAGTGATCTTGACAACAGTGCAGGATTGGGAAATATGGAGAGATGTATATGAACAATTGACTATCCCAATGGACATCTGCTATACCAGAGTCAGCCCTAATATTATAATATAATCTGTAGATAACCAAGCGGGTGATTTTGTTGGAAGTGACAGTGCCATATGAATCTAGGATGCATGAAGCTCATGAGAGGGTATCAGCCAAATATCAGCCTCTCATCCATGATTGCCAGTAGAATGAATGAAAAATCTAGACTCGACGTGTGGAGGTCGCATGCAATGACATTTTCACTTACGATAGTAGACATCGGTAGTATATGACCTACCTGAAAAACGTTGGCAAACAGGTCGAGGAAGATTCAAATTGAATTTTGCGGAAGAAGGATTTGCGATGGAGCTAATCGGTTTCGGACTGAGTTTCATCAACTAAAATCTGGAGAGAGTTGTATGAGAACGCCGAAACGCTTGAGGACATGTGATCCACGCCGTATGACAGAACCGGTCGCATTGCAAAATGGTATACAAATGTTTGCTCCTTGACTAAATGAATATTCAACATAACGTGTATTCTCATTTTAATAATGCAAATGCAGTCCTGTAATCATGCATATGCATTTCGTTGTAGAGTTCTATATTTCTGTGTCACCATCCAATAGTATGAATATTAAAATGCTCATCTTTTATGGCCAATAACCTCTATGCACTAAACTAACTTCTTTTCGCATTATTCTCACTGAACTTGAGCTAATATTATCGCATAACCCATGTGAAATACTTTGGGTTCACATTTGTTAATTAAGACAAAGTTCGTGACAAAGGCATTGTCGAATCGCAATGGTTCCATGAAAGTCATACGTATACTTTTTTTTACGAACCTATATCTTTTATACCAGAAATGAAAATGGAATAATTTTTGTTTTAGGAAGCAGACCCTGTGACACACGAAACTCATTGCCTTCTGCAAATGGTGGAAACTAGAAAGTCTGTTGTTTTATTTTCTGTGGTAAATTCGACTGTTAAAGATTAATTAGAAAAAAAAACATCTCAAAAATATATTATAAAGAGTGGAAATAATTAGTTAGTTATAGCAATATAATTTGTGGAAAGCTTTGTATGATCCATATTTCAGCTATGAATATCAGTTGATCAGAAAATTAAGTTTTTAATTTTGTATCCAAATTTTATTGTATATAACTTCTTCAGGAACGTATTTAGATTGATGCATTTTTTTAGTTATTTTTTTTTTGCAATGCACTGAACATATACATGTTCAGCAAATGGATTATGTACTTAAAAATCCTTTTCTCCAAGTGGTGAGGAACCGAACGTACTTCGAGGCTTTGCTATTTGCCAAAGAAGTTAGCAACAATGATTATTCTTTTCATTGATAACATTTATTACCATGGTACAAAATGGTACGCATTTGGAACTTGTCTATAATCGTAGATAATTGGGTAGATATTTGAGGGTTCTGTACCATTTGAGGTGTTAAAATAAATAAACAAATATAAAATAGTCAAAAAAATAAGACAAATATGCACTTCAAAATTTCTAGAGGACAGTGATGTGTGCCTTAATTTATATTAAATTAAAAAAATATATTTTCTGGTTTGGTAATAATACAAATTAGCAAATACAAATTAATAACTGTTTCATTTTGTTCGAGTTTGCGTGACAATGGAAGATATACAGATTTTATTGGCTGTCAGTGTACTCTCTTTTCAGCCATATATATTAGTCTCGTACACTTTTTCCATATGCAATTCAAATAAATTAGCTTGCTCTAACCCCACCCAAAAAAATTCCAGAAAATATTCCAATCGTTTCTTTGAATCAAGAGTTGTTCCTTTGGAATATCATAGAATGAGAGAGAAAATTAAAATTGCAAGTCAACGAGTTGTCCGTCACGAACATATCACTGTGGTCCAGGGTCTTAGGATCGTAGGAGTCATATGAGGTAATTATGACAGAATGGCATATTGTTGCTTCGTTTTAGATGCAGGTTTGTACTATTATACATGTACGTACCGTCGGTCCTTTTATAGATCCGGAAAAGAATGCGTTCCATGGTTTGAGACTTGAGTCCAGGACATTATTGATGAGGAAGTTTGCCGATTTTTCTATGACAGTGTGGACCTCTGCTGGAGTATCTACGGGAAAAAAATGCACATATTTGATACAAAAACAGAACAAATGAAATTTTCATTTATGAAATCTCCATTTCATTTTGATATTAAATAAAGCTAGAAACAAAAGATTTTTATTTACGCCGGAATGACTTTAATCAACCATGGTTTCCTCTTGTATAACAACAGGTAAACCTTTTATGATAAATATCTAGGATATTTTATCCTCCCTCGTGGAAGACGTTTTGAAAGTTTTTTTTCATTCTTTATTTGAACAAAAGTTACTCTTACCATCATCCCAAATTAGGGACTTGGTCTTTTCGTTGTACACAGTCCATGTACTTATCAACGCATTGATCGCCATTGCCGTTGTAAACAGCCTATCTTCTCCATATCTCTGGATATAAAAATATTCCGTAGAAACACCTATATGATTTGCATGCACTAAATAATTTCGTCAGTTGCAATGACAAACACATGGTTTTATAGTAATTAAAAACAATTGTAATAATAGTAGTTGTAACAGTTGCTGAATAATCATTATTAATATTATTTGCTGTTGTTATAGTAGGAATAGTAGTAGTAGTAGTAGTAGTAATAGTGATGCAAGTAGCAGTTGCAGTAATAGTCTTGGCGGTACAATTAGTTGCAGTACTATTTGTAGCACTAGCTGTAGAAGTGGTAGTGGTATTAGTAACAGTAATAGCTAGAAGAAGAAATTGATTAGTAGTAATTGTTGTTGCAGTAGTTGTTATTGTTGTCGTTTACATAGTAAAACTAGTAGCTGTAACATTGATATATTAATTGATTTATTTTGAGTTTTACGGCATTTCAGAACGTGAAAGCCTGTATGAACAGAACAAAATATAATGATTATTCAGCACTTTAGGCCTATGGCTCAAAATTCAAACATATCAAACAGAATTTAATATACATTATGTCATGAACAGTATTGTAAAATAAAACAATTTAGGTGAGGGCATTGATATTTTTTAACAGCAGATCTCTCAGTTGAAAAACAAGGTACAAATGCATTGTTCTAATTACACCTAAGCTGTAATTAGAACAGATTAGGTGGCCCAGTGGTTAGAGCGTCCGCCTCGGATGTGGGAGGTCGCGGGTTCCAGAAGTTTTAATAGTTAGGGATGTTGTATCAAAGCTATTTTTAGCTTAGAAAAGACCCAGTCTCCCTGAAAAAACCACCCTTTTATTTCAGAAAATAGAAATTTATAGATTCAAATACAAGGAGAATTCTCTCTCAGAAACCCTACCCCGTTTCTAAGGTATGCTGTTGTATCAAAGCCATTTTAGCTTAGAACGCCTCAATCTCTCTTCAAAAAACAACCCTTTTAATTCGAAAAATAGAAATTCTTATATTCAAATACGAGGAAGATTCTATCTCTGAAACCCCCACCCCGTCTTCTAGTGCAGACAAATAGAGTCGGATTTAATCTAACAAGCAGATTTTGTGATAAACATACCATTCTATCAAAATAATGTACTTACCTCACGATTAACAATGAATAATTCGAACCGCATAGTTCTAAATCCCATCACATGATGAGAACAATATAATTTCGGCCGACTTTATGACGTTATATTCTGGAGAAAATAAAATCCATTACATCACTGAAAAAAATCCCATTGGAAAATTCAACATTGTTAACGCTAATAATATTTTCTGTTATAGGCAGATGAATAATTTCAGGGAAAAAAAATCCAACCATGATGCATCTATTTGTGTAATTTTATCTGACTTCATCTTTATTTTTGGAAAAGACAATTGGAAATTCAATATTTGTGCAGGCGGATGACGGTATTATGTAATCTTTGGGAAACCCAACTGCTGTGACGCACTTTTTGATCATTCAAAGTAGTGAAATGTGTACAAAGCTTCATTTGCGAGTTATGCACGTGTCAAATAAATATACTTCGATTTAATTTGTCAAAAACATTTAATCATTTACACGATTTTCACAGGATATTAAGTAGTATATGAGTGGGGAATTTCAGACACTTGTCTGTTTCAAACATTTTATCTCAAAAAAAATTTGAGAATATTTTGCCTTATCGTACTTTTTCATTATGAATATTTTGTGTAGGCGTTATATTCTAAAAATCCATTGGAAATTACGTATTTTTTATTACGGAAATTTAACATTGGACAATATAAGATTAAATTTTCTCTTGGTGATCATTTTGCAAGAGAATTTACAAGTACAGAGAAAAGTGTGAAAACAGACACACACACACACACACACACACACACATATATATATATATATATATATATATATATATATATATATATATATATATATATATATATATATATATATATATATATATAATATTTTTACACTTACCTGTAAATATATATATATATATATATATATATATATATATCATATATATATATATATATATATATATATATATATATATATATATATATATATATATATATATATATATATATATTGATGAAAATTTAAACAAAGCTACAGTAGGTTTTTATAAGCAATTTCATTTCTCACTACCATATTTTCAACACTAGCTATCAAGTATAGTGTATTATCATGATAATACATTCAAAATTTAATCATACCAGATACCTTAGGGCGACTTTTGAATAGTTCTTTCATTGCTTTTTTTGCTAAGAAGATATTTGCTACCTTTAGCAAAAACCTTTGAACTGTCCAGGTCTATGAGGATTTTTGTGTACCGATTTTGGCTGATTGGATCGTGTACATTTTCATATTTTGATGAAAGCGCATCTCTTAAATTTTTGAGATGCAGACAATACTCGCTATCGTCTGATCTAAAGAGGGAAAACTTGATTTTGTCATACTTGCTAAAACAAATACCTGAAATTTCATCATTAAAGTTAAATGATAATTGTTGGTTATTGACCAATATTTTTTTTTGCTGTTAACTCCATCGACTAACGTTAATTTCTCAAACACTATTTCTGATGTTTACACAATATTACTTAAATAATGTCCATGCACGAGAGTATTAATTTCTTCTTTGCAATACCTTTGATCATCAAAACTGCTTAATCCACGTTTTATAATTGTATTTGTTTCAAGCTTATGATGATTTGTCCTAATGACATTAGTTTTGATGAAACTGACGGTATTCTTGAGAGCTGCTTTGAAGTCTTCAAAATTTATCATCTTTTTCACATATCCGCGAGGGATACCTTTAGCTTTGTTTGTCAGGTTATTGTTATCTAATATAACAGCGTACATTTTGCTTCTTAGTCCAACAAACTCTCTCACCGACACAACAATAAACTCATCTTTCATTTTTCCAATAACTTTTTTGTTCGAATTATCATTAAATTTACTATGTGTTGGGTAATCTGACAAATCAAATAGATCCTTGTTATTGTAAATATACTGATAGACATTTTCACATTTTATGTTATACACTAGCGAGTCCGTATTAGTAAATAGCGACTCCGAATCTGCCCATTTCTTTTTGGTAAAATTATAGTGAAAATCATACTTTAGCCACTTTGATAAATCAAACACAGCTGCACCAACATAAATTGGCTTATTTAACTTTAAATTTGTCTTTCATTAAATTTTTTCATTAAATATATTCATACTAACAAAACTGTCGTCGTCAACTAATTTATTTCTGCGAGTTATGTCATTAACAATCTCAATATTGACCCATTTCCGTATATTTTCCATATTCTTGCCAAACACTGAGTTGTTCATTCACTTGAAAAAGTTTTTTTTTCAAATTCATTTTTTTTCTATGGCACGACATTTTGTATTTAAGTCAACATAATCTGCCATCCAACGCGACTGATTAAACTTTAACACGCAGTCCAGTCTCTACTGCTTGCGTTAGATTTTTGTAATGTATAACGTAATTTCTTTTATCTAACAAATTTGGAACTAACTTATTAACGATGGAGTTTTTTGCTATTGTCATTGCTTGTTATAATCAATCGTCATTGATCTGCGCAAAACGGGTAGTCGTTATGTAGATCATGTAACAAACTAGGATACTCTATTTCAACTTCAACAAAATAGCTGATATAGGAAAAATCATTATTGATTTTTCTGAGTAAATGTTTTTTAGTTTGTTAAAAAAAATTAATATGGAAATATCCAATGAATCCCCAACGCTATGACTAAATCCACCCGTAAAGGTTCACACAATCTAAAAAAATAATGTAACTCGACGGAAGCTTTTTGTCATGATTTTGTAGGTATTTATTATTAGCTACTGCATATTTTTTGTGATAATGCTGATTCCTCCTCTGATGCTATTTTTAAAAATAAAATTGAACATATCAACATCTGTTAATTGATCTAGTTCTATTTTGCTCGTTTTTAGTAGAAAGTACCAGCACAGTCCCGGAGCAGAATAATATCATCAGGTGTCTAATCCGTAATTTGCATGACTAACCTGACGAAAATTCTCGAAAACATCTGTTAGCAATAATACATCCGTTTTTGGATGTAAATCGTGATAATCACCAAATGTTTCTCAGCCAAATTTATTCCACATATCTTGCGTATATTTATACTAGTCGTCGCTGATGTTTTCATTTTTGAGTTGCGAGTAAAATTTATCTTTGCTAGGTAGAGAAGTTTCATTAAATCTGCTCCAATAGTCAAGATATTCATAAGGAACGATACCTTTTTTAAGTCAAATGGGCATAGTTTCTCCGAAGCAGCTTCTAAGATTATTAAAAATACTGCAACTTTCACGAGCTCGGCTAATGATGCTGACATAAATTGCATGCTGTCAATAAAGCGCATTTTTTTCCGAGCGTCACCGAAATATTTTATTCATAATTATTTGGAATACATTTTATCACGTTATTCAATTTTAGTTTAGCTTTAATATCTTTATCACCAAAATCTTCTCCAATGATGTAACTCTAGTAGCCACGAAGGTTATGTAAAATTACGGGAATAAAATCTTGAGCATGAAATTTCAAATTTCAACTGTTAATAAGCTGCTCTGCGATTTTGGCCGGTCAAATGACAGTGATCTCGCACCTTGGAGTCCCCCAGCAACTGTTCACAAATATGACAATAAAATGCATCATGAAACTCAAGTTATTGCTTAGATGTTATTCTTTTGGAGTTATTTATGTAATCTGTTAAAGATGATATTAACTTCGTCTTTTTAATTTTTTAGCAACTACACGGCAGGATTTTTACCTCTATATAACCTTATCGGAGACGAATATTTATCGCTTGCGCAACAAACTTTTTATAAGCTATTTCTCAGGGTATATGCTGTTGTATTTGTCTGGTAATGGATTGTTTTTGGGATAATTTTCTCCTCCAGCTACGGGAACAAGTAGACACTCGAAATTGGCGTAAACAACAAAAGGAATACTTAGTTTATAATTATAATTTTAAGATTTTTTTCCTTTCTCGCTAGGCATAGTCATTTTTTGAACATTGATGCATTATTTGAGATGCTCCTGCAGTCTTTCATTGCTAGAAAAGCCGAAAAGTCATCAATAATATAAATATTTCTTGTTTTTACTTTTACTATATTGTGTGCCTACTAATCTGTTAAAGTTTTCTATCCAACAGTATTGTCCCTGATAAAATAATAAATTGACTGTCTTTTGTGAATCATTTTCTGAGATATATCTCGGGTAAACATTTTGTCGTTCGTCTAGTCCGAAAACATTAACTGAGATACCATTTTGTTTTTCGAACTTTGGTATATGACTTTCTGCCACTGGAAAATTGATACCAACAAAATTGAGTTCGTTCGTGTGCGGCAAATACTTGTTAACGCGATCAGCATTTTGTTCTTTGTGAAACATAGACCAATGAAAACATAGAGACATCGTTATTTTTGACATTTATGCAGCATTTTTTGTTCTTAATTTTTTTGAGGAAGACCGACGTAGGAACTTCCGCGTAGTACGTTATATTTCGCTGTGTGTAATAAAACTATTATGATTTCGAATTTTCAACCTGATCCTGATGAAGTAAATTGTTCTAATTTTTTTATTACTTGATGTATTTCATCAGCGCTCAGGGCAATGCTTGTTCGAGTTAATATCTTTCTCGAGTTAGCTGTTAAATAAATAACCGAAATTTCGCTGTCAAAAGTTTTTGTTTCCTTAACTGCGTGTAACTTTGATAACATCGTATGATATTGGACTATAAGTTTGATACTTTTATGATGAATTAAAGCTAACTATGAAACCATTTCTAAGTCATTCTAGCCCTTATCGTATTATAATTTTGTGTCAGCTCAAAATCGTCTGAATTGCAACCACGTTTTGTAATGAGTTCTTTTATTGTCTTATTCAAATTAGTTATGTTATCGACGCCTTGCGGAATTCCAATTATACTAATTTCAAGTTCATCATTACTCCAGTTGTAATGTTTGCCATGGCATTCCAACAAGTGCAGGAAATTATTCCAATTTCGTATTTTTTTCACGATCTAGTTCTATTGGCGGAATATACTTTACTGACAAATTTGCGCTTTCTTTATCAGATTGACTAGAGTCCAGCAATAATGTTGTTGATATTTATTATCATAGTTTTATAAAATTAAATCGCCGCGATTAAAGTTATTCGTCAGAAGTTAATACATTTCTCGATCTCAAATTGTCAAGTACATCAATAATTTCATTGTCGATTTCAGCACTAACATTTCCGTCTTCTTTTGATAATATCAACATCATTAATCTGCCGATCATGTTAGTAACTAGTTTGGTGATGGGGTTTTTTGAAAATTTATCCTCATTGTATTTGAATATATAAATTTCTATTTTCTGAAATAAAAGACCATTTTTTTCAAAGGGAGATTGAGGTTTTTCTAAGATAAAAATCGTATTGATACAACATCTCTAACTATTAATAATAATAATACTGTTCCAACCCCACTCAGCATTAAAAAATCAGTGTTATGTCTGGTCGTCTTGGTATCAGGGTACTGTGACTGGGTGGACATCCTGCTACATGTCTGCGGCATGATGCTCAAGTGTTAGACATCACTAAAAATATGCCACGTTGCAGACATCGAAGCGATATGACTGAAATATTGTTACAACTGCTATATAACTCGAACACACACACAAACAAACATTTATACTTAGACTTTTTTCAGACTTGACATTAGAATTGTTCGCTGATGGATTGATATGATTCATCTCTTCGAGATATTTCTATCTTAAATTTGTATACGAAGCACACATACATTATGTTACCAATCTTCTGCAAACCTGATGTTTTTTTTAAGACATAATATGCAAAAGTTTTAAATTTGCGAGTATCTTACTGTTTCAATCTTTATATCATGGTTAAAACATAGAAGCAATGCAATCATCTTCTCTGAAAATGAAAGGTAAATCTCGTTCAAAATATTTCTCAATTTCCAGTAACGACTTCTACTGACTAAAAGATCTATATTTTTTGTGGAAACCACTCCAGATGTGTACTTAGGAATAATAAAAAAAAACATTCTTGTCGATATAAGTGTAATTTTAGAGCTTGGTCTTTACACATCTGAACATGTACGTTGTACTCAAAAGGTAACGTCCACATTTTCCCAGACTGATGCAATTATCCAGTGTTTGTTGCGTCAAGACATATTTCGCAAAATCTTTACTAAATTGATCTAAATATTCACATCCCATATTTCTGAACCAAAATATAAGATAGATTTCATCATATCAGTAACTAGTTTAAATATATTCTTTTCATGTAATCCTCCAAATATTTGTTGACACCATAAAAAGTCTAGAGACTGATTTCAGCGCTTGACATGCCATTGCTTTATTCAATTCAAATTGTAATTCTCATGTTACGTATATATGATTAAATTGCTTTTGTGTAAGGTTTAAAATTCTTTTTATTTCATTTTTGTTTCATTGCATTTAATTGCAATTGATATTGTTCTCTAATTCGGGATTCTATTTTTTTGTAGTGAGATATAATTTGAACACAAACTTTGTTTATTAAAGACGAAATAGTAATACGTGAGGGTTGGCATTTAGTTCGCCTTATCTTGGTAACAAATCAACAGGAAATTAAAATGATTCGTCATCATCACAAACATACTTTCTCCGCGTGATCAATGTTTGTAAACAACCTATTTTTATGATTGGTGGTTTTTAAGTCGGTCTGTACTGTGGACTATACATAAATAGCGCAATAAGAGACCACATGACCAATCTCGCAATATTTGAAGTGATGTTTTTGAGTGTAAATACGCATTATTAATATTGGTTTGGCCAGAGTCATTGAAACCTTTGAAGGAACAAGGTGTGTTTATGTATTTATTGTTGCCAGAATAATGTATTATTCGTCTGAGTTTTTGATTCAATAATTTTTTTTCCTGGACACTCAACAAGTGGGCTTTCTTATAAACGTTCTGAAAGATTTTTAAGGAAATTAATTCTGGAATTATTCGGAAACAAAGACTGTGATTTTAGTGGGGAATTATTGCTATTTATATATTGGACTACATCTGACATCATCGCCCTCCATATTCATACGTCGTTGGGACTCGAACCTGAATTCTTACAAGATTATTTAATGATAGGACTTTTGTTTTTATTCTTAGAATCATATTTGGATTATATTAACAATCGGTAAATCCTTTTTACAAAATTTTATATTGTTGTCTAGGGAAATAAATTGTTTTGAAGTATGCAAAAATTGTTCGCTTTCACTCTTTTCTTTGTTACTGAGTACGAGTCCTTATCAAGTAACATTCATTTCTTGCTGTAATTACATCGTCATCAATATTTTCATCTGTATTATAAATTAATATGGAATGAAACTAGCCTAGCTAGTTATTCTTAACTGCCTTAGATTTACTTAGTTAACTTGCCAGATTTTGTTTGATGATTTCTCGATTATGTAAGTTTAATTCTCATTGAAATAACAGGTAAGGACCGCTTCAATTGAAGAAATCTTGTAAATTAATTTCTACTGTGAACGTATGTGTCTGAGTGAATAATATGGTTTGTAAATAAAAATGTTCTTAAACATTTAAATTTCTCCTTTTCAGCATTATCACCATCTTGATCTCAACGTGAGGGATGTAACATTGGCGGCAAGTGGGAATTTCGGTGGCTCTTTAAGACAAAAATTGTCTGAAGATCCACACGTTTGGGAACGCAATCGTTGATATTTAAATGAAGTAAGTCGGTCCCCATGTGTGTCTTTCATTCACAAAATTATCTTTTGGTTTGATAGGTTCGGCAGCAGCGGCACGGTCTGCCTGTATAATCTGCATGAAGAACCCCTAACAAAACCCAGAAATAATCAACAAATGTTAGCTACCAAAAACTTCCTAACAAACCCACGCGGACATTTAAGAAACGCTAGTGATTTGTAAAGGCATGCGCTTTAGAACACACCGTTTCCTTTCTCCACCCTGTTCCGGATATACAATGTCTATCATTATCGTCGTGATCGTTCTCTAAATCGTGGCTAACGCAATGTCACTGACATATTCATTATATATAAACTCATTGTATTCTCATTTCTTTAACTTCAGTTTGATAAATCTACCACCAGTTCTCACGAGGAAAATGGGAGGATTTGTTTATGTGATCAAATCCGAAGGTTTATATAAAGGGAAACAACTCTGTGGAGACTACAACACAATACACTACGCTGAAATCATTATTGGACATTCATGATGCATTTCCATACTTATTGCTGAAAATGCTGCAATTAAGCGTGTGTGTTTGTTTGTTTGTTTGTTTGTGTGTGTGTGTGTGTGTGTGTGTGTGTGTGTGTAATTTAGATTTTTGACCAAGCTTTAACAATGTTTCATTCATATCGCTACGATTTCTGCAGTGTGACAGTTTAAAGTGATGTCTAGCACTGGAGAACCATGCCGCAGATATGTAGCATGATGTCCTACTCAGTCACATTATTCTGACACCAGGCCGACAAGACCGAACATTTACTACGGAAGGAGTATTACAAGAAGAATAAGATGAAAATAAGATAGACGAAAAGAAAAATCTAAAAAAATAACCCCTACAGTAATAGCGATTCAAACAAACCGCTAACCAATTATATCAGCAACATTGCATGAATCGTTACATAGAGGACTGATATAATCTTACCGACTTGTTGGGATCATGAAGGGGTTTATTTCCAAATGAGTAGGCGAAGCATTATTCAATTTCCGATGAGTCATTTTATTTTGTTTACAAAGCGCGAATATCCGAGTAATGAGACCTACCACTGAACACTTGACAAACAGTAGATCAATAGCCCATTTCATACCGGATTTAACCGAGTTGCTCCGTAGTTATCCGAAAAACCTTCCGAGTCACTTTATACTCCAGCCAATCAAACGCTGGTAGGCATCTGTACATAACAAAATGGCACACATTGTTGTTTAGACGTATCAGATTAAAACAAATTAAGAAATGCACGCTACCTGCCCGCTAAATGCTTGGGACTTCTGCAGCTTTACCGTCGAACAATATTCCAGGTTCGTTATACTGCGGATTAATACGAAAAATTCCTTTTATTGGTAAACGAAACTCGATTTATGAAATGCGGTGTTATGGTAAAAAAAGGGATTTAATTTTTAACATCGACACCGTTTCCATACTAGCATGTACATGTCCAGATGTAAAGCAGCTCATAGCCACTCTCTCGTATGGCTATAAAATCCAGAAAACAAGACAGGATGGCTCCAATATTAAATTTCGTCAATATATGTGGCACCATCGCTGTTGAATAGGCATTTTTCAACTCTATAAACGAAGCTGAAGTAGTTGAAACAGTTGATGCTAATGCTGAATTGTCCGCCTTGTTTTGACCACTAGTCTGGTCCCCTACTTAGTATGCTCCCTGCGATGCACTCCGCTATACTATACTAGGGTGCATACTAAGCAGGGGACCAGATTATTTGCCTACCAGCTATCGATTGGATATTGTGGTCAGTTGACCACCCGCCACGTGATCAAAATTCCGAGCAAATTACGAAGTTCGCCAAAGTCTCCATGAAATGGTCTATACGCTTGATGAGATATTGTTGGAGGTAATGTTACAAGTGAGGAACAGGATTAGGAAACAGGTTGAGGCTACTATAATATAAATATTGGCAATGTTTTGTATAAATAATGCATTTCTTCTGTTGGAATATCCAAGGGCTTAAAAAAAAAAGATAGCTTTGAATTTTCCTCCTATTGTTTCTTTTTCCATACATGGTTTTTACGGAACAAGGTAAGTTGGGCGAAGATATAAATGGATTTGCTTTGTTAGCAAACCAAAATCTGTCATTAGGGCCTCAAGGGTAATAAATATATTTATTTGGTCTGGTGCATTACGACAAAGCAACACTAGTAGGTTAGTTTTTGCTGAGGCAATTGGTCGCCCAAGGAAAGAGGCTGATCCAAAAGCAGGATTCAAACCTGAATGCACCATTATTTAACAATAGTAGTATATGGGGACGATATTGAGCCAAGCAGAACGTAATGCTAAATTTAGCCTGAGACATTGTTATTGTTGTTATTTTTCAGTACAAGATAGGCTATACATGGCGGTCAGTATTAATGGTGGATGAAAGAACCCTGGAAAACCCAGGGAAGAACCACCGACCCACGAAAAGCTACTGGCAGGCTTTTTCACTTACTCACGGTAGCCGAGTCTGGATTCGAACGCACGCACACAGAGGCAGTGATCCGTAACGGTCAGCGCTTTAGACCACTCGGCTATTCGAGGCCCTTAGCCAGAGACGATATGGCCGCAAAATTTATAGGCCCAAATGGCAAAGCCTGGAACAACATGGCCCAAAGATTAATTTTGGGACTAGATCAATGGAACAGGAAAGAGGACGTCATGGTATTGGACACTTGTAACACTTGTTATTCACACAAAGGCTACGCCAATGCATAATACACCACACATTTACTATCCACTCAAACGGACGCGAACGCCCATATGTGCTATCAACACAAAAAGAACGCATAAAACACACACACTTATATATATTTTATATATATATATATATATATATATATATATAAAATTCATAAATTAAATGAATTCATAAACATACACATATATACTATCCACACTAAGAGACGCGAACGCATAAAATACACAAACCTATTATCCACACAAACGGACGCGAACGCATAAAACACACTAGATATACTATCCAGACATTCACTAGGCGAACGAATATAACACACTTTCTACTATCCACAGAAACGCTAGGTGAACGCATAATGCATCCATATTTATTATCCACACAAACAAATAAGAAAACATACAAAATACAACATACACTATCCACACAAACAGATGGGAATGCATGAAATACACAAATATATACTAACCACACAAAGAAGCACGAATGCATAAAACACCTACTATACATACAAACGCAAAAAGAAGAAAACACAGATCATATATACTATCCACACAAACGTACTCGTATTTAGGTCAGCCGCTTGCCACATTGTTACAAGTGTCCAGCATTGTGAAGTCATCCTACATTTACCATTCCCCTTGTCCCATACTAAATTTGGGGCCAAATCGTCACAGACTGTGCCAATTGGGTCTATAGATTTTAGGGCAATATCGTCCCAGGCTATTTTTAACATTACAGTCAACGTCAGGCTATCTTATCCCCATATACTACTGAAAAGGTACATTTGTTATAAGAAGGTACACTATCAAGAATAGGTAGTGATGTGTAAGATTGAGTTGTTTTACCTATCTCTTTTAATTTTCTGATAAATATACACCAAAATAGATTCTATATCTGTATATATTTCACCGCAGAACTCGCCAGCTATAGTTATTGCTGGTGATTGTAATGTTCGTATAAAAGAAAATATATTCAATGCAGAAGACATGTATGATGGCGATAATTTTTCACTGCCACGTACTACTGAAGACTATAAAACACACGACAAGCATTGCTTTGGCCTTTGCAGAAATGCGCAAACTTTTAATCATACATATATTTAGTTGCAGACTGCTCCGGTATTCTAGCGGTTAGAGTGTCTACCTCAGATGAGAGAGGTCGCGGGTTCCAACCCCGGCCGAGCCATACCAAAGACTTTAAAAATGGTACTAACAGCTGCCTCACTTAGATCTGAGCATTTAGAGGTTAGTATTAGGACTGGTCGGCCTAGTGTCAGGATAACGTGACTGGGTGTGACATCATGCAACATGTCGAGCCGCATGATGTCCAAGTGCTAGACATCACGATAAACTGTCAACTGCAGACATCAAAGCGATAAATAACACTCCTACCCCATTATCATTTTTATTGTCACTTATTATTATTATTATTATTATTATTATTATTATTATTATTATTATTATTATTATTATTGATCACTCACCACAGTGTTGTTATCCACATCCAGATCTCCATCGCCCAAGAAATCGTCAAAATATATCATGTTATCACCATCGTATACCGCAGAATTATAAATGGCGGTCGTCATTTCTGTCTTCAGTGATTCACCGAGATAATCATGTACAGTCGTCATTATCTAATGATGATGAAAATGAAATTTTAATGGAATAGTTATTTAATGAGAAGGAAAAATCGTAAAATATTTGTAGGGAAAAAAAAACTTTGGATGAAAACTGTCAATTAAATTTTACTCTAATTTTTCATATTTTTTTGCCTTATTCATACTGTGAATGGCTTCCACAGAAGGAGATGAATAACGGTATTTTAAATAAAATTTGTTAACAGGTTCTGAATGAAGATTATTCTTTCATAGGCTCCAGCATGAAAGGTACATATGTACGTCTATTTTAAAATTTACATTACACTTTGATACGCACATAGCAACAAATCAATGGATATTTCTTAATATATTGTATATGGATATTTTTACAAGTGTGATATCTTATTCATCATTTCCTTCCTGTGTATTTTATCCCATTCTTTTTTAAAAACCACGTCTTATTTCTTTAATCTAATTTATAAGACCTCAAGTGTGTGCGTGTGTGTATGTGCGTGCTTGAGAATGAAACAAAATGTACGGTTACAATCGATAAATGAAACATACAGGATGTGGCAGTGGAGCCTTCCTTGAAAATTGTCGAAGCTCTGCATATGTTCTGGCAACGAAGTAGTAGAACTCGAATTCAGACGGGTAGTAAAGAAGAGCCAGTTCGTGTCTGTCAGAAAAGTTGGTGGCGATCATAAATCCAACCATAGACGATGTGTTTAGATAAATTTGCTTCAAATAAGAAATGTGAACTTTTAGTTAAAAGACGTACACGACATATTAGCTAACAACTGAACAGTCATCGTGATCTAAAGCTGACACAAAAATAAACTGTTAATGATTAGTGGCAACGCACAGAAGAAGTTTACTGATATAAATGAGAACGATGTTAATGTATATATTCTTTATTCTATATTATTAATATACTCTGTGAACTGTGGTAGTAATACATACATAGTTAATAATTAATCGATCAAAGGTTAGAAACGAAGTCAAGAATCAATCTTGACTTGTTGCATTTTGAAGCAATGCTATTACTGTTATTTGTACTTGCTTGTTTGATTGTTTTTAATCAGCTGTCTGTCTATCATTTATTATATCTGCGCTATGGTCCATATGCTATAATTGTAATCAGGAATCCATCCGCGTGCACAAAACGTGAGTCAGTTATCCGCCCGCCTTAATCACTTGCAAACACGTCCGTTAGTTATCCGTGCATACTTAACCCCATCTACATCGACTAGGGAGTGCTGGGGTGAAGGTATTCAATCATTTTTTATATCACAAGGAAGAGAAGCTCACAAAATATATTTACGATAAATAAAGCAGTCCCTGATATTGGAGTCACATTTGCCAACAAAGAAAAGTATTGGAAATGTGGAAATGAATTTCCTATCTTGTTTTTGTTAAGAAAACAATATTTGATTCACTTTTTTTTTAAAATTAAGAAATGCAACAAGGAAGAAAGTTTTTGAAATAAAGCTGAATATATATATATATATATATATATATCTATATATATATATATATACCTATATATATATATATATATATATATATATATATATATATATATATATATATATATATATATATATATATATATGTGTGTGTGTGTGTGTGTGTGTGTGAAGAGAGAGAGAGAGAGAGAGAGAGAGAGAGAGAGAGAGAGAGAGAGAGAGAGAGAGAGAGAGAGAGAGAGAGAGAGAGAGAGAGAGAGATTACTTGTAGCTCCGGGTCATTGAGGATTTCCGGTTCCAGCAGACCATTCAAAATAGCGGATGTTATGCCGAAAACTCCATTTGCAGCAACAGTAACATCAACATTGTTTGAATAGTCTGGTATATGCACTCCTCTTGGCTCCCATACCGCCTCTTCTCTTAGATTTTGAACCTTTTGAGGAAAAGACACTTCCTGTATGGTGACTTTGTCTCAGCTAGGTCTTGTTTATTTTAATGCTCCACTACAATTTTTGTGTAATATTGATTTCTCAGTAAAAATATTTCTGAAATACTCGTTATAAAGTTGAAGAGTAAGTATACTAGATAGTGTAACTGTTTACACTTCTCAGAGTTTGTAAATAGGAAAACCCAAATCACAGATATTGAAACATATTTCATCAGTGACACATTCAAAAGCAGCCTTCATCAACATATATGTATTCTATCTAAAACACCATCTATAGCAATAATTGTGTAGATTCTTGATAGAGCATTTGAATGAGTAGTGATGAGTATTCTTGCACACAGATTCATCATTTGAAATAAACCACGCACACCATAATTTGTATAAAAATATTTGGTAAGGGCATCGTAATTGTAAATTTGTGGAGACTAGCTATGTTATATAATAATAAACATTGGAGTCAAATTAAAGAAAAGCTTTCAGAGTTAAAACATAATGTACATATAATTTAGGCTGCGTTGTGAGCGATCTTCAGTGGTTTCTTCAACAAGTTAACGTGTGCTACGAATCATTAACCATATGAACTTCTGCTGGTCATAAGTTCTTGTTGTATTTAGGCTTAACGTCATTTTTCAGCACACGATAGGCTATTCATGGCAGCCAGTAATAATGGTGGAAGAAACAGAGAAATCACCGGAAAGAACCACTGACCTACGAGTAGCTACTGGCAAGCTTTCTCGTTGCTGGTCATAAATAACAAAAAAGAATCTAAGGTAATTTGATTCATAGTTTGGAATAATTAAGAATCTGCGAAACTGAATTTTGTCAGACTTTTATCGAAAGAGTATTGAGGTGAACATTTTACTCTAGAAAACAAACTCGGTAAAATCTGATTGTCTTAAAACGGAAATTTTAACTGACCTCGAAAAAGTCATCTAATGTTTAAACTTAACTATCAATTGCAGCCGATTACCACAACAATAACTTTATTTGACAAAGTACCTGGTGGGAACTAATTATTTTTATATACTTTCTTACTTTTGATTTGACATCTCATGTGAGTATAAAATGAGACATTTTAAGTTTTGACTCTTTATCGTGTTGCCACTAAAAGTACTAAGGAGAGAGAGAGAGAGAGAGAGAGAGAGAGAGAGAGAGAGAGAGAGAGAGAGAGAGAGAGAGAGAGAGAGAGAGAGAGAGAGAGAGAGAGAGAGAGAGAGAGAGAGAGATGACCATAATCAAAAGTTTTTTTATCCATTGCCAATTTGCAATATAAGTAGTGCACAGAAAAGCCATGATAACGTACCCATGTAGGTATGAGTGATATGTCCTGGCCGTCATTTTGCAGTTTGTTTAGGAAGAATCTGAGAAAAACATACGTTCTCTCGTCTATAATATTGACTGCGTAATCTTTGGACAATGGTCTGTAGGCATCTCTTTTTAAGGCATCAAAGATGGAGGAGATATTGGTATTTTGAACGCGCCATTGTTGGAATGATTGAGGAAAATCCTCAGCCATAGATATTAACAAGGATCCGAGACCCAGATTAACGAAAGTGTCGTCAAAGTCAGGAGGGAGCAGAAACCCATTTAGGTACACAGACCTGGATAAAAACGAAATAAAGCAAAATGAAGTTGAATTATAGACGAATCAATTTTTCTTCGAACAAAGTTAGTTTTGTTAATCGTCCTTTGATCAAAATGAGAATTTAAAGTACGCACACATAATACAGGATGAAAATAGTGTTTACGTGGCCTATGAAAAAGGATGAATCCATGGTATAATAATATTCTTTAAGCAATAGAACGATCATTATGTTGTTATATGTCAATAATATGCTAGCCCTATTTGTCTATGACAAACAAAATATATCAACAGAATCTTAGATGATCGGTTGAAAAAATGTTTGTTCAGATTTATAATATGTTGTGGGATACGGGCCTTATTGTAACGTGTTGTATACTATTGCATATACTATTAATTACTACAGATAGCATACATTATAATATTTTCCTAATTTGTTACCTAATGTTCATGAGTCGTTCCATAATAGCAGTGATATCACTGAAGCCGAGGTCAACTAGGATCTTCTCAAACTTCGTCAAGTTAACGTCTCCTGCCAGGTCGAAAAAGTTGTGTAGGTTATCTGGGTAACTTGTCCACGTCTTGCTCGTGGTGTTATAACGCTGGGGCCAAAAGGACATCAGAGAATTGGAATAGTTTCGGTTCTTATCGTGATAATCCTGGAGGAATGCAACTGCCGGCATAATCTGTTCTTCGGATGGTTTGGGACCATTTCCAAATCTAGTTTTGTAAAAGGGATAAAAGTATAGGTTAATGAAGTTATGTCATTGAAGATTCAGATGCACACCCTAAACTCCTACATCATGAACATGGCTGTTGGTAACGATGTATTACAGATCCAGGTACCTTGAACAAACAAATAACAAGTAGCTACAAGGGGCATATCTGGATCTTTCACGTTTTGTTAAAAAATGGAGCCTCGGCTATGATCAATACAAAAAAGACAGAGAAGCTCTATCTGCATGATAAAAAGGAAATAAGAGCAATGAAATATGGACAGGTGTGTGTATTTAAATCAATAGACGGTCTGCTTCCGTAAAATAGTCCACTAAATAGTCACTACTTCATGAGCTTTGCTGACGTACGCAATATTAAAAGAGCGAGTGAGTGAAAAACAGACTCTATATTTTTCTGTGACATATACTTTCTAGATTATATATATATATATATATATATATATATATATATATATATATATATATATATATATATATATATATATCCATAAGGAAGGAGTATATAGATGCATTGCAATCCACATTTTGCATGTTTAATTTGTCCTAATTAATATCAGATAATAATTGCAACTCAAACGACAAGAATACCTATCCTCCACTGTATGCATTGGTGTGTATTTGTGTGATTTGAATTTTTAATGTAGTTTGAACCATATTTCTTTCATATCGCTAGGTTTGCAGTGTGACAGTTTATAGTGATGCCTAGCACTGGGACAGTATTCCACAGACATGTATCAGCATGTCTCACCCAGTCACATTATCCTGACACCAGGCAGAACAATCTTAACACTAACCTCTTAATTGTAAGTACCAAGCAAGGCAGCTAAAAGTACCATTTGTATAATTCTTTGGTATGACTTTTCCGGTGTTGGAACCCGCGACCTCCTGCAACCGAGGCGGATGCTCTAATCACTTAGGCCACCGTAGCGATATATATGTTGGAAAAAGATGGCTGGCTTGGGAAAATGTAACATGTTATGTTGAAAATATTTTGACTACAATTAACACATGTCGTAAACAGAAAATACAACGACTAATGAATTATGTTGAATTTTCATTATTGACATAGTTTTTCAAAGAGAGGAAACTTTCAAAGTATGCAAAGAAAGGTAATGTCGTAATTATTTAATTACCAGGAATGGATATCTAGACTAAATGTTGAAAGAAAAGTAATCTATTTCTTTAAAGTACGCAACTTAAAGTCAGTACTCGCTGTGTTAAATTTTACTCAGATCAGAACATGACCATTCCATTATCTAATGTCTATACCTGATTTGGTTACATATGCTGGCGAAATTGTTTGGTCTTTGGAGTCATGACAAAAAAAGGAAAACTATAAAATTTATCGGGAACTGAAAGCATAAAACCGTAAATATTCAAAATGGAAAACAGCATGCAAAATATGAAATGTATATTACATCAAAATATTCACTTTGATCTCTTTTAACAAAATGAGATCAAGACAGAAAATAATTAATCTGTTGGAAAATCCAGTTACGAAAAACGACTAAGCTGCAATCTTTGTTTTTGATTCTGCTATCCACGCACTCGCTTCCAACGCATGATAGGAAAACTGGAAATTGCAACGTTAATCCATAGCATATGACGTTTGCCCTTGAAACTTTAAATATATTATAGAAAAACCAAATAAAACAATTCTATTTCTCTCGATCCATATTTTGTCTTTGAATTATAAAGTCCTACAAATTAATTTCATCAGCATTAAATGGCGACAAAACTTACTTGTATGCCTCCAAAAGACTGGACGTAATCCAAGTCGTTGCAAACATGTTGTTGTCATATACTTTGAAGGCATGTCGAAGAAATGTCATATCCGGTCTGCCGTGAAAGTAGAACTTGACGTCACTTTCGTACATTCCTTTGTGTTTCTCCCAGAAAAGAGGAGGAAAATATGGCTCATCTCTCTTGACTTGTAAAGAATGAACCTTGTCAAATAATCTTTGGATAGTCTGTCGTAGAGGATCCTCGTTTGCTCTCGAAGATTGAGTTCCTGTCACTGCAAAAACAACAACCACTGCAAACCAATAGAACGAACATGTACCAGCCATTTTGGTCCAAATAAATAAATCTTCAGAGGGCTTTATCTATCTTTATACCGAGGGGCATAACCAAGTGTCATAATCACGTGAATCCACATAATAGTTCTGTTTAGAACGCTTCCATTTTAGGTCTGTTATCAATGTCTTTATCAGGTTTCTGAGTACGTGGGAACCTACCGGTTACATAAAATGAAGTTCAAAAAGATTCAAAGGTGCATCATAGTCGAAACTTTTAATTTTTGCTTCTCTCAACAGGAGACTTAATATGTCTAAAAGGGGAACATTGTTTGTTTCAATTACATACAGATATTAGCGTCTTCTGGAAAGGTTTTCCTTATCAGTAAATGTCTAATTCGAAGTTTTTTTTAGTTATTTTTCTAGAGATGAAAATTTGCTCACACATTTTAAAATGTTTCTGATTTTTCGCTATAGTGATAATGATATATTCTATGTTTTCGTTAGTATTCCGATAAATGCCAGAATGCACGAGCATTGCCGATGAAATACAGTAATGTTTTCACTATGAGCAGTCGCTATAGCAATTATTAACATTGTAAAGAACAGAGAACATGGAAGAATATATAAACAATAACGATACTTGAAATTTGTGCACTGAAACTTAATTTATTTCTAAACTGTCCATAATATTAGCTTTAAAACAGATAATTTTACGATTAGTCTCTCTGGAACCAATTTTTTTCTGACTAACCTAATTAAGCAAGCTTCCCCTCCTCTTTAAAAAAAAATCAAATGATTCACACAACTAGTTTGGAATACTAGTAAAGTTTCTGTAGCGGAACATAAACTAAGCTACGTATTATAATAAATGTTAAAACAGTACCAATGCGTGTTTAACAAACATATATCGATAATATATCAAATCAACTGAAATTCTCTTGAAATATTATTTCCAAAAATACTTTCAATCATATGCAATATAACATAAATAAACTTGCCGAATTCGAAAATGAAGGGGTACCAGATCATGTTACTCTAAAACTACCCATAATTACATTAACTGATACTATCAGTTTTATCACTAAAATAGTTAATAACAAACCGGTTTTGTTTTTAAAAATTACCAAACGATTTAGATAATTGGCGGCTGTGTCAATCTTATTCAATAACTGAAAAAGATTAGACATTCGCAAGAGACAAGGAAAATAAAAGGAATGCGAATGTATATTTGAAACCTTTGTTTGCCTCATTTTCTGCCTTAGGAATGTGTCATAGAATGACACTTAATTTGTTGGCGCTTTCAAGCGGGTGTTTCAGTTACACACAAAATGTTTATAAAAGCGACTTAATAGCATCCAGTTTTGGGGATGTGTGCTCGAGGGGTATAGCTATTAGTCGTGCAGGCAAGGTGACGTGGGTGGATTAACACACGTGGATCCAAATTTGAATCTTAGTAAAGTACAAATTAAAATTTTCTTAACTGTGTGTGACAATATTCTCTCTCTCTCTCTCTCTCTCTCTCTCTCTCTCTCTCTCTCTCTCTCTCTCTCTCTCTCTCTCTCTCTCTCTCTCTCTCTCTCTCTCTCTCTCTCGATAACCACTTAAGATGTTAAAGACCAAGTGAGAGATGGGTCTGTCATTACCAAATGCCTTATCCTCTTTAATGATTAATTAAATAATTTATTATTATTTCTATAATTATTATAATAATAATAATAATAATAATTATTATTATTATTATTATTATTATTATTATTATTATTATTATTATTATTATTATTATCATCATCATCATCATCATCATCATCATCATTATTATTATTATTATTATTATTATTATTATTATTATTATTATTATTATTATTATTATTATTATTATTATTATTATTATTATTATTATTATTATTATTATTATTATTACGAAAGGTTCATTATGTCTATTCCATTGGGAAAATTACAGTTGCCTTGAGATCTCATTCTACGTTGTTTGAATAGGTTTGAAATTTAAGCAGTGACCTGTTTTAAAGGAATGTAAATAAGCTAGCTTTATTAGTTGTATTGATATATTCAAAAAGTCCCCGTATAATCACATAAAAATGTCAAAACAAACAGGACATTCACCGAACGTAGATCACAGTTCTGTTTTCAATACGGTAGTGCATTTTTAATTTTGTTAAAAATATTTGCTGTGGATTAAAAAGAAAAGAACAATATTGAGCGATTTCTAGCGCCAAAACTGCACAATTCAACATAAAAAACAAAAACATTACGCACCTATGGGACGGAATTAGGTCAAAATTCACTTATTATGTAGAGTTTTACTCCAAGTTTTCTGCTAGATATGACACTAACAAGTACAACTACTTCAGTATTCCTCCGACACTACTGCCCTAATTTTGACTACCGTTTGGAACGTCACCTTTAAAACTATTTCCAGGGCCAGTAAGAGAGAGAGAGAGAGAGAGAGAGAGAGAGAGAGAGAGAGAGAGAGAGAGAGAGAGAGAGAGAGAGAGAGAGAGAGAGAGAGATTAGAAACTCAAATTAGTTGTAGGATTGTAATGCACACACAGTTATATATATATATATATATATATATATATATATATATATATATATCTATATATATATATATATATATATATATATATATATATATATATATATGACTCCTTTACCGTTTGACCATGCACATATGACCAAAATGATATTACAAAGTCATTGGTATTGGAATTAGTGCGAATCAGACACATGCGCATAATCCAATAATTAATTCCTAACTAAATACACATTAACTCTGGCAGAAAGCGAGGCATATATAGGTTGTGACAGAAAATTACATATACAACATAACAAAAACTGCTATCTGGACCATACAGCGGTTAATTAGAAAACATTTAGTGACGTTTTAAATATGAAAAAATATTATTATCAGACAGGTTAAATGCGTTTCAGTTCGTACTTTATGGACGTTCTAGCTCTGGTCTGCAGTGGAATAGGGGGTTGGTGCCTGCAAGCAATGCTTTTGGTGCCTTAACCATTGGATCCGGGCATCTGCTTGAAAAGATACTCAAAAAGTGAAATCAAAGAGTGGATATTCCGTTTATGGCTCATTCCTTTCTATATTTGATGAAAGAAGCCTCGAAAAATACAATTTGATTAAATCATTTAATTATATAATGGCTTGTTTGTCTGCATGTGTAATTTGGATTTTTAACATAGATTTAATAATTGTTCAGTCATATCTCTGTCATGTCTATCGTGTGGCAGTTTAAAGTGATGGCTAGCATTTGGGACATCATGCCACAAATATGTAGCATGATATCCCACCGTGTCACAATATTCTGATGCCAGGCCGACCAGTTCTAACACTAACCTGTTAATGCTGAGCGCCTAGTGAGGAAGCTGTTAGAACCATCTTTGGTATGTCCAGGTCGGGGTTCGAACTCGCGCCATCCACTACCCGAGTCGGATACTTTAACCACGTGACCACCGGATCGGTGTTTTATAATGGTATCGTTAAGGTAGTATCATAAAGAGCAGATAAAAGACTATTTCAACACAAATGGGATGAGAAGTCATCGATGGGTGAGAGATCTAAATCTAAAGACTTTATGTGGAGGTATTTCAAGCAGAATTATACTAGGAAACTGAGTGAAGTATTGTCTAGATTAATAACACCTAATTTACTTCCATACATATAACTCCAACAGAAATATCTAAAGAGCAGAGTATAATTAATATTTGGATCAGTCGATACAACTATGTTACTCATCTTGGGACAACTCGGTACATTTCTGATAAGTTTTAGGTATGTCCGTAGTTCACAAACTAGAGGTAAAATAGGGAAGACGCAGAGGGAATCTTCTTCGAAGATGAGCTAAGTATATATGAGAAAGTAGATTACCTATGCAAGTTTGAGAAAAACTTTGAAAAGAAAAGAATGAAATATATGGGAAAATATATGCATTAGTAAAATGGAAAGCTTATTGCAGTTGGGAGCCATCTGAAACATATTAGACTTGTTGGAAATATTCATAGATGTCCATACCAATGGAGGACACGAATAACTGATGCTTGAATGACATGGACAACATAAATGAGTGACGTCAGGAGAACTTGAACGACCCGGAAGGGTTATGTCTAGACAACATGGACGAAAAATACGTCTAGACTGGATGGCTTATACAATTAACATCTGAACGACACAGACGACATCCTGATGGGTGGAAAGGTTATTTGTACATAATTTGGAATTCTACAGTTAAGTTGACATCATTAATTCGACCACATCAATAATACTTATTTCTACCCAGGAAGGGAATAATGCAATTTAAAAAGCAGAAATAACAGAATGCAAAATACATTCAATCGAACTGTGAATGAGCATAGATTTTATGGTAGACACACTCAGGATAAGATGAAAATGTTTACAGAAATAAACAATAAGCCTAGATAATATAATAAAATGATCTGATATACATTTCCCTTTCATCAACTATGAAAGATGTGCATTATATCAAATTGGCAGACAGATTATTGGGAAAGACAGATTAACACTTATACTGAATAGAGAAATCCTCTTTTGAATGTTCAGTAACAATTTGCTCTTAGCAGAAATGTAAATATTTAGAGATGTTGAAGAAACTTTGAAAAAATGAATATTTTATTAAAATTTTAGCAATTTGTAGAATATTACAGCTGATGAGGTATCTAGTATTCTTTGAGTAATTGTACATATCACTTTCAAATGTGAGTAACATCATATCTTTTTGTTATTTTGGACTCGTAAATGTCCTTCATTTGAGGATATTAAAGATATGTGAAGACAAAAAGAAAACTTTCTCAGTACCAAAAAAAACACCATCTAATTTGCAAAAAACAATGATTATATATTATTACTTAGTATTGGCTAGTAGGAACAAATAAAAATATTCGATTGTCGATGTCTATCAATGGTGCATTCAACATTCTAGAAACAAATAAAGCATTGATGAATTACTTCTCTAACAGGCTCAAGAATGTGCAGAGATCGAATAACAGAAAATAGCAAGGTAATTATTTACTTTCTGTAGATATTCGTAATGGAAGCATCTATGAGGTCATGAAACACCAGATAAATTGGTACAAAAATATTGCAAATTCGTACCAGTGAATATCCAAAAGATAATGTGTATGGTATACCCTAGCATAACATGATTGTTTAAAGACGAGAGGTACGGTGTATTGGTTTGGGAATTATTCGGTGGGTTAAGGAGTGTTACGTGCCTCCTGCTGTATTATTTCTAGCAGCGGAGAAAGTGGATAAATAAACTTTAAATAGCTCCAAATCCTTGTCAGTAATGTGAAACGGTCTAGGTATAAAAATAACTCAAGGTGAAATGTAAAACAATTTAATAATATATAACAAATAAAATCAACTACTTCATCGAAAAATTTATAAATTTCAATATCTTTCGAACAAATACAAACAATTAATAACTATTCATATTTGGCATTTACTATTTCATCCTATGTATTTATGGTTATGAATGAGTGGGTTGACTTTCAGTGTTGTCTCTGTTACTCATCTGTCCGCCTCTTGTTCTCCTTTGGTACTTCTGGTACCCTTTACTACGCTTTCATCGTAACTTCCTCTCTCTGATCCTCTGATGTTGCCTCTCACACCCACCCGGACAACTTCCTATGGAATTAGACGGGACGTATAATCTTGTCTCCTTGCTCTAATCTCAGGAGAATTAACCATACTCTCACAGACTTTTCATCAGGATAATTGCTAATAAATTAGTAGGTCGACTCAACGCACTCACATCTAAATATTCCATATACGCTTTGTTCTATAATAATTGTTTTATAACAATAGCAATGTATCAATGACTGAATACATGCATGCATATTGTTAAACGGAGACTTAAAACATTATATTAAACCCTTCTTTAATTAATTCGGCGTTGTTATCTAGGGAATGGTCTCCACGGTGTTATTCCCTAGTGTGGACAGATAGATGCAACGTTACAGATAACTGAGCAAATTATCTAAAGAAATAAATAACAACAATCACCCTTTTAATAAACATACAAGCTTTAATCAATTAACATATAATCAAAAGAGAATCACTTTCATTCAACAGATTTACTAAAGTAAAGGTACTTTCGGGTTTCGGTCCCCAAAATCCAAGATTGCTTCAAAGCTGGTTGTGACATCAGAGACAGGTTGAAAAACAAATAGATTAGGAGTCTCTATTTGGACGGTCTTGAGGTAGAATAACCTTTGAATTTTTATACACGAAAAGGTTGTTGCGTAATGGTTGAACAACAGATAGGCAATTTCTTTGTGTTCAGAATCCGGTCTATAGTAGCAGTCATACATATGGAAAAGAAATCCATATCAAATCTTGTGAGATGTATCTTAACTGTTTCATCACAAGCTTAATTTTCAAAGAATGAATCTAATTCACTCAAGCATAATTTATTTTCGGCGAGAGTGAATAGGGTGCCTGTATCAACTTTTGATGAGAAACCTTTTGTAGCGGACAATATTTATCCGCTACTGTATGGCTATAACGGCTATGATGTCGGTACTATACCGAAAGACATCGTACTGCAAAAGGGATTATAATATAGAGAGATTCGGATGGTATCTTCACTGCAACAATCTGCAAAAGAGTACATTGAAAATTATGAGTGTACAATCAATATATGTTCTTTGGTGATCGTTATATAATAAATCTCCAGGGCGCACACTGATTGATGTGCGATGTGTCAGTTTGAATAATCTGCAACATATTTATCTAAGAGGAATTTTATCCAATTGATCTAAAATGCCATCTGTCATAGAGATTCAGTACATATGCAGAAAATTTAAGAACATACAAATATTCTTTATAAATATTTGGACGTCGACGCCATTCACATAAAGTCGTTAGGCTGTCCAGATGTAAGTATCCATTGGTCCTGAGGACACCCGTTCGGACGTAAGTAGGCCAGTAGTATAAGATGTGGCATACGAAGGCTAGTTGTTTTCCAGTGATATGATTGTCACTGATACAGTCGTCCAGTTTTCCGAACGTCATTCGTCCATACTGACCATGTCGTTTGGACGTCAGTAGTTCATGTCGTTATTTGTCCAGACAATATGGGGTTCACTGGATGTTTTGGTTACGTCAGTATCTTTATTCTCTAGCAGTTGCACAGGTGTAAATATCTCTTCTCTCCTATATGATGATATCAAATTGTTCTCCAATGTCATACTTTCCACATATTTCTTATCATTGTTCTAGAACAAAGAGAGAAATTTTGTGTTACCTATAATATTCTTCATATTGGAATACAAACTTTGTAGATAATACGAACTCTTATTTCATAGTGTCTACCACTAAATTTTTAATTGGTCAGGGTTGTTTCTTTCCTTTCCAATTTCGAGCTTCGCGCAATAATCGATGAGAAACGGCGTATTATTACCTGGAAACATGTCGATTAACAATTCTAACCATTTATCATCAGGATCTTTGACGATGACACCGCCATCGTGAAAGAGTCGTGTTCTATTGTAGCTCATATTGTGAATGAATTTGGAACAGACGATGATGATGATGCTGTTGATGATGATTATGATGACGATGATTCAATCAAAGAAAAGACGATATATGATATTTCCTTCTCGTAGAACTAAAGCAAATTTTGTCTATCTTCATTTAGCTATTCCAGACTTGATCCTATTGTAAGATTATTTATTATTGTATAACAATTACTGCTTACATTGGTATTACATTCGTCTGTCACAAAGTTATTACTATAACTGTATTAGAGAATGCATTCCCAATCATGTGGATTAGAATTTAGTTTGTGATTGTTAATAGTTAGTGTTATGTTTGTCTCAGTATCATACTAAATGGTGAAAATCGTCTTACACGCTGGTTTCCATTGTTCAGATACATGAAGGTGATCAATGATTTAAAAACTTTCATCACCCCGCTAATACTGTCCTTTCTCACTTGTATGGTCTTAATGTGTAGTCCCTTACTACATATCGGTCTTTCATCATTTTAGCGATATAATAAAATGTGAACTGATTTGTTTTCTAAGTCTCCCATTAGGTTTAGTTAGGACATTTCTATACATATTGTTTCCTGGCCAAATTTTGCATGTTTGTCAAGTTGCTGCTGACTTGTAAAACATTCGTCATTACTAAGGTATGAGTCATATTTTAGACATTTTGTATTAATCTTCGCTTTCTTTCTAAACATATAGATCTCACTAAAGAGATGACCGTCACACAGGGACAATGTATATATATATATATATATATATATATATATATATATATATATATATATATATATATATATATATATATATATATAGATAGATAGAAGAGTGTGTATTTTGCTTAAAAGAGAATCCTGCTTATGTGCAGTATATGCCTTCTTACATTTTCTTATTGTGTCATAACAAAAAACTTGTCTTTTATTTACAAAAATGTGTGCAGAGTAGTGTATGCTTAACTGTTTTCTGCTTGATACTAAATACATAACTGATGTCTGTCAATGACTCTTTCCATGGGACTATAAAGATTATCAGGAAATCGTTGACGATTCGGATAATAGGGGTAAATGGATTTTGTAAACCCCATAAACTTACCAAATTTTTAAACAAACTGAAATGAACTGTCTCACTTCAAGACGTTCTTCTTCCCTCAAAAGAAGTTTTAAACATGACTTTTAAGATGGTAGCACATCTTACAATATATATCCCAGTGTTACGTGATTACAGAAATCTAATATTCTAACCTAGTTTATGCACACGCATCAGATGCGTGATTATATATATATATATATATATATATATATATATATATATATATATATATATATATATATATATATATATATATATATATATATATATATATATATATATATACTTGTGTTGGTTTGATGATAAAGAATCATCTTACATTCATTGTACTGAATTATGATCTAGCGAAAGCCATTAACCCTTATCTACTGATAACAACCATTGGAACTTGGGATTCTATGTAATTTAATTTTAGTAAATGAAAGTGTTTGTTAACCAGTCGATGTGTTATCAATACATATCCTATCAACCCTTTTGAGCACGAAGTCAAGATAAATAATTCTGCTATTTGTGAGAAATAGGAGAGATCAGCATGTTTCATTCCCCTCATCAAAAATGGCAATAATAGAGCTGATATTTGAGTTTGATTTTCCCATTTTTCGTTAGAATCAACGTGTCTGACTAATATAATACCGGATATGCATTACCTGAATTAGTATTGCCCATTGTTGTGTTCGAATATACAAAAAAAATTGTGGCTTTTGATATTTTGAAACTGAATGAATCTTAATTCCGAAGGAAAGAAGAAGGTATGATATATCAATATTGCATGTATCACATTCAAAGTAAGTGAT
Organism: Potamilus streckersoni; assembly: GCA_016746295.1. Lineage (NCBI taxonomy): Eukaryota > Metazoa > Mollusca > Bivalvia > Unionida > Unionidae > Potamilus > Potamilus streckersoni. The sequence goes on along the minus strand of JAEAOA010001055.1, from coordinate 416,187 downwards.
TGAAGAATAAAGAGAGGCATAATAGTTAAAGATACGAACAAGTAAACAAATGCAAAAAGGATAGCATCAATAAGACGTCTCAATAATATAAAAGGTTGATGTCAGCGTGACTAATATTAAAAATAAGAAGGAAAGATCAAATTATAAGTTTGGAATTACAGTAAAAATGGCTTCCAACAATAAATATATTGACTTTAACTTGTCTTGCCAATCTTTATATTCATCCATTTTTCTTTCCATTTGTCGTCCTATTCAAACTGCCATGTCGTATATTACTGTTCTTGATCAAATAATTCCTTTTATTAGACAAACATTTTATACTCAACTTGATATGAAACGATGCAATTTACTACTACAATATAATGAGCACACAGAAATTCGAGAAGAAATTTACTTGCAAAGTATATTTGAAAAACTAAAACGAAACAAAAAGCGACGTTTGCTCGACTATGTGGTCAGAAAAAAGAGTTGCTTTTTACTTTTTGTAGGACTATCCTAATTGAACAAGTGAGCACTTCATGCTATATTAACTCTTACACTGTCTGGCATGCCACATATGTTTCAAGAAGGAAATCATATTGCGACATTTAATTATTGTTTTTGTGTTGTTTTTTTTATGCAACAGCGTATTTGGAAATTTCATTCTCGGTCGCGTAAATGGCATATAGAAAAAACACTGATAGGATAATAATCGCATTTAATATTAAATGTCACACATCACTCAGCATAGTGTAATACTATTTGCTAACAATAAAATTGTGCAGCAAATGTAGCTCCAAAAATTATTTAGTCATGTGACAGGTAGTTCAGTCTAAACTACGTCTTCCTTAGCCGAGGTTACATGTTAACTCTATTTACACCTTGGCTGATCGATGACATATTTTCGTGTTTCGGGTCTTTTAATTTCACTGGATGCGACAGCAAGCCACCGAATCCGATTATATTCAATTTTTTTAAAAATCTGAACACTGTTCCTACTTGATCACGACAAGGTGAGCATACAACTGAAATGGTCTGATAATAAAGCAATTTCACACCTCGGCAAGCTAAGATGTTTAATCGTTTGCCTGCAAATGTTCACAAAATGTTCAATAGTCTCTGTGTTACATCGTGTTTTAAGCTTATCCACATGTCGAGGCAGTTTTCCTGGCATATTATCATTTGATTCATTCTGCACATATATGAAACAGAATGAAACAAGAGATAACGATCCTAAAGTGGTTTTGCCTAACTTTTACGATATATGCAACGAACTTTGTTAGACGCTGAATCATGTCATAATATTTGAAAATATATTTTATTTTGGTTTTAGTTTTAAAAAAAACAACACTTTAATACATTATTGGCTATATTTTGCTGCGGGAGGCGGAGCTGACTGACTTCGTTAAAGATACGCTGATACCGGCTGACTCGTGCTAGCCTGTTTTTGCTGTGAACCCTAGATACTATATCCGGTTAATGAATACTGAATTTAAATGGATTTTGTATAATGTTATGTATGCAGATGAAAACATTCATGGGAGATCCACGTAGCTTTCTTTAATCAGATATTCTAAACACGAGGAACTTTAACTCGAAAGAATGCGTTGTTCAGTCACACTTTGTTTAGTAAAATATTGTCTAATTGTACTGTAAGTGTTCCAATATCAACTTTAATGCTCCCATATTCAAATACGTTGAAAGACCAATATGAATTTTGTACAATATTATTTGCACATATATGTCAATAAATTTTATTTTGGTAATCTTTTGCGTCACTTTGAATTGGTTTAACATGCACAGACAAATATATTTCTGAATTAACACCGTCGGTTGTCGGATCAAAGGATTTATTATTATACGTGAAAGAAAATGTGCTTTGTGAACTCATTTCTCTGGTAAACACGAAGAGAAATACCACAATATCTATAGTTGACCTGATTCAGGCAAACCTTCGATATATATCGAGAGATAAAAGGGTTTAAAAAGTTCAGATTAATTAGTTTATTAGTCACTGGATAGCTCACACGCACATAAAATGTCTCAAGTATGTTTGCCCATCGTAATTTATTCTCAAGAATATCTTTATAATAAATCATTGTTTGAAATAGTTTTGTCACTATTTTTGCAATATTCTTGTTCAATTTTCATTCATTCCTTATCGTATAATTTTGCAGATGTGTGTTGTAAACCATATATATACAATAATAAAAAAGAAATATTTCTTTTTTTTTGCATATGCTTACACAACCAATTTGAATCCTATTAGATCAGTAAATTACAAAGTGCGGGAGAAAGCAGCGAATCTGCAAACGAAAATGTAATCGACTGATGCACACAAATTCAATTCTCGTCAAACGTGGCATAACGGGAAAAGATTACGAGCGAATCGAAGACATACCTTATACATTCATTTCAAGGTTTTATTCATAGCATAAGGTGTTGGACATACCTTTCTGCTCCTCAGGGACATCCATTTATAAACTCATTCTTTTGTGTTTTTTATCTTTATATTTATCTTAAAAACATGTTTATTTATTTCCTTATTCGTGGATATTTGTTCAGTCTTATATCAGAAAAATGGCATAGAACTAATGTTTTACACAAGTATTTAGGTTAATATATTATATCTTTTCTTGATATATACTCCCCCATAGCTCTATTTCTTCATAATGATGACATCTTTCTCATCTTTCAGAATTATTCGCGAAAGAGGATATATCATTTTCCTAATTACTAAAGCTTTGATTAGCTATGAATAAATAACAGTAATAAGGAATTTCCAAAAATAGATGGAAGCACATTTTGAAAACATCTATGTAAATAAATAAATGCTTTGTGTTCTTATTTTATGATAAAACATGAAACAAACATAAGGATATATCAAACATAAATAGATTTTTATTTATTTGTTACTTGTTTTTGTCTCTCTTAGTATATATGTACATAACAACCATTTCTTAAACAAATTAAATTATATTATTAACGTATATTTATAAAATATTCGAAGAGAAGTTGAATATCTTATTAATATAGAATATGAGGCATAATATATAAACAAAGTGTATAAATCTTATTTCTGGTGACATAAACCTCATGTGCTGCCATTTCAAATATAAATACTTATAAACAGCTAATGTGTGACGTTTAAAGCCATATCTTGAAGTTTAAACCCATTTAAATTGGTGTTCATTGTTTCTCATTTTATAAAGAATTTTCGCGGAAAGTGCGCTGGTTCTGACAATCAGAATTGACATGATTTTATGTTGTTACTGTCAGTCATTTAAAAAATATTTAAAATAATCATTGATAAGGTTTTAATTATCTCATTTTTCGAACTTAGGCTTCACTATACTTTGAATTACAATGAATTTGATAGACATGTCGAATACAATATATATATATATATATATATATATATATATATATATATATATATATATATATAACTTACAATGTTAAAAGTTTTTTTTTAAATTTAAGTGTGCTGCCTGTTCATTTAAAATTGTGGCATAACAATTGATGAAATATTAAATAAATGTGCGACATAAATATATCAAATATATTACTTGTAATGTTCATAATTCAATGCCTATTTTATGTTCGAAGCTGTTACCAGGAAACTCTAAAATATATTGTAATGTAACAAACTTTCACTGCTATGATACTTGATATCGGGACAGCACACTTTAATCGGTCAAGCTTCTAAGTCACCTCACAGGCCAAGATATGTCGAACCTAAAGTAATGAAGCTGTTAAATTTATAACAGATAGTGTAAAACTTTGTTATCTCGAAAATCACGGAAGAAGGTCATTCTTGTTCGGATAATGTGTAACACTATCTTGGTCTTACCAACAAGTTCAAATCCGCAGTTGAAAGTCGTTTGCAACTTCTAATTTGGAATATACTTTTACGGCTTGTGAAGGCGGTGATACGAAACCTAGCACAAGTACATATCTGTGTCATAGATTCTGAATATATACAGAGTTTATGGCGTAAAGGTTGACTACCTAAAACGTTGAGATGACCCCCGCGAAAACGTTTAATATAACTGAGATATCAAGCTTCCTAGTTACCGACAAATATTTTGTTTGTGACTGACTGAAACGAAATCGAATAAATTGGAACACAGCTAATCGAAAATAGCAAGTTATGGAATTGTTGACTCTTAGTGGGTTTACGCTAGTATATCTTTCCATTTACTTACTAATACAAGCAAGAAGAAACAGGGTGAAGGAATTATTTTTTTTCCTAACAATCGGATAAATGTGGCCAAACTTTGGTAGTATGAAGAACAAGGTAAGTACAAATGTCTACGCGTAAACAAATCTTATAACTTACATTATTCGAAAAAGACTGCCAAACATTACATTTTTCCATTTATCTAAAAGACTGCATTCATGTATGGAGATGGCAGGATTTACAGGCAGGTATGGAGGCGGTGGAATGACGGAAGTTAATAGTTATTGAAAACTGTGGTATCCTATATGTGTATCTAATGTATAACTTTGGTTTTAAGTAGGTTTCATTACCTATGCAACTATCAGATAAGAAAAGAAAAGAAAAATGCGACTTTTGCTATTGACTTTAATTTGCACAATTATGAGAGACACAGGATTTTACATTTATTCAATAATATTAATCACTTCTAAAATGTAAGAATTTGTTGCAATGTTTAAAATTGTGGCTAATTTGATAACCACATACGCATACAGTAATCATCACAGGAATGCGCCATACTTTCTCGAGTCTTCTACTTGAAAATGTTCTCAATTAACTCCTTTCACCAATAATGTCATACTTGCATACGTGTAGGCTAGCGGTATGAATTCATTACTGCATGTTTCGTAATATAACACAACATAAGGTATACTACAGTATACAATAATGTACACATAAAACGTGTTCATTTACACGATCCTGCAACATACATGACTCCCTTTATCTCTCTATCATATTAATGACATACTGACATATGCACATATCAATTCGCTGAAACATACACATATAACACTCGAGTTCAGTTCAAGAACTGAAGGTACAAGAACTGGAAATGTCATTTGGAGGTTTTCATGGATTCGTATAAATCAATTTCTTTACTAAATACGTGTACTTAGGTTTCGTTTCTTGTGTACAACGATATCCGAACGTATTATTGATTCTTCTACACTTTTTCGAAACAGTGAGTTTGCTTCATCAAAATGCCGCATTCGCGCGAAGTACTTTCGATGGGAAAACTATGAATTGCATTGCACAGACGATGTAAAACTACATTGTCTGTGTATAAATGCCTTACAATAAGATCCAATCAAAACATTATGGAACGTTTTGTTAGTCGGCGGTATACTTAGAGACCTGCATTGAATGGATAATAAAATGGAACGCCAATGGATTTGATTTAGGATTGTACTGCAAGTCGCAAATTGAACAGAAAATTTACAAATACTGCATAATAGACATAAAAGGAACGTCTTTGGAGTTTGATTCAGAATTGTACTGCCAGTTGAAAATGCATAGGAAGGTATAACATTGCAAAATTTACTTGAATGGATAATGAAATGGAATGCCTATGGATTTTGATTCGGAATTGTACAGCTAGTTGAAAAATGTTTAGAATTTACAATAACGTGCAAACGAAAATTTGAAATATAGATTACATGACTGGTTCATTAACTCTCAACTTACTCTACTCTACTATACTGTTTTAAACAACTAAAAACAAACAAACATTACATATAACATGTCTTGAACTTTCATCTGCCAATTATAAATATTGTTATTTATCTATTTATTCAATATGAACTAAATTTATATTCATTGTTAGCTACACTGATTACGACATGTATTCATTGACTTTCGGGAAGTAAGCGCAAGAGTGTGAACACGTTTGGAACTATCCCTGCTCACTTTGCATGCAGATATAAAGTTTTACTTACCTAAACTCACAAATTTGAATTAAACAATAATTTATTAATTTGACAATAATAACTATATACTATATTATACTTTGAATAATATTATTAATTAACTAAAATCCTTTAAATTGAAATTCAATTTGTACTGAGGACATTAATAGAATTTAATGTGATTTGACTTCCTCCATTATTTGATTCTACCTATGTAACTATAATTAAATAACTTCAAGTTTGTCATTTTAACTATATTTATTATTAATTCAACCTTATTTAGATGTTACCTCTCTTTATACATCAACACAAACTTCTTTCTCTTTATTTCCACTGAATTGCTTATAAAACTTTATAATTATATAACTTAAATACCTTGATTTGAAATTTGCCAGTCCTTACAGGAAAACAAGACTAAATAAGATACAAATATCACATGCAATTCTAGTAATGCAGGACTGATAATGTATTGCTTATGACTTACGGTATATAAGATCATTACGTGTTACCGTATATACCCGTGTAATACATAGTACACGGTATTGGATGCATTTTCAGCTGATGATAATGGGAGCTGATCCATGGTGATCAGAGCTGACGGTTGTTGTTAAGCTGACTATGGTGGTCAGGGTTGACGAGGTATCAGCTAAAGAGCTGACCATGGAAGTTGACCATGACGACTGTAGTGCTGGCCATAGCGGCTGTGAATCTGATAATGGAGCTTACAACTAAGCTGTTTGGATGGCGGACGTGCAGCTGAGTGATGTGTGTTACGGGCGCTATTTGTTTCGAATCTACGAATCAATGGAGGTTGATGACAATCTATAACCTTTGCTTGTTTGGCCAGTGAAACTGGCAGCAAAGAGTGACGTCGAGGAATGTATATGCTGCTCCATAGATGGACTAATTTCGGGGTCTTGTTATATCCAGTGTTTAGGAAGTTAAAAAATATCTTGTGATATCTGTCTAATTATCATTGTACTATTCGAGTAAAATATCATTTCACCATTCTAAATGAATATTCTAAATGAATATTTCATTTCTTGTACTATTTGAGTACAATATCAGTTCAATAATTTGAGTGAATGTTCACTATTTTGAGTGAATACTTTTATATTACCATTTGACTAAAATATCAATTCACTATTTTGAGTGAGTAAAACACTTTGCTATTTCGAGTGAATACTTTTGTTTTACTACTTGAATAAAATATCAGTTCACTAATTCGAGTGAGTAAAATATCAATTCTCTACTTTGGGAACCGCTCCGGTGGCCTAGTGGTTAGAGCGTCCGCCTCGAAAGCTGGTCGAGTCATACCAAAGACTTACAAAAAGGTACTAACAGCTTGGCGCTCAGCATTAAGAGGTTAGTGTTAGGACTGGTCGGTCTGGTGTCAGGATAATGTGACTGGGTGGGACATAATGCTCCATGTCTGTGGCATGATACCTCAGTGTTAGACATCACTATAAACTGTCACACTGCAGACATCGTTGTGATATGACTGAAAAATTGTTAAAGCTACGTTTAAAATCATAATCGCATAATCGCATCTCTATTTTGGGTGAATGCTTTTGTTTTACTATTTGAGCATAATATCAATTCACCATGAGTGAATGCTTCATTTGTTTTGCTGTTGTATAAAACGCGTTCTTTTCATATTGTGATATACCATGAATTGTACTTTCTTTTCGATATTGTACCGTATAAGATCATATATTTGTATTTGTATTTATTGCATTAGTAGGTTCGTTCTTATTATTGCAATTCGTACAATATTTGGACTCATACACGCAAGTATAAATCATATTTCGTTTCCTATTTCAATCATACATCACTACATATTGCAATGCGTTATTGTAATGCATGTATTTTTATTGCCATCAACAGTGTTATGTTGTTAATCCAAAATCCCAACTCGGTTATATTGTTATAGGTCATAAATGCAGTACACTAACCGAGAAATATGGCTCAACATACTATGTCAATATTCAAAACAAAAGGCTAATTTCTCGTTTGCTGGTGAAATTATTGTTTTGCTTCAACTCATAGAACTGTTGATATGTTCTACATCCTTCATCATTTTTACTTTTAACATTTATCATTAAAAACTAGTTATCATTTGATTGAAATGCCATACAATGCCGTCAAGAGTTTCAATGTCAGGCACACTGTGGGTAGGCTATCCAAGACTGCTTTATCAAGTTGTCCAAAAAAATGTTTGTATCCATTTCCCAAATATTGTATTTATTTATATATTCATCCATCCATTATTTTGTCTGTCTACAAAATGAAGCGATAGTGGTAAAAGATAAATTAACCACCTCTTCCCGTTGAACTGGAGGGATATTCATTCATTTTACTACATTGCCATAAAATTTAAATTCAGTAGTTTATGCATGATAGCGTCTAGCAACATATAGTACTGATTATATAAGTAATCGGAAAGCGAACGTAAAAGCACGATGACTTGTAGGGTTTCTCCTCCGTATTATATAAAACATGCTTACAATTGTTGCCATATGTATTAGACAGAAATCGAGACAAATAAAGAATTTAAAAAAGCTTAAATTAAATAATCGACCGAATCTGTATTTCCAATAAAACAATACTAACATAAAAATTGGACAGCATCTAAAGTTTAATAAACCCATGCTTACATTGAATGCTGGACAGAATTAAAAACCTAATTATTGCATCCAATAATGAACAGATTTAGATACTGTTTCAATGAGCTAATACCTACATGGAATAATAGACATATTCTATACAGTTCAAGGAGCTAATACCTACATGTAATAATAGACATATTATATACAGTTTAAGGAGCTAATACCTACATGGAATTATATACATTTTCTACAAAGTTCAAGGAGCTAATACCTACATGGAATAATAGACATAGTCTATACAGTTCAATGAGTTAATATCTACATGGAATAATAGACATATTCTATACAGTTCAAGGAGCTAATACCTACATGAAATAATAGACATAGTCTATACAGTTCAAGGAACTAATACCTACATGGAATAATACACAGATTCTATACAGTTCAAGGAGCTAATACCTACATGGAATAATACACAGATTCTATACAGTTCAAGGAGCTTATACCTACATGGAATAATAGACATTTTCTACACAGTTCAAGGAGTTAATACCTACATGGAATAATAGACATAGTCTATACAGTTCAAGGAGCTAATACCTACATGGAATAATATACATTTTCTACACAGTTCAAGGAGCTAATACCTATATGGAATAATACACATAGTCTATACAGTTCAAGGAGTTAATACCTACATGGAATAATAGACATAGTCTATACAGTTCAAGGAGTTAATACCTACATGGAATAAAAGACATATTATATACAGTTCAAGGAGTTAATACCTACATGGAATAAAAGACATATTCTATACAGTTCAAGGAGCTAATACCTACATGGAATAATAGACATATTCTATACAGTTCAAGGAGCTTATACCTACATGGAATTATATACATTTGCTACACAGTTCAAGGAGCTAATACCTACATGGAATAATAGACATAGTCTATACAGTTCAATGAGCTAATACCTACATGGAATAATAGACATATTCTATACAGTTCAAGGAGCTTATACCTACATGGAATTATATACATTTGCTACACAGTTCAAGGAGCTAATACCTACATGGAATAATAGACATAGTCTATACAGTTCAATGAGTTAATATCTACATGGAATAATAGACATATTCTATACAGTTCAAGGAGCTAATACCTACATGAAATAATAGACATAGTCTATACAGTTCAAGGAACTAATACCTACATGGAATAATACACAGATTCTATACAGTTCAAGGAGCTAATACCTACATGGAATAATACACAGATTCTATACAGTTCAAGGAACTAATGCTTACATCCAATAATGGAAAGATTCGACAATGTTACAAGAAAATAACATTTTCATAAAATAACGGATATATTAGACAGAGTTTATTTAGAAAAAGTAATACGTACATAGAATATTGGGCATATTATATATAGTTTCGGGGAGATAAAACTTAAAAAGAATAATGGATATATTCGCTACAGTTTCAAATAACAAATGCTGTCGTTGACTAATGAATAAATTCTATACTGTTTCAATTAGCTTGTGCTAACATCGAATAGTGGACGGATTGTATAATTTTCAAACTAGCAAAAAGTAATGGACCGATTCTCTATACTTTCATATATATATATATATATATATATATATATATATATATATATATATATATATATATATATATATATATATATATATATAAATATATATATATATATATATATATATATATATATATATATATATATATATATATATATATATATATTACAAAGAGAGGGAAATGGTAGAGAAGAAAAAGATGTGTTCGGTTGAGGCAATCTGAATGATGTGAATGCATAAAGCGCTATACAAACTACGGAAAGGAGATAGCAACTATTATGTTATTAGACATTTAGCATTCATGTTTCTTTAATGATATAGTGTACATTATAGAACATCGCCATTCAGATAATGTCATGATCGGAGAACTATCAAGAGACAGTTCAATATTTGCATAATATTCATTGTTGATATTATCAACATGGTTTCATATATTTTTAACGCTTTGAATTGATAATGTTCTTATCACTTTTGACTGCCCTCAGTTTCATATGATCCATTTACTTTCTGAATTCCATAAATTAAGAACTGGGGTATTTGAAACTGATATACAATTAGCGCTGCTTAAGCATTTCTTGGTTATAATATTAAACAGATTAAGTAATCTATTATCATGCAAATTGTTTGCATCACATAAATCATTTCGCACTTTTCATGTATAATCAAGGGAACAATTAGATTGTTTTTGATTTCATTTTTATTAACGTGAATGAGCATGTTCACTCCTTATGCACTCTTGAGAAGTGGAATTAGCAAATGTATGCCATGCTTCTAGTCTGGTCATCCTTGGTACGTCCGTTGGTTATAAATTAGCAATATATCTTTGCATACCTCAGAATAAGAAATAAACCAGAGCGTACAAAATAGCTTAGCTCTTTGCTACGTGGTAAAATATAATGGACAGAAAATCCAGGTAAATTTGCATGAAAACAATCTTGAATGAAAGTATTGTTAGCTTACATATTGTTGGCTCATGAATGTTCTCACTTTTAGTCAAATCTACTTGTTAACGAAATCCTGACTTCCATCTCATTTCCTCTTTTTCAGTCTTCAAATGGAAACAAATAATTGGAGAAGGACAAAACGTCATATCGTGCAATGAAAGTAAGAGATTGGTAATAGTTACCTGAAGAATTGTCGAAGTAAAGGAGAACAAATGTGAGCTAGAACACTTACGGTTAATTAGTACAAGCTTGGAAAAGATAATGTGCCGGGAGGGATTTGACATTTTAAGAGTAATATGGACAAACGCAATTCCTTTCATTGAATGGGTGGAATCTGAATATCAGGTAATACAATCAAATTTTTGGAATAAAGTAAAAATATACGGAAGCATAGAAGAGGGATTTTACTATCCTATCAACATTCCGTGCGAGAGGGATATTGACATCATAAAAATTATTGAAATAAGTGTAGCAGTTGAAAATCCCATAGACATAACCCAGTATGACTCTAATACGGTGAGATGCTTGATAGAGAACGATCAATTTCTACCTGGATATTGCTACCTTCGTGTGATAAATGAGGGTTCAGCATTTTGTTCACCGAATGATTGCATTCAGTACATTGCAAGTTCGGCAATTCAGAGGTATGCTCAAATGAACTTAACTTCTGCACCATCTCATCTTCTCAGGCTTCTTCCTGATTTTTTTCGGCAACGTTGAATATGGACAATTGGGGCAACAAGGTCCAGCGACATATTTGCATTTTGAAGTTCTTGTTCAAATCTTCAAACGATTTATTAACTTTACAAAATGTGATATGGTATACGTGATTCCTTGTCCCCACTGGCCTTCCAATGCATATGAATGGATTTCAAGTTCAAGAACGTACGGTTGGCCCACAAAACAACAGATCAGAGAAATAGTTAATCAAGGTATATATTTTGCCCCTGTTGGTTGTAAGAATCATCTACTCTAAGACTTCCAATGGAGATATTCCTTCAATGAGGCTGAAAAACGGCTTGTCCAATCGTTCAATCCTACACAAGCGAAATGCTATGATCTGTTGAAGCGGATCATATCCGAAAATATGACGGCGCAGATAAAGGAAGACGTTATCAGTTAATATCATCTGAAGACTCTGATGTTCTGGACAATAGAGGAGACCGATTCAATAGTATGGATTCCGGCTAATTTAGTGCAGAAAATTTTTCTTTGTTTGAACAGATTAGTACAGTGCATAGAGCGAGCATATTGTCCGAGTTATTTTATGCCGGACGAAAATCTTTTCATCTCAAAGGTTACATCAGAGAATAAGGGGCAATTAATAGATATATTAAGTTGCATTATTGCCGAAGGATGGCACGTTCTTGCAAGACTCTCTAACTTTGCCATGGATCAAAACTTTATTGAGAGTCTCTATCGCGATTATGGCATGGAGGAATATGAAACATTGCAAATGCTTGCTAGTGATGATAGTTGGCAAAGAATGATTGCTCCAATGGTACAGAAATTATCATTTCTGCAGTTCCTGGCTGAAATAGAAGAATATGACAACCATGAGACAGAGAGAATGCATTTTATATTTAGTCGGATAATCAATAATCTTATTATAGAGACGTACGGTTGCGATGATGTACAGAGAAAGGAGATCTTGAAAGATATTCTTGCAAGAGTGTGTAGTAGCTATGGAACTCATCAGCTTTCGCTAATGCGTCATCGAATCGTAGATAGGATAGAGACCGGTAATATTTCAGACCTTGGTGATATATATATATATATATATATATATATATATATATATATATATATATATATATATATATATATATATATATATATATATATATATATATATATATATATATATATATATATATATATACCAATGTCTATTTTGAGAAATCAAGTGGATTGTCTTGCAAAGCATGCAAACTATGCATACATGAGTAGGAATTTCCAGTCCACTCTTTCCACTGCTTCCAACTTGCTTCAAAGATATTTCAATCGTCCGGCTAATCTCCTTAGCACACATGTTCGTGCAGATGTACAGATGGTAGCAGAGAATGTTCAGTCAATCCGTTTGAATCTTATCAGTACCAAACAAGGTCGTAAATCTGCTTTTAAAACTATATTGGAGAATTGCGTGTCAGCAGGAGAGGTTATATTCCTGAGAAACGAGATACACGCAATTCCAGAAACAGTGAAGGTTGAGATGTTCTTGATGGATTCAAGAAGGTATCCTATAAAACCCAACTTCAGATTCGGACGTTACTTAACACTCGAATCATATTTCTATGTAGTGTATCTGGCGTTTCTAGCATATTATGAAATAGGACTTCGAGAAGAAGCAAAGTCCTACAAACTATGGAAATCATTTGCAGCGATCTTCCCAATTTCCATCTGCCATCTTCTTTAAATCTACTCGCTGACTGTTATGCAAAACAGAGAAGAGTAGAAAAAGCAATAGAGACGCTTTCCATGTCAATGAAGCGAAACAGATGTAGAAACGCTGCTTTGTGGCACGTGGCTCGAATTGTGTGGAGATTTAGGACCTATGACTGCAAGCGTGTGCTGAAGGCATAAAGGCAGTGATAACATTAAAGAGGAATTCTACCGTTATGGTAGAAACAGATAGATGTTTAATAATGGCTACGTTGAACTGTTTCATTTAGAATAAAAAAGAATGATGCGTGTGTATAATTTATTTCACAATACAGGATAATATGACATTCTCAGTGTTGGCTTTCAATAGCATGCTTTAATAAATAACGTTATCAAGGGAAGAAACGTTTTCCATAATATGTTTAAAGAAGTTATTTTCGAAATGAGTTTTGTTTAGAATATTTAATCCATGAAATCAACCATAATTTTAAAAGCTACTCAAAGCCATGTATTCAATAGGTGCAACATTTGTTTCATTCAAACAAGATATCCATACAGATGTGAAGACCTCAACTCAAATAAGATGAATAAAGCTAAACAAATTACATACATATATATATATATATATATATATATATATATATATATATATATATATATATATATATATATATATATATATATATATATATATATCTGTGTGTGTGTCTGTGTGCGTGCGTAAAAATTATCTTTTTATTCTGAGTGTCGTACTTGCCATTTTTTTTCACTAATCTTTATGCACACCATTTTATTTATCTTAGGTTTATATTTACCTCTTTCATTAACATTTAGTCGAGAATATGTATGTATGTATGTATGTATGTATGTATGTATGTATGTATGTATGTATGTATGTATGTATGTATGTATGTATGTATGTATGTATGTATGTATGTATGTATGTGTGTGTGTGTATGTGCGGGCATATGTGTGTGCGTGCGTGTTTGTGTGTGTATGTGTGTGTGTTCTTCATGCCATGAAATAGTAACTACCCGATATTTTGTATTAATTTATGTAATGTGACCGAAGTCTGAGAAAAACATAAACATGCATGAATTCAAAAATCAAAACGTGATTTGACTATAATCTTGATTAACTCGCACAAGATGTGAACTTGTTTATATTCATTTCATGGATTTCAGACAGGGATAGATTATTATTTTTTTATATTGGCAACATTATCCACAAAGAAAATAAAGTTTAAATGTGTGTGTGTGTGTGTGTGTGTCTGTGAGAGAGAGAGAGAGAGAGAGAGAGAGAGAGAGAGAGAGAGAGAGAGAGAGAGAGAGGGAGAGAGACTTTAAGGGACAGATTATAGTATAGTAAATGCCTTTTGTCATAGCAATTATTCAGTTATATTAATATTTTTTTATTCCTTATTATATTCCATTGTAGAGGTACTTTTCTTAGGTTAGTTTTATCAGTTAAATCTTGATGATATATTTCCATTCATCAAGGAAAATATTTCATAATTGCAACCATTATATTTTAACATGCATACATGCGTAAACTCTAGTAAGTGATGTTAAAACGTTACATTCATATATTGAATAAATCTTTTGTAGGGCAATTTAATCAATGCTGCTAGAAAATATCACGGACATAACTGTCTAGATAGTGAATGGTTGATGTTGTTTTCTTCAAAGATATGTGATTGCTAAATGGGCCTTTATATGTTTAATTTAAAAATTTGAGAAAATGTGTACACTATAAAACAGGTGCATACACAAACATGTAACTTCACTATTTAGTCAAAGAAGCCCAACCCTCACAATTTAGCATTTTGAAACATTCGACACTGTAATATCAATTCATTAAGTAGAAATCATCGTATTTTCAACACTACCTATACCGATCTATACTATTTTATATTTAGTATTGTCTACACAATCTATATGTAACAGATTAAGAAACAATCTATATGTAACATATTAAGAAACAATCTATATGTAACATATTAAAAAACAATCTACATATAAGATATTAGAAAACAATCTATATGTAACAGATTAGGAAACAATCTATATGTAACATATTAAGAAACAATCTATATATAACATATCAAAAAACAATCTATATGTAACAGATTAAGAAACAATCTATATGTAACATATTAAAAAACAATCTATATGTAACATATTAAAAAACAATCTATATATAACATATTAAAAAACAATCTATATGTAACAGATTAAGAAACAATCTACATGTAACATATTAAAAAACAATCTATATGTAACAGATTAGGAAACAATCTATATGTAACAGATTAAGAAACAATCTATATGTAACAGATTAAGAAACAATCTATATGTAACAGATTAAAACACAATCTATAGGTAACATTAAAAAACAATCTATATGTAACAGATTGAGAAACAATCTACATGTAACATTTTAAGAAACAATCTATATGTAACAGATTAAAACACAATCTATATGTAACATATTAAAAACAATCTATATGTAACAGATTGAAACACAATCTATATGTAACATATTAAAACACAATCTATATATAACATATTAAAAAACAATCTATATGTAACAGATTAAGAAACAATCTACATGTAACATATTAAGAAACAATCTATATGTAACAGATTAAGAAACAATCTATATGTAACAGATTAAAACACAATCTATAGGTAACATTAAAAAACAATCTATATGTAACAGATTAAGAAACAATCTACATGTAACATATTAAGAAACAATCTATATGTAACAGATTAAGAAACAATCTATATGTAACAGATTAAAACACAATCTATATGTAACAGATTAAGAAACAATCTATATGTAACAGATTAAAACACAATCTATGTGTAACATTAAAAACCAATCTATATGTAACAAATTGAAACATAATCTATATGTAACATATTAAAAAACAATCTATATATAACATATTAAAAAACAATCTATATGTAACAGATTAAAACACAATCTATATGTAACAGATTAAGAAACAATCTATATGTAACAGATTAAAACACAATCTATAGGTAACATTAAAAAACAATCTATATGTAACAGATTAAGAAACAATCTACATGTAACATATTAAGAAACAATCTATATGTAACAGATTAAGAAACAATCTATATGTAACAGATTAAAACACAATCTATATGTAACATTAAAAACCAATCTATATGTAACAAATTGAAACACAATCTATATGTAACATTTTAAAAATCAATCTATATATAACATATTAAAAAATAATCTATATGTAACAGATTAAGAAACACAAAGCATTGCATGTATCTGTGATCAGCAAATGCATACCATTTCGTCTGAAATGTATGGTTTGCGTTAATGTATGTCACCTAACTTTGTGTATAACACAATCTGCATGATACAAAGAAAGGAAACAGTTGTAGATGTGGAATGGTATCATGACTACAGCATATTTATATATTCATGGATATCTTTGTTTGCCTTGTATAATCTGCAGAAGTTGAAGATTTTGATATCGTACATATATTAATTGGGTTTGATTTATATTTGTGAGATTATTTCTTACTATATTTTTATGCACAAAATATCTAAAAAAATTGAGAACAGATCATCTATAATTTAGTTGGTTAACACTTATTTGCAGAAACGGTTATTAGATGTGTAAGCACTTATCACTTGGTGACACGAGTTGTAGTGTGTATTAGTAAATTTGTTATGACTTATGACATTTTGATACCATTTATTATATTTCATAGTGTTTGTTAATTTAGATTAAAATATAATATTAAATAAAAGAGTGTGATACATTGATTTTTTTTTACAAAAGCGATTTATTAAGGTTACATTATCAGAAAAAGTTTGTGTTGCGAGATTTTTTTCTATAAAATAGCTGAAGACAGCATTTTTTTCTGATTACTCAGAATTGTTAATTTGTGATCTAAGAATTTCAAAGATGTGCTATTCTATCATTTCGTAAAGGACTATTGGCAGTTATGCTTCATTAGTTTTAATTGGAACTAAAGATATTACGTCTGTCTCATATGCGTAATCTGGACTAATTCAAAGTCCCGGTGGGTAAAGCTAATACATTCCCGTACACAATTATTAGATTATTGTCACAGGCAATGATATAAGGTATCAATTCACACTTTTTGGAGTTTTATCAGTTATGAAAGTATGATTCATTATTAAATTAACCATCACAGTCTACATCGTTAGTTTGTATCGTATATATTTATTCTATGTATCTTATTTGTACATGCAAGAATGTCATATTCGAGAAACAAGTCTCAGACAATTTATACGCCAGTATGAACTTTACTACGCTATTTGGTTTCTAAAATGAAAACATATATTAGATCGTAAATTTTGAGAAGGGGATAAAGTAATCTTCTCATCAAGATCGGAACTGATGCGCAGATACATACATACTCCCGCCAACTGATTATCACATTGTTGGGAGGATATTTCCTTTCCCACAAACAGGATAGATTTATCTAGAGATTCATTGTTTACTAGATACCTTTGTTATTTTTTGACTGTTGATAAGATCACATGCGAACTAATATAAATTACAGGAAACGCCATAAATAATCTTTAGAACAGGTAAGCTCGTAAAGAAAGTTCAATAACTTCATATGATCTTACACAGTAAGGAAAACAAAGGAGGAATTGTTGACATGTAACATTTTGTTGCATATTTGAAGGATCGTGTAGAATTCTTGTTCGGACAAAATAAAAAATATAAGGCGGCTGCAGAGAATGAACACTTAATATATCGAGATATTGAGTACATCTTGTGCGTTGGTTTAACCCACGTGTTGGAAGAAATAACAGTTCTAAGATTCTGCGTATTTGCTCTTAGTCGTATATTAGCGTAGGCTTGTAGGCGTCAACTTGTGTGCAAGATGGTTTTAGTATTCTCTACCACACGATGAAAATGCACCTCAGACCATGTGCTTACATTATTGCTGAAATGTTATCCATGTCCACGGACCAAGCCATTAAAACTGGCAGTAAAAACGGGCCAACAAAAGTTGAATATATCATATCAAGGTATTATTTGTTGTAGCGAGAAATTTGACTAAAACCAGAATTATATAAAACGATTAGCACCACTCTCCAGAAATCGGGGTGTAATGTGGATGGGGAATGACTAGTAATGTGACAAAGTCAAAATATCTACAGGAAGAACTTTAAGTGAAGAACTCATGGACATAGAAACGCTTTCGTTTTCAACAAAGTCCTGTGTGGTATAAAAATACTGACAATTTTGGACAATATTCGAGAGTAATGTTCATAATCATTCGCTCCAGTTCCATGGCTACAACACACATGTTGTTTTAAACCAAATACATCATAAGTTATGATATGGCAAACTAATATTAGTACTATTCAACCTTTATTGTACCTGTTGAGTATCCTTTTAAAATATTTATTTATAGGCCGTTTAACGTTTCATAACTGGTTCATACTTGTGGCTGGCCAAATACGTCAGACATGTCATTCCTTTTTGGGCAAAGGAGGTCGACAAATATTTCTGAATTTTGCGAACATTGCTGCGAGTTTGAAATAGCTGAAATAGTGTTGGACTTCATTAATGCCGGGTGTGTTGACTGGTAAAGCAAGTGATGTTTATACTGCACTCTCGTCTGAATAAGCCGCTGCTTTTGATGTAGTCAAAGAAAATATATTGAAGGCTTATGAGATTGTGCCTGTGACCTGTCATAAAAACTTAGAAATTTTAAAGAGAAAAACTTCACTGACTCATCTAGAGTTATATGGGAAAAAAACTTTTTTACTTGAAGGTTGACGAAACGTTTGACGATCTTAAACAACCTGTGTTGATTGAATAGTTCAGGAATTGTGTCACAAGTGACCTTGAAACCTTTCTTGATGAGAAACATTTTAGTTAAGAAAACATTTCAGCTTTCAAACCTTAAACTGGTATGCGGGTTACGCATCAATTGCATTGCCTTGACGCATCATCTCCTATACCGTTCGACCATTCACACATCACCAAAGCGACACCACCAAGTCTTTGGTATATGAATTAGTGTGTAGCAGACAAACTCGCATAACTTAGCAATGCATTATTGCCTGAATGCACATTAATTCTGGCAGAAAACCAGGCATATATAGGTTTTGTCAGAAAATTACAAAAATACATCCGAGCTGAATCTGTTATCAGGATCATACAGAAGATTATTTGATAATATTAAGTGACAATTGAAATATGAGGAAGTACTATTGTCATGCAGGTGAGATATTTGCGATCTGTTAAATTTCAACTTGACTTTTTGCATGTCTTGACGGGATGAAGACATTTTTACACGGATATGACAGAGATAAGATCTGTGTGTGTTTGTGTGTGTGATATGGATTGTTAACGAAGCTTTAAAATTTTGCAGCCATATCGCTTCGATGTCTGCAGTTGGGCAGTTTATATTGATGTCTACCACATGAGCATCGTACCGCAGACACCAAATATCTTGTCCAACCCAGTCATATTATTCTGACAACCAGCTGCTAGTACAATATGTGTACGTCTTTGGTATGATTTGGTCGGGGTTCGAATCCGCGTCATGTGGCAACCGAGGCCGACGCTCTAACACTTTTGCCACCGATTCGGTCCTATGATGGCGTAATTGAGACAATGTTTAAAATGTTGAAAAATAAATTCTGACCAGAGATAAATGTCAATACGCAGGACATATTCGTAAACACGTACTTCTTCATTCTGCAAATAGTTGCATATATATCTCATCCCGATACACCGGTCTATCTCAAGAAGAAGAATTAATACATAAACATTTATAACAAGGATGATAGTTGCGTCTTCGTTTCTGTTCAAAGCCTATTACATATGTACACAGACCATTAATATATTATCTCAATTAATATCAACAATGGAACTGCCCAATTCAAATTAACTTTATATATGTGTTCGAAGCTAAAGTCGATTTATCTGTCAGAGTGCATTGCGTTGATGAGAAAAAAATCACTACATCTCGTAACAATGAAGTAGAAAGAAAGAGACATACCTATGTCTGAGGCATAAAGAATTATTTACAGCTGATATCACGGCAGATAGATAGATACAGGCGCAAGAAATAAAAGAGCAACAATTAATCTATGAGAGGGTTGAGCCTACCATTGATTTTATGTCCAAAGAAGATTTAAAACTGAAAATATGGAAAGGAGACGGAGGGTATAAGTGAGATCACTATCACCTAACAGGTCAAGACTCCACTGTACGTTACAGATATTAAAGACATCAATCATTGGACCAATCTTGCAAACTACGTAATCTATATGAAATGTATAGATAATATAAAAGAAATTTAAAAAAGCAAGGTATTTGAGAAAGATTTATATATATATATATATATATATATATATATATATATATATATATATATATATATATATATATATATATATATATATATATATATATATATACATTATTAGAGAGAATGATTACCAAGATTGAACAATTTCATGAACGCTTAATCCATTAAATGAATTCTAATTTTCACTCAAACGGAAAGAGAATAGAATGAAGATCACGCTACATAGTTCTGGAAAAATGCATACCTACCAGAGTGCAATGCATCAGTCCATCCTCAATTTATTAATCGATTTTGAAAAAAAAACTATTTTATTAAATCAAATGGATATTTTGGAACATTCTGAAATCTATTTTCCAGTTTTTCAGAACATTCAGCTAAAACGTCCACAAGTTCTGTCATCAACAGTGGTTACTTGTCTCAGTTCTTTCATACAGAGAGAGAGAGAGAGAGAGAGAGAGAGAGAGAGAGAGAGAGAGAGAGAGAGAGAGAGAGAGAGAGAGAGAGAGAGAGAGAGAGAGAGAGAGAGAGAGAGAGAGAGACTCGTACAGGAGACCCATTAGCTACATTCTTATGTATCATGAGAATGGAACATTGTATCCATTGAGCTCAAAAAGACCATATATCTTACTCGTATTTTCTATAGTAAAAGAGAATTTAAATTGGAAAAGTATGAGTATGATAGCTGTTAATTATTGTCTGACTCCACAGTCTTTTAGATCTGTCAATGAAACTCTCATGAAGTTTGCATCAGTGTCTGGTTTACATTGTAATATATAAAAATGTTACCCTATAGACAAAAAACACAATACGCTCAAACGTTTAAATGATCTGATAAATCTTTCTTTCTAACACCTTGGTTTATAATTTTCTTGGAAGATGTGCATTATATTAAACAATGCAGAAAGGTTAAAAGAACCAGAACAGCATTTTGCTTGTTGGGTGAGGGGAAATCTGTCAATTATTGGGAAAGTAACAATTTTCAAGTCACTGATTTTCCAAACTTTATTCAATACATTTCAGCATATCTAATCCAATATTGTTTATAGAAAATAAACTAAGCAAAATAGTCTAAAATATAAATATATTTGTTGTGGTAAAACTGAAAAGTAAAAAGAGATCATAAAGCTCCATCAAGAGACATTGTTCATGCTAATTGTTTTTTTTTCAACATGCAAAGATCACTTTGAATAATGGTGAAGAAACTTTAAAAATGGACCCTTTATTAAACTTTTAGCAACTTGAAGAATAATAATCCTTAAGATGTATATAACATTATCTGAGTAGTTGTATATATTACTTTCAAACATTGAGTAACATCATATCTTTCTGCTTGGTAGGACTCGTGCATGTGCTTCATTTCTTTATATTTATTAACTGATATTGTGCGTGAGAAAAGTAATTATTGCACCATAATTACGGAAAACTCCCTTAATAGTGTCAGGTGGTATAAAAAGGAATTTTGAACAACAATTGCGATAGGCAGATTCTAATAAAAAATAAAGGCTATCATTATATCAAAGATGTCAGGAAAGATGCCAAACTGCAAACTATTAGACACATGCAAGACTAATGTGTGAAGGACAGAACGCTCTTGTGTGATATGTTTGAGTTCCGAAATATATGTATGGCGAATTATGAACTGGAATCATCAAACATGTATTGTTCATGATGAATGGCTCATGATGCATCATTGAAAGTTGTCAAAGTACTGTGAGCGATGCTTCTTGATAACGATATTTTCCACATATTAGAAAGGATGTCCAAGTTAGCCAAACCATCCCTATTATTTTGCTAAACGTTTAGAACATTTTATGTTTCTCCAACAACTTAGCATCCCCTGGAAACTCAAAATGGGCAACTAGAAGACGAATTCAGGGTACAGAAGAAAATATGATCTCATGGAATGATGACATCAATATTGGTGGAATATTGGAAGCTTGCCCTTAACTGCCAAAATATGTATACGACTAATTTAAAAACAATCTTAGACCCTGAAAGGTTAGTACATAACGCAGAAAATTGTCACCGTAAGAAACCCAAATCATGTATGCTTGAACGAATAAGAAACCATATGATTAAGCTATTGTATACCCTAATTAACATATTCCACAAGATTAGATACTTAATTCACTACAGTAACCTGAGGTTATGGATACAATTCAGGAAGATACAGAGTGGTCCACTTTGAATCATAGTTATGGGACTGTATCGATCTATCTACTCAATTACGTACAAAATCTACCTATGAGATGGAGTAAACGATAAAATAAAATATCGGGGTAGAAGGCTGTGTTTACCAATCAGCTGAGAAGTGTATAAAGAAGAACTATATTAAAGATATATGCAGATGAAAAGAAAATTTCCTCCGTGCCAGAAAGACGTCTTATTTGCAAGAACAATGATAAAGGGTGATTACATATAATAGGACAGTAAGAAACATAAGATAATTCGATTGTCTATGTCTATCTACGCTGGATTCAATATTATAAAATCAAATAAAAAAATTGATGGTTGACTTCTATTACAACAAGCGAAAGCATCTGTGAAGAGGTCAAGTAACAGAAAATAGCACGGATAATGATTCACCTTCTGTAAGCAATCGAACTACAGGATTCTCTGAGGTTATGAAACAGCAGATAAAGTGGTGCAGAAAGACTAAATTCATACCAGTGAATATCCAAGAGATAATGTACATGGCATTACTAAGCAACCAGGATTGTTTAAAGACGATAGATGCGGTTTGTTGAACTGGGAATTTAGTGGAATAAGGAGTAAGCTCTACTATCGTAGCATCGATGATAGAAAATAGACGGTTTAAACGTTGATGAGAAATTCATCCATATCAAATCTTAAATTGCAGATATATCGAAATTATTTGATCACGAACTTAATTATCAAAAAATGAATCTAATTTTCTCTTTCAAGCATACTGTATTAAATTCCAGAGTGAATAAGGTTTCGGTATGTACCTTTGATGAGAAACTTCATTTATCAGACGAGATTTATTCGCTACCCTATGGTTATGTCGGTTAGAAGCATAAAGAAAGTCATCGTACTACAAAAGTGATTACCATATAGAGTAATAAGGGTTGGGATCTCCACTACAACACTCTACAAGTACATTGAAAAGTATGAGTGTTTAATCAATAGATGTTCTTCTTGAATGATTGGAATATAGTAAATCTCCAGATACCGGGCACACACACACACACACACACACATATATCACCTTGTATAGGTTGTGCTCACTCTAGAAAAAATGAACAGCTACGATGTTTTTGCTGAAGTGATCTGCTGGATTAATCGGCAACACATTGATGCAAAAGGAGAATCATCCAATGAGCTCTAAAATACCATCTTTCATGGAGATTCCAATAGATAACCAAAAAACTAAGGAATATGCAAATATTATTTATAATGCCCTTGTTATCAACATAAAGTTGTCAGGATGTCCGGGTGTGAGTCTCCAGTGGTCCTGATGATACTAATTCAGATGCATGTAGGACTGTAATCCAGACAAACCAGGCACAAGAAGGGCAGTTGTTTTCGTTTCCAGTGGTTCGATATTCTCTAGTACAGTCGTCCAGTCTTGCGAACTTCATTAGTCCATATTGATCAATTTATCTGAACGTCACTAGTTCATGTTGTTAGTTGTCCGTATAGTTTGGGGTAAACTGGATATATTGGCCATGTCAACTACTTGCTGCTCCAGTACCGATGAATCTTGTGTTGCCTGTATTATCCTTGACCATGGAATACAACCGATAACTAAAACACTTATCTCATAGTGTCTACCTCTAAATTTTCAATTGGTCTGGTTGGTCAGAAATCTTGCTTTGGCTGTATTATTCTTGACCATAGAATACAACCGATTACTAAAACACTTATCGCATAGTATCTACCACTAAATTTTCAATTGGTCAGGTTGATGTTCTTTTCCTTTGCATGTTTAAGGTTCGCGCAGTCATCGATTAGAAACGGTATATTATTACATAGAAATATGTCTATGAACAATTCTAACCCACATATAATATTTGCCATCGAAATCTCTCATCATATAACTGTCTTCTTGAAAGAGCAATGCTATACTGAAAGTGATATTGCATATGAATGTGGAATCAATGATGATGATGATGATGACGACGACGATGATGATGATGATGACGACGATGATGACGACGACGACGATGATGAGACTTGATGCGATTGCGAGATCATTTCAATATTATGTTAAAATTACTACCTGCTTCAGGTCCCTCCATCATAATTCCATTCTTGAATCACAGAGTCACTACTATAAATGTATTTGAAAAAGTCTACTCACAAAAGTTTGTTCAAGTTTAGTTTGTATTTGTTGATAAATGGTGTTATATCATGCGTGGTGAAAATTGTCTTGCTCCGGATGAATAAATACATTATAGGTTGGTTTCCATTGTTCAGATGTATTAATGTGATGAATGATTTAAATATTTTCATCACCCCACAAATATTTATCTTCTGCAGACTTTTATGACGTTAATGTGTAGTCTCTTACTACTGAGCCGTCTTTAATCGTTTAAGCGATATAATTAAATGTAAACTAATATGTTCTCTCTGTATCCCATAAGGTATGGTTTGGACATTGCTTTGTCTGTAGTTCCCTGACTAAATTCTTCATGTATGTTACCTTGTTTCTGACTTGCGAAATGTTCTTAATTATATCGAATTAAAATCACCTTATAGACATATTGATTTATTCTACTTTTCAAGCACACAGCTCTCACTAAAGAGATGACGATCACACAGGTCAATGTCAAAGGTGTCAGTTTAGAATTAGATTAGTACTGATCATGTTATTTTTAATGTTCACCTGACCATCACAAAAGAAGTATATACAGAATGTGTATGTTTCTATATTTTAATTGCTGTTGATTTTTAGATGGTGGCCTTGTTTTTTGTTTAAAACATCCTATATGGATAGTGGGTACTTAGGGCATCAAGCAACATAATTTATATTCTGTAAAAAATATTCGGTACACTTATATTAATTAAGTCTGACTTCTTTTGTTCTTCTGTGAAAAAGGTACTGTATTTCGAACCTTCCTTAAGAGACTGTATTTCAAACATAACCGGTTGGGAAAGCCATCAGTATTTACATTTGTCTCTACTAAAATGAAGTGACTATACTGTTTGCTATCCGCTTGCGAGGACTTGCACAATACAAATAAACCCTTAATCCTCATGCAGTGTCACAATAGTAGTTGTTGCATGTGTACTCGCATAAATTATTCCTTCTCTCAAGATGTAGTCGTAGAAGAACTATCTGCTATTTATATGCTATATTTAGCGATTGTTACAGTTGCGATGGTGTTGAAGTTGAGAATAGTATATAATCTTCGCTTGTAACATCTTATGCAACTGTTGTTCGTGACAGAACGATGGTAAATCTTAAAGCTCGAAGAGTGGTGGGTTGTTGTTTGTTTAGCTTCATTGTCAGCAGATGATAGGGTGTACATGGCGGACAGTACTTGGTGGTGTAAGATCCCGGAAAAACTCCGAGAAGAACCAACTACCCAAGGGAAACTACTGGCAACCTTTCTCACATACTCACATTTTCTGACCTCAAGACTTGAAGAAAAGCAGACCGAAATGAGATGTCAGTGATTTGGAACGAAGCTTCTTAGAACCTCTGGCTACCAGAGACCCTGATATTGGAAAATGAGCTACAAGATATATTCTGGTATAATTTGTAAGTATGCGTCTATTGCAAACTAAATCTTTTTCCATCGATCACATACTGGATAGCTTTATACTGTACGTCATCACTCTATTTCACAACTTTCTTAACTTTTCATTCATGGTAACGTATTATATTTACTGTTTCCTCTCAGAAAGATATTCAGAAATCTTTATAGTCGATGAAAATATTATAGTAGATAAACCTAATGATATCGTCACTACTAATGTTGTTAACCGCAACGTTCTTAGCATCTCTTTTAGCTCTGAGATCTAACAACATGTAGGAATGTAACTAGAAAATTTACACATTAAGATTGATTGAGTGATTGATATTTTTTACGGCGCACCAGCACTATGAGGCTATTTAGCGAAAAAAAACCCATAATTTATATCGTTCTTTATTAAAAAGTGGTAAACTGTTTTGTATCGACCAGCGATTCGAAGCCGAACAGTTAAAGGTAAAACGATAAAAAATTGTAACGGTGGTAAATAATTAAAGTTTCCCGTTCAACGGGGAGTGCAAATGTATGGTAACGAAAATTTATGATTGGTAACTAAAATCTAACGACCGCACATATATAACACAAAACTGTTCAAGGTGATAAAATGAAAGCTATAAGTTATAATAAATGTTTACTTCCTTAAGGAAGTCTATAATATTGGTAATGCTAACTGTATCAAAGAGCTTCCTCATATCTTGCACAACGTAGTAATGGTTACGCATAGGTTGAAGGTCAAAGCATTCCAACATAATGTGCTTAACGGTGAATGGTTCATTGCAAGCTATGCACTCTGGTTGGTCTTTTCCTTTTAGTATGTAGGAGTGGGTTCAATGAGTATGACCGAATCGAATTCTTGCAATGACTACCTCATCTCTACGGACGGATCTTTAGGAAGGGTTCCATTTCCTAAGGTTGGCTTGATGGCATAAAGTTTGTTATTCACGGCATCATTCCATAATGCTTGCAATTTCTGACGTAAAAGGTCTTTGATACAACGTTTAAAATCAGTATATGGTACTTTACAATCAGTTGGTTCTAGTAATAGGGCCATTTTAGCAGCACGGTCTGCTTTATCATTACCTTTAATTTCTACATGGCTGGGTAAACAACAGTATACTGTGGGAGGTACTCAGCTCAGTATGTTTAAGGAGAATATTAGCTAATAGTGGATTCTCCAGTTTTCTGTTATGTAGTGACTGAAGTACTGATAGTGAATCGGAGAAGATAATGCTGTTTAAAATAGGCTTGCTTGCAATGTATTACAAAGCAAGGTCTATTGCTATGATTTCGGTTGAAAAAACTGATGTACCATTTGGCAAGCGAACTTTTTTAAATGTAGTTTTCACTAACGAAGGCTGCAGCTTCTTTTTCCTCATCGTTTGATCCATCTGTGTACATTCTTGTATAATTTTTAAATCGAGAGAGGAGTTCATGGTAAGAGTTGAGGAAGTTGGAAGGGTTTGTCTCCGATTTTTTTTCCATCGTGTAGCGTGAAAAGTACCCTTGGTTGCTTAAGTAGCTATAGAGGTGTTTCGGAGATGGTCGTGTTCAGAATTTTCGAAATATCAACTTTTGTACTATCAAGTAATGGTAATATTATAATGTCAAAGGTAGGTATGACGTTTGGTTTATTGTCATATAATGTTTTATATTTGGGTTCAAAAACAGCCTATAAAGCAGAGTTCAGAGGGTTTGATCTTAATTTGAGAGCATATTGTGCGGAAAGCATTTATCTTCGTTGTGCTAAAGGTGGTTCGTTTGCTTCAACGAATAGGCTTTCACACGTGGATGTCTTATATGCTCCCAGTGCAAGGCTTATTCCCTGATGATGGATTAGGTCAAGGATATTCAAATAAGACTTCCTTACTGAACCATAGACAATGCTACCATAATCTAGTATCGAGAGAATGAATGTTCTGTATATACCGATTATGACTTTTCTATCAGCACCCCAGTCAGTGTGTGCTATTACTTTAAGTAAATCCAGAGATTTCAAGCATTTAGCTTTCAAATTCTTTAGGTGTTGGATAAAAGTCAGTTTTCTGTCAATGATGATACCTAAAAAGTTTACTTCATCCACAACTGGAATAGGTGTTCAGTTTAGCGTAAAACTTGGTCCGTCATGATGTCTTCGTAACTGACAAAAGTGCATGCATTCAGGTTTTGTTTTCGAGAATTTGAAACAGTTAGTATTGGCCCAGTTTTGGATCTTGTTGATATTTTGTTGGATTGTCTTTCGATTGCATGCATGTGCTTGGATCGGTAACATATTAAAAGGTCATCAACATATAGGGAGTAAAACACACCAGGACTCAGACACCTGGTAATGCTATTAATTTTTATATTGAAAAGCGTTACCGATAAAATACTGCCCTTGTGTACACCCATCTCTTGATCGTGTATAACAGTGGGTGGAGCCCACTCGTATCTTGAATCCCTATCTTTGAGGAAGTTTGATATGAACAAGGGCAGTCGGCGTTTTAAAACCAGATCGTGCAGGTCATTTATTATTCCGTACTTCCACGTTGTATCATACGCCTTTTCCAAATCAAAGAAAACCGCCACTAAATGTTCCTTCTTGATAAAAGTGTCGCGAATAAATGTTTCGAGTCTAACCAGATGATCATTGGTACTACGTCTATAATGAAAGCCACTTTGGAAAGGAGATATTAAATTGTTGCTTTCCCAATACCATATTTGCCGAGAGTTGATCATTCGTTCCATTGTTTTGCATACGCAGCTAGTTAATGATATATGTCTATAGTTGCTTGGATCTGCGTTATCTTTGCATGGTTTGGGGATTGATATTACTGTTGCTTTTTTCCATATTTTTGGTACATTATCAGCAATCCATAAATCATTAAAGATTTCCAGAAGAACTGTTAGGGATGGTTCTTGGTGGTGTTTCAAAACATGGCAATATATATCGTCAGGCCCAGCGGATGTATCATGAGCCTTATTCAAAGATTCCATAAGCTCCGATAATGAAAACGGTTGGTTATAACTTTCCGAGTTGTTCGATGTGTATTTCAACCGTGTTTTTTTCCTTTGAGGTTTTTAATCTTTGGAAAGTTTCTGGATAGTTAGACAATAAGGAATTTTTGGAGAAATAATCAGCAAGCACATTTGCTATTTCATGTTTGGTATTAAACTTGTTGTTATTTATTTTCAGATGTTGGAAGGATTTGTATTTTCCCTTTCCATTTATTTTGCGGATCGTGTCCCAAACCATCTTTTTTGAGGAACGAGAGTTTAAAGTTGAAGCATATTTTTTCCATGATCTCGTTTACTTTCTTTAAAGGTGCAGAAACCTTTAGCCCGAATAATACGGTATTGTGTTAAATTTTCTGGTGTTGAACGATTATTAATTTTTGTTAGTGCCTCTCGGTGTTGTCTAACTGCTTCTTTACATTCTATAGTGAACCATGGTTTTGGATTCTTTTGCAATTCGGCGAGGATTTTTGTTAGACTTTTCTACTCTTAGTATTGTAATGTAATAATGATTTGTAGGATTCTACTTTTTCGCACCCCCTGTTAAATTATGTTTAATGGCCTTTATGAATATCTATATTTGTAATTTAAGTACTGCAAATACTGACTCACTGAATTTTTCTCAACACCCCGATACACATCTACCTCAGAGGTATAGATAGGTAACCATAAATGTTTTTGAGACATTTCATCACATGCGTTAGTCATTTAGTCGACATACGAGTGAGTAGCCATCACAAACATGTTACGTATCGGCTCGTTCAAAATAGCACAAAGAAAAAGTGAAGACAACAGTCTTTGTAAATTTTAACAAAAATAATTTATCTCCCAAGAAAACATGGAGAATATATAATTATATGAAACAAGACGTACGATTTATGAAAGAGATCCAATTTGTTTGTTCTAAAATATGAATACACATAAGTCCTGTGAACGCTTCTAAATTGACACCTTCTGAAGTTCCGTTCCGGTTCAAGAAGGCGGATATTGACGTCAACCGAAGGCTAACACAAAATCCCTGAGTTCTCACAATGAAGCACAGTTTGTATTGTTTTGTTCCTGTTTTGAAGAATTTCAGAAAATGTCTTTGTCCAAACCATTAGTTTTATTCTCCGGGGAAAATAATTATTTAGAAAGTAGACGAAGTACAATTATCTCCACTATCAAAACACATGTAGTAAATTGTAATGTTTGTTTCAGCGTCCCGTTTATGAAACTGAAGCAACTGAAGTACCTGACTGTTACTTGATTAAAAATAAAAACCCAAACTCTTATAATTGAAATCAGACATTACTGTGTTTTATGTGATGGAGCCATGGCTGAGGTGAGCAGTTTCCTATGAAGGCAAGTTCAGGACTTAAAAGAAGTGTATAAAGAAGTACGTCAAAGGTTGGTGGATCATCCTCATTGAACAAACACTTAGGTAATATGGTAGGTTGGAGAAGAAAATATTTATTTGAACACAGAGCTGGAAATTGAGATGACGAAAGAGTGGGTAGACGAAAGAATGTTGCCATAGAACGGGATGACTTTTTTGACTATGAACGTGGTTTGCAAAGTAAGGTGTTCAATGATTACGCGTAAGGTCGTAATTTGCTCAGTGCAAGATTTTTCTGGTCGGAACCCACTTTGCTCTTTATTCAGTTTGTCTTCTATCGTCTTCTGAGTCCTTCCCAAGATAATCCAATTAACCACTTTGCTGCACATTGAGACAAGTTGGATCCTCCGCCAGTTGTTACAGTATGCAGGGTCCCCTGTCTTTGGCAGCTTCACAATATACCATTGCTCCATTCTACCGGGATCTTGCGCTGTCCCCATGCTGTTTGGACCTGGTCGAAAATTGTTTCAGCTGTAAACTGTAAACTG
Source organism: Potamilus streckersoni (assembly GCA_016746295.1). Lineage (NCBI taxonomy): Eukaryota > Metazoa > Mollusca > Bivalvia > Unionida > Unionidae > Potamilus > Potamilus streckersoni. Next base: position 384,823 of record JAEAOA010001055.1, on the reverse strand, counting down.
ATATATAGCTAATTGATTATATATATATATATATATATATATATATATATATATATATATATATATATATATATATATATATATATATATATATATAAGACCATTGAGTTCAGAAAAAAACGATATTTTTTTTCATATTTGCCCTTAGATTAATTTTATTACAGGTGAATGAGGCCCAATGTTCATAAGTTAAGCACGGAAGTTTCATAAATGTACATATATAGACTATATATATATATATATATATATATATATATATATATATATATATATATATATATATATATATATATATATATATATATGTTAGGTATTTAACATAAAAGTGAGAAACATACAGTATATTATTCATTTCCCAGTTGATGAAAGCATGCATGCTCATAAAGATTATGCATGACATTAGTGACCAGGAGGTGTTAAGTAGTCCTGAATAGTTCATGTTGTTGTGTCCTTCGTGGGTTGCTAAGAAAGAGGTAAATAAAATGAGGAACAAGTATTACAGTTAAAGTGGAGATATGAATGAGGGTATGAGATTTCAATAAGAAATATATTATTATGTGGACCAAATTATGCGAATGAGCAGGATGTTTGAATTAATAAATGGAAATGTTCTGAGTGTGGAGTTCGACTGTCGTGAAAGCTCTGACAATGTTATGGTGAGTGCCAAAAGGGAAAACGAGAAATGAAAAGTAATCCCAAACGTATGTTGGTTTTTCTTAGCTTCCTTACCATTATTTAAGGAATTCATTTCAGTGGTATGGCTAATTAGAAAATATTGCATAATTATTAGCACAACATCATAAATATTGACTTATTATACACGACAAACTTCAACTTCATTACAACACAATGTGCGTTCTGTGGTACGTTGTACATTAAGCATACATAAGTATTTATCATATCCAGTACACTTCCCCAACTTCGTACAATAATTATATTTTTAAATAGTGCATTGTTTTAGTAGGTTTTATTCGTAATCACTTCATTTATTAATCCTTACTTTCACCGATTCGATTAAAGTTTATTTCCCCCATGAGATATATTGAACTCTGAATTTTAAGTTTCTTACTCAGGTAATAAAGGTATAGTAGTTTTATTTAATACGATGAGAAATGGTCTACTGCTTAATGTGTATTCATAGGCGGAGAAGGCTTTACTATGCAAAATTGTATCCAGTAGGACGAAAGTGATTTGTCCATTGCGACTGTCGGGTCCAACATGCTAACATGCATGACAATTAAAATCCAAACATGTTTATAGCTAGTCTTTGTCATTTTGCAGCATTAAATAAACTTGTCTGAACTGAGTGTATGAATTATCAGAGAATGACCAAACCTGATTTATAGAAATGAATGATTTATTAAGGCTGGATACATAATAAATAACGATTTGGCGTTGTATTTCGCATCAGAATCCATACAAAAATAAACTGCACATAGAGAGACAAAAGGAAACGGAGAGTAAGTCATAGAATGTACATACATGAATAGGCTGTAAACATGGTCTGTGCATATGTATTTTGTGCAATAGGCTAACCTTCTCCCCGGTGCCTACCCCCGCCGCCCCCGCTTTAGCATCGCCTATTATAAACTGTTTATTAGTATTAATAAACGTTCGGTTTGATAATTATTAATTTCTTTTTTACTATACATATTTCAATATAACAAATGAATAAACTGGCAATGTACCTTAATTTTGACCCTTTCCTGCATCTTGGTGCATCAAATACTTTATTCATATCTGTAGTGTTCACACAATATACCAATGGCGAGCAGAGTTATATGTGCAAGTTTAATGTTCCAATATAGGAGTACGTGTGCCCAATTGTATGCAATTGTTTCATCTGTGCAGTCTGCGAATTTTAAAGAGATGCCTTGGACAGACCCTAAAGAATGATATTGGAATTGTATTTCCATGCTTCAATACAATACTCAGCAATGATGTTCATTGGATACTCTAGGGCTATCTTCTGTACTCAGTTGATTTCACAAGATTTTTAAAGTCAGTAATTTTATATGATATAGAACTACGCCAGTTGTAGAGGATGAATACTGCAATTAGAACAAAGAAGGACTGATGATTGCCAACAAAACTGTGCTTTGTAAATTGAAAATAACATTACATATCAAAATTTACATATAAAAAAAGCATTATTGCATTCTCGTCGATCTAGAAATCAATTAAGATGAACCACGTCATATTTGTCTAGAAATTCTGTATTGCAAGTATCATACACAATTCTGTAAATAATCAAATACTAAATTGATCAATAATGGATGAAATATAGTAGAAAATCTATATTTGTGTATAATACTCAAATCATCATATTAATAAGGACTTGATACACAAATAATTCGTTTTCATTTTTATTTCATTTTGTCAGTCTATGGAACCCATTATTATCAGAGTTTAATGTCGTAGTCAGATATAATTCGAGAGGAATTTGTTATTAAAATTATCCATTAAAATTACATAGGTATCATTGACTTTGGATTGTTTTTGGAATTATTGTGAACTCATTTAGTGACATTCTGGATTGCATTTTGTGTTATATTAATGCATTCAAGACTATTGCAAGCAACTGATTAGGCACGTCTGTACGTTAAGACATTTTATAAGACATTTAAGGTTGTTTGAGATTTAATTCACAATACTGTGTCTCTTCAGGATACACATGGCAACAGAGGAATAACTTGTTAATTTTGCTTAACATTGCCTGTTTCATTTTTCTTTCTGTTACATAATTTAAGACCTAGAGACGTAACACAGTGGTATCACACACAATCAGAAAGACAGTTTGGTTAATTATTGTTTATTGTTCTTCTAAAATATATCAAAACCATATCAATTAAGTCCACAATTTTGGTACAACAGCATCCATATATTATTTTGATAATTAATTAAGCTTTAAAATATAGTCAGATATTTGATTGCATTGTCTTGACCTCTATCTATCATCTGAAATGTTGAACATTGAATGCATGCCCGATGCATCAAGACAATCTCATAGAAATTGAAGTTTCCAAGTGATCAACATATTAAATATTTTAATGCAAAGATTCTGGAACAAAGTTTATAAATGTTTATTTGTTCACAATTTAACTTTCAGAAAATATAAAGGATGTTCCAATCTCAAACATGTTTTCATTTTTCGGGCAAATCAGGGAATACTGCTAGTATAAAGTCTTACATATCTTAAAAGAGGCGTTTTGAGACTTTTTAAGGTCTCAAATGTGAATGCAATAACAAATGGATTGAATGTATGTTAACACGTTATAGATTAGTAAGTCCGCTCCGAAATGATAATGAGCGTGAAACTTAATAATATTTTTAAGTGAATTAAATGTATGTCTAAAAGAAGAAATAAAACACTTTTTTGAATTATCATTCCCTATATATGTTAATTTAGTGAGAAATTCATAACTATGTGGAAGTAATTCAAATATGTTATCAGGCTGTATCAAAACTGTCCATTTGAACAGTACTCAAAGTAAATGCATGCACCATCGAAAGAAGCCGCTTTCTTGTTGGAAATATAGTTTCCGAATTTTTAAATGAGTTGGAACTCAAAAGCAGAAATGTTTAAAGGTAGAGGGATAAGGAACTGATAGCAAAGTTACTGTTTCATTTCTTGACATCATGCAGTTTTAAAACTGTAGTGGTATTGACATGAACAATCGCGAGGAAGGTTCGCTTTTATTGCATCCAAAATTTGCGGCTATTTCATGCAAATACAGCTATAATCAGAATGAGTTACTTAATTTATGCTGAATTTTGCATATGCTGACTCACTATTTATTCAAGATAAGATAACCTATTATGTAAATAATAAGTCGGACTTAACACAAATTTAGAAGAAAAAACCTATATAATCATATAGTGTGTAAAGAACCTAATTAGTACTGTATTGCCCCAAAGAATGCATACATTGATTCAGTACATGGATAACAAAAGAATTAAGACTGAATAAAAACAAATAAGTTTTGAAACCCTTAGGCCAGAAATCAACACAAACTGTATTTTCCGCCTAGCATGACAATCTTGGACTTTTAGACGCGATGATATCGTATTTCTTTAGTATTTTTTATTTTAAGCCTTTTATTGTCGCTAAGAAAATTTGAAACATATCATTTCTGTCTTTGAGTTGTAAAACCCCCTCCAAGATGTGATGTCATCCAGGAGGGTTGAACGCCTCTCTTCGTCATGCTTGAAGACAACCCCAACTTCTATGACACCTGCAGACCACTCTTGTAAAGGCCATAGTAAAAATTGTGAACATACCAGTTTATCTGGCTTAAGTGCTAGTACAATCTGATTTAAAGAAAGGCTATTAAACCTTTCAAAGACTATATGACGAATACTTTTCATTCCTCTACAGCCACCCCTCCATATAATTATATTAGGAATATTGTTTTCAGAGTATATCAATGTATGTATATGCATACATACATACATACATACATACATACATACATACATACATACATACATACATACATACATACATACATACATACATACATACATACATACATACATACATACATACATACATACATACATACATACATACATACATACATACATACATACGCATGCATGCATGCATGCATACATACATACATACATACATACATACATACATACATACATACATACATACATACATACATACATACATACATACATACATACATACATACGCATGCATGCATGCATACATACATACATACATACATACATACATACATACATACATACATACATACATACATACATACATACATACATACATACATACGCATGCATGCATGCACGCACGCATACATACATACATACAGACAGACAGACAGACATTGATTCATATGTGATTTTTAATTTTATACGTAATTATTTTTAAAACAGACAGATGCATAGAGAAATTGATAAACAACAGTTATCTCCTTATTATTGGTAGAAACGAGTGTGTATATTCCTACTGCGTATCGGTGAGCATTTTAAGTCGCAAATTATAGGGTGGATTAAAAAGAAAACGTGTCTGTATATTCCCACTACGTATCAGTGAGCTCACTGCATTTTAAGTCGCAAATTATCGGGTGGATCAAAAAGCAAACATGATGTGAAGCATGCGTAATTGTTATCAGCTATATCAAATTATTCTTGATGGTTGGAAACATTATAAAAGTAGTCTGTCTCATGCTATAGAGTGCTTACGATGAGATCATCTAACCTATCTTTGAACAATCTTCTGACTATTTTTGAAATTCAATCAACACCTTACCTCGTAGGCCCACTCTCTCTCTCTCTCTCTCTCTCTCTCTCTCTCTCTCTCTCTCTCTCTCTCTCTCTCTCTCTCTCTCTCTCTCACTCTCTCTCTCTCTCTCTCTCTCTCTCTAACTAATGAGAAAGAAATCATTAATGATATAGTTGTATAGTTGTTGTGTATAAATAAACTTATATTCTTTTTATTTAAATCAATCGTCGACATTTACACAATTTCGACCATGAAAAAGAGCTCTTTGTATTTGATATAAATTTTGTGTACATAATATATGTAATGCTTATTATAATGTAGAATTCATATGTGTACGTATTTGTTCTAAATAATATCCGCCTTAATAAATATACTGTGCAGGCATTTAATAAATACAAATATACACAAAGACTATGAGTTGCACCTCTTCGGTGTCACCAACAAATAAAAGGACTTAATTACTACACTTGCACCTAGAGAGGTCAAAATTAGCCTGAAATGGTTTCATTCAAATTTGGCTTATAATTTGATTATCTGATTAGCTGCAATGCTTAAACTTAGCATAAGGTTAGAATTTAATGATATATAATATGATGATTACAGTCTAGAAGGCAGGATTGTTCTTTTGAGCTAAATAATATTACTAGAAACACAACAAAAGTTGAACTGCACTAGTACCTTATGCTAGAATGTCATGTGGTATTAAATTGCACATTATCATCGGATGGAATTCCCCGTACAGCGTGACCCCGAAGAAGAGGATATAGGTGATGACATTACGAACATGTGGACTGCGGTCAAGGAAACTTAAACATTGAACAAGAATGATAAATGTAGCTAATAATCTTGAAAACAAGGCACAAAAAACATAATAAGAGACTTCACCTGACAACATTTGGACTCAGTAAACTTTATATAACTATTTCCGTTGCAAATAGTACATCTTTCTGAGCTTCTAAATTATTGGAGAAAGAAATTTGCTGCTAGCACACGATAGATTCCAAATATCTCGTTGCCGTCATTCCTATTAGAGATGTCTTCTTGATCTAAAAGTATGGTGAGGTGACTGCATGATTTTATCAATGTTTAGACACGCATACCGAAAAACCACGTGATCTATTTCTGACACATATTGCCATTTTCCCCTAATGAAAATGAGAACTAACTCCGCATTTATAATTCCAACAAAGTTTGCTGAATATCTTAAATTTACTCTACCTTCAGGACCTGTATACAGATGACATGCACGCACAACTGTATACGGTTAAAGCTATCAGTGAAGAAAACAAAGAATTGTATTATATATGTATATATGTGTGTATATATATATATATATATATATATATATATATATATATATATATATATATATATATATATATATATATATATATATATATATATATATATATATATATATATATATATATATATATATATATATATATATATATATATATATATATATATATATATATATATATATATATATATATATATAGACCCTAGCCAATAAGCGAAAACTTTTTTCTTTAAATACTATAAAATACGTTCTCTCTCCGGTTCTCAGACAAAAAGTCTAAATGTGGTTTTATAATTATCATATACACTGTCTTATGTGCTCTCTAAGTATCATTGGTGTTGATCACAGCAATGAAATCCAAAGTTAATTGTGATTTGCTAACGTTCATGTATCTCTAAAATTAAATCCCGTATCAAGTTTGGTTGAAAAAATCACTATGATAAGCATGATATTGCTTTTTTCCAAAGAGTGTTTGGTTTTCAAAAACCGTTTCTACCTGACTATTAAGCCGCTCTGTATCTCATAGGAAAGTAGGCACACATAAGTAAATATAAAACACCCACAAAATTTAATAACGTTAAAATAAAAGTATAATATATACTGCTCTTGGAGTGATTTATCATAAGATTGTTCCGCATAGCTATGATGTTTGTTTGGACTATATTTGAGATATAGTGTGTTGTCTTTGTCTGATTAAAACATATAGTGCCTTTAAGATTTGAACAATGCACGTAGATAACACTAAAATCAGAATGGATAATTTTCTTTGGATTGTTCTCAAACTATGTTTTTAGAACTAGACATTTTGTATCTTGTTCTCTCAAACTGAGTGATAATATTAGGGATTCCGTGATACGTTGTATAGCATTCACAAAATCGATGTCGATTTTACGGAACAGTTATCAAATTTATCTATATTTCTCTTTTGGATAATAATGGCTATTTTGCACAGAAAGATTGCTTGAGTAGTTATGATTAATGTAATTGTTTATTTTGGTCATAATCCATTGCAGAAATAGCCAAGGCTCCCCAAATAGATTAGAATTTGTTTCTGCATGAGTTTCAGTCGGGTTAATTGCGAATTGTTTGTATATAATTCATTACAAATTTCTAGCCTGATTTAATGCCTTCTTCACTAAATTCTTAACGTTTTGAAGAGGCGGAGTACCAGACTACATATACTTGCGTAGATCACGAAGGTACAGGTCCAGCTGGCTTAGTTTCGGTATGCAGACTGGTCTGTAAACACGATATCAACCTGCCAGATCTTGCTCTACCTACACCAAAATTGTAATTTCTCAAAATGAGATATTGTTTTTAAAATACTATCTGGGGCCACCCCGAAGAGAATGCCGAAGTGTGTCCTTGGAAAGTCTCTTGGTTAAATTTCCTTTGTATGATATATCCAATGATGAGTTAAAAGTGTTGTTTCCATATCAACCCATCACCCAACCAGCATTACTCATTGTTGTATATAACGATTTGTTTTTGACACATTAAACATGAATCAATGATGAAACAGAGCTCTTGAAAAGAGTGCTGTTTTGTTACAGATTTGTCTAGAATCTTTGTTTTAGAAAGAATGAAATGAATTATGTGTGTGTGTGTGTGTGTGTGTGTACAAAACTGAAATTCAAAACCATATCCTTGTTCCTCAAAGGTTTCATAATTTAGGCTGCGTAAGTTCTTAATGAGTAAATATATTTGAGAAATTTGGTGAATCCATGCTTGCTCACAATATACGAATCACCTATACTTCTTATACATGTGTTTACCATCGACGACATTATACACTTGTCGGCATCTATTCAAAAGTGTAATGTCTTTTCCCCAATTTCCAGTGCATAATTCATCCAGCCTCTATCACCTTTGAGTATTCAGTGTCGTTAAGTTGTCGGTATTGACTATTTGCTATGTACGAAACCTCTTCAACACAACCAGGTGAATACATAGATGCAACAGGCTAATGTTTGAAACCCGACTGGATGTATTGTAACCCCACTTTTACACCTACTAATAGCTCAGATGTTCTTTGTTACAAGAATTTTCCATCTATTTACCACTGCATACATGTTGCATATCAGCATATTGCATCCACGTATCACTATCCGCGTGGTTTAAAACTAATATATAATAAATTTCTCTTTTTAAGTTTGAAGTATTTGATTTTTCATCAATGACATTAATCCAAGCTTAGTGTGTTTGTGGAGACTGTAAAAGTCATGTCAAAGGATCATGGTGTTAAAAACTGAAATAATATGTATATAATCGGCCATTTCTGATACTTCTTTACGGTTGTCTGACACCTGCTGCAAACAAGGAATACAATAATGATCATTCTCTTTAACTGAAGCATATAAAAACGCTTTATCTCAACAACATAATCAAACAAGCAGTCAAATCTTCATCAAAACATGTCAATATATTCCTTTGGAGACATGTCAAAAATTTCAGTTTCTTCTTTGATGCTACTTTAAAAGTGCTTGTATGCGAGACAGAAACTATTGGACTTATTTTAAAAAGGACACGCCACCTCCACCCTAACTCAGCTAATATCTGAATATACTGAAACTTGTTCGCTTAGTCCACAAATAAGCCGTCTCAAGCTCTCCGAACTAGTACTAGTCACTCCAGCGTCGAGATAAGAGTAATTCTCTTGATAAAACTGTCCAAGCGTTACTTGATTCGTCCTTTTTACGTTAAAAGGGACGTGCCATTTATTTCCCATCTGTTTGCGGAGAAGAAACATAAAGATATATATGGAAGCGATGTGAAGCTCTATTTCCGCTGAAGGCCAGCTAAGACAATATCTAGGCATGTTTTAAAAGATAATATGGAATAAGTATGAAACAGTTACGTGTACTTGTATGTTACACGGAGGAGGTTTTTCTAGATTCTATCTTGGTTTTAGTGACTATAATGGAAAGACATCTACAAGTTAGGTTAGAAACTATTTAACTAATCATTTGTAATGCTTACTCATCCTGTATCTTATAGCCTATGAGGATAATTGGTTTTCATATTTTACTTTCTTCTGTCCATTTTCAAGGATGATGGGTCTAGCGACCTGGATACAATGTCTAGGTCCTTGCTAACTACTCTGGATAACCTCAATCTTACCAATAATTATGCTCTCAGAACACTAACGTCTCTTCTTTTATTTTGATGCCTGAAAAGATTTGCTTACAGACCTTTATCAAAATATTAAAGTAATTCCTTTAGACATGAGAATGCATATTTTCTCCAGATCTTATGGAAATGTTGCATAGTTTATGTTAAATTGACGAAGTTAAAGAACGCTTGATTATGTTCATTTCTAATACAAAATATATAATCTATCAAAGTATATATTTTCTATAAATGCATCTATCTATATGTGTATATATCGTCTTCACTTTTTCTCTTGACGCAAAAAGGATCAAAGCTCAATTTGTCTAAGTTTAGGGTCGCAAGAAGTCAATGTAAAAAGTTCAATTTTAAGTCTTTTCGTTCGTACTACTCATATAAAATTAGCTACATAAGGCTTTTTGATAATTTCCATTCATCATAATGATATTATATAGCAACTGTTCAGTACATTTTAGAAGCTTTTACAGCGAAAAAGTCAGAACGTATGATCAACACCATGTTTATTTGTGAAAAAGCAGATAAACGTGCATTTAAACGGTGATTAATAGTTGTACCATATCAATCAACCATTCTTATGTTCTCTGTATGTCAGTATATATGAGTAGCAACCGGGCCACAAGCCATGGATTTTGGTGAGTGTTTCGTAAAGCGAGTTAGCTTTCAGAAGACCTACAAACGAGACTGTGTTATAAAGAATATATAACAACTTTACACATTTTAAATTCATAAATACTATTTATGTTTCGCAAAAAAGGTTGAGTTGTACATATATGTAAAATAATGAAACTCTAAAAACAAAATATGACTAATCAATCCACAGAGAAATGACCTGTAAAAAATGTATATGGTTATTGATAGAATGCTGAAGTATGTGTATGTAAATGTGATTTATAAACCAGCAGATTATTTATAAAGGTAAATACGTGTAAACGTTTTATAAATGTAAGTATTGTTTGCCTCCTTAGAAATAAAATAAAATATCTTTTGGAAAAATAAAAATGCACCTATACTATAAGATATAACTGAGTGGAAAAGTTTGCATGTTATGACACCAAATAAAGGATCATAGTTGAAAGAGACGTGGCAACACATGAAATTGTTATTTTGTTAACAGGCACAATATATAAAAAGAAGAGAAACCAGGAGGAGGGCCCGTTTTAGAAGACACAAATAATGTTGATGTTACAGTTGCTGCAAGCGGATTGTTATGCATGTACTATAGACTTTAATCGGAAATCCTACGTGATCGCTCTCTCTCTCTCTCTCTCTCTCTCTCTCTCTCTCTCTCTCTCTCTCTCTCTCTCTCTCTCTCTCTCTCTCTCTCTCTCTCTCTCTCTCTCTCTCTCTCTCTAATATGCATGTTATAATTAATCCCCCCCCAAATATTTCCTAATATTTTGATATGGCACTTATTTATTGATTTATTGAAAAAGTTCAAAGTATTAGAATAACAAGAAAAGCTGACTAACACTTGGATATAAGAATGGATTCTCATTTACGTTTGATTCATAACAACGTGAGTATAGGAATGAGGGTAGTGGGTAAAGAGGTAGGTGAAACAGATAAACGCAGAAACATATTTCAAATAAGAATTGCCTACATTAAAAAGGATTAAATGTTCGCCTAATTAAGGGATACATTAATATCGGCTGTGTATTCATGACTTGTGCAGACAAATATATATGACAAGTTCATACAAAGAAGATAGAACAGCTCCGGTGGCCTAGAGGTTAGAGCGTCCGTTTCTGATGCGGGAGGTCGTGGGTTCGATCCCCGGTCGAGTCATACCAAAGACTTACAAAAATAGTACTAACGGCTGCATCGCTTGATGCTCAGCATTAAGAGGTTAGTGTTAGGACTGGTCAGCCTGGTGTCAGGATAATGTGACTGGGTGGGACATCATGCTACATATCTGCGGCATGATTCCCCAGTGCTAGACATCACTATAAACTGACACACTGCAGACATCGTAGCGATATAACTGAAATTTTTTTTAAAGCTACGTTAAAAATCATAATCACATTACATCACAAGGAAGATAAATTATCTTCATTTAGACTCAAAGCAGCGACGTATTTTATGGCAACGTTTGAAAGAACTATTGTACCCTAGGAACAGTTTCATTAGTAAAAATAATGAAACTGTTCCTTGTGCCAAATTAATTGTGCTTGGCATTAACATAATATTTAGTAATCATACTTTCAGTAAAATGTATCTCGGATTTATGATTGCCGCCAGTAAGGTATGCTACTAGATGTGACCGAACTGTTTACCACCGGACAGAATCTGAATTTTGGTTGTCAAAAAACATCTATGCTATTTATTTACTGCATCTCTTGTTGCTCCATTGTAGTTTTAAACACCTACAACCCCCCCCATCCACCCCCACAAACACTTATAAACATGCAAGGATATAGTAAAGATAACATGATAAATTTCAATAAGACGATAGAAATGAAGACCACATAAGTGCAGAAGACTAAGGTGATACATTTTAGATTAGATTCATTTGTAAAATAATTTTATTGAATGCTGTTCATCAATGTCAGAATCAATATGTCGAAACAAAATAGAAGTAGCAGTTTTGATAATAATAATAATAATAATAATAATAATAATAATAATAATAATAATAATAATAATAATAATAATAATAATAATAATAATAATAATAATAATAATAATAATAATATTACTAGTACCAGTTACACAGTAATAATTATCCATGGAGTTAAAAGAGCTGAGCACTTTATGCCTCCACAGTTCTGAGAGAAACAGAAGGGTGTTATGAAAGCAAAGCAAAGTTCTACTTCAGGGCTGGTCAGATATGATGTTGTCTTGGCACAGATCAAAGCTGATATCATATCATACTTGCATAAATGTCGAACAATATTGAGTTTGCTTAATTTATTTCCTGTTTTATTGAAGTAAATAATAAAAAATGTCATATGAGAACATTACTTATCTGAGAAAGTTGATTTAAAATCATTTTAGTTCTGGCAAAATATTTGTATAGCCGTTACTATGATTTTTAATTTATATAAACCAATTCTATACAACATTGCTCAGTTGGTTAAATTTTCAGGCACTGTTATAACCAGTAGTGTACCAACGGGGAGGAGAAGACGGAGTGGTTGCCCCGTGCACCAGCGTTCAAAGGTGTTGGGGCACCAAAACCACGGTCGCAGAGGTCATACGGCACCAAAGCACCTTTTGGCTATTGTCATCGCCTCGGGGCGCGATTTACCCTTAGTAAGCCACTGGTTGTAACAACGTGTTTTGTATCACTGCTGTTTTCAAATTTATCCTTGTATAATTACATTTGTTTTTGAATATCTTAGACAGTAAATGTTCCAATACCTACCTTCTCTTATAGTTGTTTCAATGTAGATTTTGGCAGAGATTCACAAAGATATACTAATTTTGTCTCGTAATGATTCTCAATCTTATGACACTTAGCTGGTTGTTCTGTCATCTTGAAATCTGAGTGAGGACAAATTAGAGTCATGCCTACTTGAGAACATTTCTAAAATGTTTTGATTTCCAATGAAAATCAGTGTATTTAACATGACATTAAAAATCCTGCTTTGCCGGTATCCGTTGGCAAATCATCGAAAGCGAAGCTATAAGGCTTGGTAATAAAGCAAGACTCCAAAACAATTTCAGTACATTAATTTAAGTACGGCATTTGGTGCCCTGTACTCATTTGACTTGATAGCTTAAACGGAATTTTGTATCTAAGAAGACATTTTGTAGGTTGTATTATATATTTTAATTTTGCCATGAGTTGGAGGTTTTCATTTTTATTTTCACTACCCAAAATTTCGTAAGCATCGTTTCTAAATTTATGACGATTGATTAAGATGATTTATTAATCTATTTTTCAGTTAGATTGATTTGAACCAAAGATGTTACTGAATTCTGAACCTATCCTTTGGTCCAAGACCATATTTATGGGGTAAGGGTCAGGCGGTCTGACCTTAGCTTTGGTTTTAACATTTCGACTAGATATAACTTTAGGTCTGTTAACTCACGTCATTAAAATATTGTTTGTAACTCAAACATTTCCATCTTTGCATTGTTGTAAAACTGTCTCGCGTTATAACATTTTTATATCATAAAGACACTATTACATGATACGTAAAACTAGTAATTGCTATAGTTATTTCTTCTTAATTTTCCGTTCTGACATACGTGCTTTGCGGTAAGGTAATATGTAATATAAACAGAAACATTTGTGAGGTTATGCTTCTATTCAGTGATTAGTGACCTCCACCAATACAGCTACATACACTTTAGTAATAGAGGAAATTTAGCATGCCATTATTATAAAGTGTACATAGTCCGTACACTTTACCTATTGATTTATACTGATTTGATGTGATAGTGGAAAATTGTTTCCCGCCTTCTGGAACGTTTTGTTTGTACTATAATCATTTTTGCAGCCATTGTTACAATCTACGATGGTACGTCTATCTGAACACTAACATATAAAACAAGGGTGCTGGTTAGTTGATGGCTGGACTGGGGTGGGATGGAGTATACCTTTAACATAAAATCCATTTATACACAAGTGTGGTTTCAAAGAATACATCTAGAAGTCATTAAATTCACCTGAGTTTAAAGAAGAATGTGAATATAAACCGGCCTCTTAATTGGCAGAAGTCTATCCAACTACAACATTATTACTCGGGAAATTAGCTCCAACCACCTGCTGACTACTGTTTCTTATTTGATGTAAATAAAACTCTAGATAAAATTTGTTTATGTCTTATATGGTTTACTGTTCCAAATGCACTTTAGAATCAAATAATAGCATCCGGTATTCATCTTTGTACATGAATATCCCAACAATGGAACTTTTAGTGCGAAATCTGACATACGTTAGTGTTAACATGAATTGTCTATCTTTACCTGCATCAAAATTATGTAACATCTGAAAAATTATTTTGTCTATGTAAAATGTTTTCGACCTATTCCGAAATCAATCAAGAATAAAGATTCTCAATATATCTTTCATATGTGAGGTAGATTATATTTATATTTGTAATAATTTTAGAACATTTTGCCCGTATTAAATAGCTAACTGATTCGAAATAGACTAAAATAACTTACTTTGATGAGCTTGTTTCTAGAAATGAAATGGGATGTAAGAGTTTCCTCCCTTTGTTTCATTGCTGGGTCTTACCAGTGTGATAGGCAGTGCCGGATTTAGGACAAAAGAGACCCTGTGTTAATTAAGTTATGAGGCCCCTTACTTGGGTCCTAAAGAAGGAAAGCCCGGTAGGTCTACACAAGTAGTCAGGCATATATACTCAGGACATTTAAGAGGAGTTAAAATAGCCACAGACTTTTGAAAAATTCATCGTATTTTTTTCTTTTGACAAGAAGGGCCTTATGTCCAACAGTGGCCCTGTGCTTAAACACACCTATGTACAATGGTAAATCCGGCCCTGGTGATAGTACTCATGATTCAATTTCCATTGTAAACCCATTCCAGCACGTTCATATTAGCAATTCAATAACTTGATATGTCTGAGTGCTTATTACCCTGGATTACAACTTCTGTGTAGAGAAATTGATATAAGCCGGCACATTTCATCACAAAGATATTATTGCATTACTTCATACAGAAAGCTGTAACCCAACACCATTAGACTTAAATTTACTCTGATGCATAAAAAATTCTGCATATATGACTTTTTCATGATGGAACAAATTGCTTGGTATTCTATTCTTATTCTTCAATTAATGTTGTCCTCAACATACTTACTCTGTATTTTCTATACATTGTACTATCAGTCTCTCTACGTATACATTTGTAATATGCATGTATGCAAGCAAAGTGTAAAAAAGCTATGAGAGATAAATGTATCCTTCATAAGTCTATTTTTGCCTTTGACCGAAATAATATTTGCTGGCCGTAGCCTGGATTTTCTGAGAGAGACAATCTTGATATTTCACTGGAATGAAATAATACATTTTTGTTCATTAGCCGTCAATAAACACAAATTTTATAATCCATGGAATATGAACGGTAAGATTGGCAGCATTCCCATAGAAACCACTTGAGTTCAAATCCAACAAGGCCCTACGTATATTTTAATGTCAAATTTTGCTTTGAATCGGCAAGAAAGATTCTGTATCTGTTTATATCTTATGTGCGAATAATCACTAAGCAGATCATAAAAAATTAAACCGTGGACATCAGGAAGGGGGGGGGCGGTAATAGATCTGCTATCTTTCTAGCCAATACCTATCAACATACAACAAAACTTGCTATGAGTATATTGAAAGTTATATTTCATCGTTGCCGACAAATTCTGAACATCCCAGGTGGATGTTTCTTTGTCACTCGCAAGACAGATTTCGATTTTCATTGTCTGCTACATCACTATATTTGTTGCTTGTTGACATGGTTACATGCACACTAATTTCTAATACCGCTACGTCTTTAACGTGTTTCCAGTCTTATAGCTAATATGTCTGCAGTGTGGAAGTTTATAGTGATGTCCAGCACTGGGTTTCATGCAGCAGACAAGTAGCATCATGTCTCACACAGTCACAATATCCTGGTACCAAGTCGACCATTCTTAACACTAATCTCTTTACTCTGTGTGCCACGCAAAGCAACTTGCCAGGATCACTTTATCAGTCTTAGGTATGACTCTGCTGGGATTCGAACACGCAATTAATTATGGAAGATAATGTGTTTGCTCGTATTATTGATATCGTGTGTCAACCTTTAGTTGAATAAACAAAGATTATTATACTTATTGTTCCCACAAACACTGGTAATGTTAATAATTAGACATCACAATTTAATATCGTTTTATGTACTCCTGGAAAAGAAGTTCGGAGAAGGCCCTGCGGTAGAAATAAGTACAGTACAAGTATGTAATGTTAATGTAGACAGAACTGAAGGTAGCATTATATTCCATCTTGATTCGAATAATCTAGTTGCATATTTGTTCAGATCGGAAGACATTTTTTTAAATGCTACAAGAAGTGAAGAATTTACAAAATTTAATATTCATAACATAATCAAACCTCCAGGTTTCAATTGGATGCTTCGTTTAAAACTGAAGCCAATCAGTCCTTGGGTTTGTATATTTTCTCAAGATGAGACTAAAAATTTTATAATTTATAGGTCAAGATTGTTTTCTCTCTTAGACGATTCCTACTGAAATATATGAACAAACTTGAACGTTGACCAGAGCATAATAGTCACTTTAATATTGTAATCTATGTCTAATCGATACTCTATCACATACATGTATCTTAAGCATATAATAAAGGTAAAATAGATGTCATTCATAATGCATCACAAGTATGTATTCACCAACTATCAGACTCATCTTTATGTAAGGTAACATACAAATGACTAAAATTCGAACGTCGTTTTGAGACTTAAGACTTAAGTCATTACTTTCATTGACATGTGTCATATTTACACGTTTCTTCAGAACATATAATGGCCAGAATAATCTTTTATAAAGTCAGTGGACTAGCAAGATATTGTGTCCCCTCCATCGGCAACATTTATTTCTGGGGACTCTGGACATGTCCCCACACCTCCCTAAAGTGTATGATTTCCTTGGACGGTCGTTACGACACTATAAATAGTTGGAAAATGAGCATTTTATTTTCAAGTTTTGCTATCTTTACAAATTTTAATTATTTTTAGCTCAAATTTACAAAAGCAAGTTTAATGAAACATACATTGGACCAGGTAACTGTGAGCATATATTGTTTGGTTCGTTATGTTTCATATTTTGATTAAATATTGACATTTAATATTGGTTCAAGTAGCCAAATCCACCAGAGTTCTTGAATTTCGCGAGAGCCAACAGGGAAGTGACGTACGTATACGCTTCGGAACACCAAAATGGCCAGTAATCTGGATAAGCATTGAAACCGTGGAACTCTGTGATAGGCATTCGTCCGAACCATTTCTCCTTAAGAAGTTCCTGGTATTCGTCTTCAGGAATGATTCCCTCTACGCCGAAAGCTGTGTTTTCATAATAATGGAACTGATGGATATCACCTGGGACTGCTGTGCCATTAAAAAACTCAATCATATTCAGAGGATATCCGCCGTATGTCTTGAGGTTAAAAATAAATACATGAATTAATACATGAAAATGCAGGTCAAAGTAACTCTTTTAACATTCGTCATTTCTGTTCATTTTTGAATATATTACATAATAACACTGCTTTCCATGTTTCTCCGTTTGCCAGAACACGAGGCGGAATCTGAATTATCTACGAGAAAAGCTATATAAGTGAAAAAAGACTAAAATTAACAATTACGTATCTATGTTATATCAGGTAAAAATATTATAAGTATATAGATAATATTTTTTCATTAAACTGAGTAGATATAAGGAACTTTTTTTTTTTACAAACTAATGACGTCATACATTTCAGAATGATGGAACTCTTTATCTTAAATTGAGAAAGCAATATTAGTTTCGTCATAGGAAATATGAAGGTTGTATATAATTTCATCGCTTATGTCACTGTGCTGAAGTCATTCATTTATCTGCTTTATCAAAACTCAGCATTAGCCTCGTTTTTATATAAGAGAGAATATAAGCTTATTAGAATTCGAAGTAAGATATACATTTCCATATCAGGACAAAGAGTAGGGTGACGTGAGAGAAATTGCCATGTTATTGGTATTATTCTAATTTATTTAATTATGACAAACAATATGTATACTTACCGTTGGTTGTTTAATGGATCCGGAATAAGAAATTAAAATTGCAAGTCAACGAGTTGTCCTCCACGTACATATTACTGTGGTACAGTGTCTTAGGATCGCAGGAGTCATAGGAGGTAATTATGACAGACTGGCATTATATTGCTAATTTTTAGTTGCAGATTTGTACTACTATACATGTACGTACCGTCGGCCCTTTTATGGATCCGGAAAAGAATGCGTTCCATGGTTTGAGATTTGAGTCCAGGACATTATTGATGAGGAAGTTTGCCGATTTTTCGATGGTGTGGTGGACTTCAGGTGGAGTATCTGAGGATAATAGATATTGCATACATCCAAAGCATTATACTGCAAAAAGAGGATATACAAAATAATTGCTTTTAAAATCTTCTTTTTCATTTAATAAAATCTTCTCAAAAGTGATAGGTTTATCTCTTCCAAATAACTAAACAAATATGAATTTGAGTGTTTGGTAAATTTTATCCTTATAGACAAACGTAATTACCTCTGCTCAGACAATACGTCCAAAGTTTCGTCATAAGCTTTTTCCGTCTTAGATATTATCAGCTGCATCGTCTAGGTATATGTTTATGAATAATTTGTCAATTTGTCTTTTTACGTTCGGCCTTTTTATTGCTTGAAAAACGAATTACCTTCGTCCCAAATCAAAGACTTGGTCTTCTCGTCGTACACAGCCCATGTCGTGATCAAGGCATTGATGGCCATTGCTGTCGTATAGAGCCGATCTTCTCCATATTTCTGGATTTAGAAGAAAAAACAACTAGCATCAAAATCATTGTATGACTAATTCATCCAATAGCTGTAATTACATATTTCATCCTGAAGTAGTTATACCGATAAGCAGTTGTCAGCAATATTAAGAAATTGTACCATAATATAACATTTTGATCATTAACTTTTTCATTTTTAATTTTATTTAATAGTCAGTATTGCTGCTATTATTATTATTATTATTATTATTATTATTATTATTATTATTATTATTATTATTATTATTATTATTATTGTCGTCATCATCATCATCATCATCATCATCATCATCATCATTATTATTATTATTATTATTATTATTATTATTATTATTATTATTATTATTATTGTCATCATCATTATTATTATTATTATTGCTATTATTATTATTATTATTATTATTATTATTATTATTATTATTATTATTATTATTGTAGATGGTGCTCACTCACTATAGTATTGTTTTCCGCGTCAAGATCTCCATCTCCTAAGAAGTCGTCAAAGTATATCATCGTATTTCCATCGTAGATCACATAATTAAGAATGGTGGCCGTCATGTTTCTCTTCAATGATTCGCCTAGATAGTCCTCTACCTTCCTCATAATCTTATAAAATGATGAAAATATTAGGAAAATAAATTTTTTTATGTGAAGTTAGCCAGCAAGTATAAAGCGTCATAGCGGAACGAAGTATTTGACGAGTTGTTAGAACTTCAATTGGTCAGCTTAGGATTAACCCCAAAGAGGCCGCTGAAAAGTATTACTTCATTGTTGTAAACATCTCATGTAAAAGAGAATTCTTTCACAGAGAGTAAGACAAATGAATACAACCTGCGTTATTTTACTCCGGTTTGCAAACTTTATAATAAATAAAAATGATGCAGACATATCATTGAATTTTTTCATCTATTTTTGTTTTCTTATTTAATTTTTCATTAAAATTTTGTCATATGCATTTTGATGTGTTTATTCTATTCTTTATAAAATCTTATATTTGTAGATTCGCATTTATACAAATTTGTGTATGAAAATATGTTTCAAATTGTAATGGTGGATAAAAGGTATATTATACTGGATGTGGCAATGGACCCTTCTTTGAAAATTGTCGCAGCTCTGCATACGTTCTGGCAACAAACCAGTAAAACTCGAATTCAGACGGGTAGTAAAGGAGAGCCAAGTCACGTCTATCAGAAAAATTAGTGGAGATCATAAAGCCAATTAGAGATGATGTGTTGAGATATATTTGCTGAAAATATGAAAAGTAAATATTACATTCAGCGTCATACACGATTAAATTGCCATTAAAGAGCAGTCACATTAAAGTTTGGACCAACGATGACAAAAGAATGATCTTCTTCTAGGTAATGCACTAAAACATATACATAATTTTTTGGCATTAAATACTTTTTATGAAATTATTTGCATATTCTGTAAAAAGCACTTATCCGGTTTGCACAGCTGGTATTAACTTGCTCTTGAAACGGTATTAAAGAGGTTAACAATTAACCAGTGTAATGCAATGTAGGCTTGTTTTAAATCATGTCGTTTTCCATATTCAATGTTTTATGTATTCACACCTTTACAAATATATAAATTATGATCCTTCGTTCTGCCTGGATATCAGTCAGTTTTGCATGTATTATTAACTTTTTTCCGGACGATCAAGAAAGCAATTGGATGGAGTAAATCTTATTTTCTATATTTCGCGATTATGTCCCAATTTAGAAGATGTACTATTATAATTTGCTGACGGATGTAATCCTCTATTTTATTCAAATCAATAAATATTATGTCAAGACACCAATACACACTTTCTGTAATTAACGTCTCTCTCTCTCTCTCTCTCTCTCTCTCTCTCTCTCTCTCTCTCTTACACACACACATATGTACATACATGCATATATATATATATATATATATATATATATATATATATATATATATATATATATATATATATATATATATATATATATACATATTTATATATATATACACATACATACATACATACATACATACATACATACATACATACATACATACATACATACATACATACATACATACATACATACATACATACATACATACATACATACATACATACATACATACATACATACATACATACATACATACATACATACATATTAAATGAATTTAGAGGCCTCTTACCTGCATTTCAGGGTCATCTAGAATTTCCGGTTCAAGCAAACCATTCAAAATGGCAGATGTTATACCGAACACACCATTTGCAGCAACTGTAACATCAACATTATTCGTATTTCCTGGAATATGAACTCCTCTTTTTGCCCACACTTCCTCTTCTTTCAGATCTTGAACCTGTTCAGAAAATGAAGTTTACTGTAATGCTGCTTCTCTCTAAGCTGCATATAATATTGAAAGTCTTCTTCAATCGATATACGCTAGATATCCAGTGTGTAAAATATCAAGTGAGAATAATATCTATAGATTATATTATAACAGTTTACACCTTTCGTAATTTTTTAAAATAGAACACTCTCTAATCGAAACAAAATCACAATCACTGACATAGTCCTTTTATTTTTTAGTCACTATATATTTGCACAAAATTACAAACCAACTTTTGTGACAAAACCAAGCTATGTTATCTCAATTTAAAATGTGCAAAGTTCTTGTGTATTCTCTACAATGGAGACTCACAGACAGATAGTTGAACCTATAAGCTAATCAGTGATAGGAATCACTCACAACAGGCGAATGACTGAAGGCCCTGTTACTGGTCATATATAATAGAGTTGGTATGTTCTCTCTCTCTCTCTCTCTCTCTCTCTCTCTCTCTCTCTCTCTCTCTCTCTATATATATATATATATATATATATATATATATATATATATATATATATATATATATATATATATATATATATTATTGTTATAGAGAAGATATTAAAATACCTTTAAAATTAAAAGTTTGCATTTTCGTAACAAAATATTACGTTATAATGAAAATCTAACCATTTTACAGAAACGTGATCTAAAATATAACTTTCAACTACGGGTGACTAACATTATAATGGCTGTATTTGGTTAAAGGAAAACAAAAACTCTTTATTCATATTAGAGCATACGACTGTAAAATCAGACATTTTGAACTTTAACACATTTCATTTTGAAAAAAGAAGAAAGGAAGATCTAATCGTTTACATTGTAAATTTCAGATACCATAACCAGACATGCCATTACAACATACCCATGTAGGTATGAGAGCAATATCCTCGTTGTCGTTATGCAACTTTTCCAGAAAGAATCGCAGAAAAACATATGTTCTTTCGTCTATGAGATTAATGGCGTAGTTGTTTGACAATGGTCTGTAGGCAAATCTTTTCAAGGCACTGAAGATGGAAGAGATGTTAGTGTTCTGAGAGCGCCACTGTTGGTAAGACTGAGGCAGCTCGTCAGCCAAAGAACTCAGTAGGGACCCCACACCTAGATTCACAAACGTGTCGTCAAAGTCAGGCGGGAGCAGAAAAGCATCTAGATACATTGTCCTAGAATATAAATAGATAAAACCAACGTAAGAAAAATAATTTGAAAAAGTGTGATCGCTTTTGATATTATCTAAGGTTGAAAACTGATTAGTAGAGACATTCATCTTGAGAATGCGATCTGTGAAAAATAACGTACAGCAAATAAACATATTCGCACGCCATTTTCAATACATTCCTCCTCACAGTATGTAAAACGCACTGTTGCTTGTCCCCTGTGTATATCAAATCCTAACCTTTTGCAACAAAAATTGCAGATGTATAAAGCCTGTGTCCAAGCAAATGTATCGGGGTACGCTCATTCTTAAAGCTGTAATATCAGAAGGATATTAGGATGTCTTTGGCGCAATGATTTTAACTTAAACATTATTCGCTTGACATATGTCTAAGTATGTCGTCCATGTCTACGAATAATTAACACACTGTTCTTAATAGTCCAGTTTTCGTTATAAAAGTCGTATGACTCAGCATTATCAGTCGATCATCACTCCTAAGTAAGACGATAACATGACAACTGTCATCAAACATTAAACATTGGCGATGGTTACCATATTTTACCAGAGTTCTTTCGGTATATAGTACAAGTTCACGATTTTTACTGTGATTTTCATCACATTTTACAATCAAGATTACCAAAATATCTCTGATGTGTTCTAAGGGGAAGAATGGTGCAAAATTATGCAAACAATGACGCACGCTCGTACGCAATTCTACAAGTCAAAACAGCATAAACAGGTCACCACGAATATTTTGCAAACCCTTAAGATAAAAGAAGATGTTTGTTAAGAATCGTAATGGGCGAAAAACATTGAATTAACTCTGAAATGGTTATTTATCCATAAGTAATTGGTTAATGTTTTTAACCATCTAAGAAATTAAGCCGTCTGAATTGAATCATTAGAATCGACTGCCAATAAAGAGCTCTGGTGTATAATTTGAAATAATATATGACAAAATAAACGTTTAAATTGACATTTGTCTTACCTAATGGCCAGAAGACGTTGCATTATTAAAGCGACATCACTGAAGCCAAGGTCTTTAAGGATCTCTTCAACCCTCGTCCAGTTAAAATCGCCAACCAGTTCAAAAAAATTATGCAGGTTGTCCGGGTAACTAACCCATGTGTTACTCGTGCTATTGTAGTGTTGAGGCCAAAATGTCATTAGAGAGTTGGTGTAGTTTAAGTTTTTGTCTTGATAATCCTTGAGAGATGCGACAGCAGACACAATCTGTTCTTCGGCTGGTTTAGGACCATTTCCAAATCTAGTTTGGCATAAAATTAAAGAAATTAACGTATATTCTCCGCAAGAATTTAAGCACTTTCTCAGCTTAAATACAGCAACCTAACAAATTGTTTCGGGAATTTACATCAGCAGATCAAATTACTGTCAAAAGAAATGAAATTTTTTTTATAGTAAAATAGATTATGATGACATGAAAAGGGATGTTTAAATTCAGTACAGACGTCAATTCAATGTCGAATACGTATTATATTGTTTTACTCGAATCAATATATTTCGATTTTGATTGAACGCAGCTCTTGTATGCCTCGGACAGAGATTAAAGTGCCTTAGGTTTGCTTACTGACCATAGTCTGCTTTCAAAACTTAGCTACAATACGTAAACTGCTTTCAGATTGGCCTCGTCGTTACTGGAACAGTCTATGTACTTTATCTGTTTATTTTTGTCACAATCGCATAATGGGGCACATATACGTGCCTTTGATAAATTATAAATCATCATCATCTCTCTCTCTTTCTTCTTTCTTTCTTTCTTTCTTTCTTTCTTTCTTTCTTTCTTTCTTTCTTTCTTTCTCTCTCTCTCTCTCTCTCTCTCTCTCTCTCTCTCTCTCTCTCTCTCTCTCTCTCTCTCTCTCTCACGGAAAAGTACTATGCTTATCAGGATCGTAACAATTAAAGTCACCACCTTTCGGTTTTGATTTAGGACAAAGAAGCTGTCACTGAGCTCCATTTGATACGATAATAAGTTCAAATTTTACATTGAAACAGTATTACAAAATACTAACAATATTTAAAGGGACGTTTAATATAGATAATACCTCAAGTACGTATTTGGTTTTATATTCATCCAACTTGTCGTTAAATTAAGCCAATTACTGATAAGACTAAAAAAATACCTGACCATGTAACAGCATAGAAATCGTCTCCATTTTTTAGTTTAGGTCAAGGTCAGATTTGGTATCAAAAATTCATAATGTACACATCATAATTCATCCACTAAATATTTTAAAATATAAAACGATAGTTTTGTAAAATAATTATATTTATGTGCAAGCAGTATCTGTTCGTGAAAGATACATGTTAAAATTGTAAAAAACGATTACATAATTTTGGAAGCTTACCTATTTCCTGGGTATCTCAAGTGGTTGCAAAATACGATGATTGTTAAAGTAATATTTATACATAGCATGTTCTAATTTTAGAGTTATCACATTTCAAGTCAAATTTAATCTGAGTGCTGAAACGAAACTAAATTATGGGTTGCTCAAGGTAACTTTTGTCAGCACTGAAATTCAAGGCTGGAATTCATCTATGCCATTATCTGAAATGAAGACGTAACCTAAACATTGACTAATCAATTGTTTAAACTCCAGACTTGCCATAATAAGGGTGATTCTGACATTGGGGCGATTGGAATAAAGATAAACGGGTCTCAAAATTTGCTCTGTATGTACTTATATCATTTCAAAACAAGAAATATATGATCCTAGATTTTTGTATTACATTTGAAACTTTCGTTTGCGTACATTTTAGAGACAGCCAAACGCCAACATTTAATTTTGTCGTTCTTCATGAATGCTGCTCCTAAAATTAGTGCAATAAGATTTATTCATATCTTCTTCAAAATCTCAGCACCTCTTTTCTAAGCACTTTTTGAATTCTGCAAGCTTTAAATATATCTACTGAAACGGTTAATTATTTTCCCTCAGAAAATATGAATTACGATAAAGACATAAACATCTTAAATGGAAAAAAAAAATCTGTTGCGTATTCCATATTTGTCTTTACATTCGGAGGAAATACAACATAATTTTGTATGACGTCTAAATTAAAGACTGAACTTACTTGTATGCCTCCAAAAGACATGACGTAATCCAAGTGGTTGCAAACATGTTGTCGTCATAAACTTTGAAGCTGTGTCGAAACAGTGTCATATCTGGTCCGCCATGGAAGTAGAATTTCACGTCACTTTCATACATTCCCTTGTGCTTCTCCCAGAAGAGTGGAGGAATAAACGGCTCATCTCTTTTAACTTGTAAAGAATAAACCTTGTCAAATAATCTTTGGATGGTGCTGTCAAGAGGATCAGCATCTCCTCTTGAAACCAGAACGATAACCACTAGTAATTTAACAGACAGAGTGAACCAAAGTGTATCAACCATGTTGGCCCAAGATAATGCTTCTTACCTTAAATTCATGTATTTGACCTGTTTAGAACCACTTCTGTTTCAAGCCTATTTATAATGTCATGCCATTATCACCCTTGTAAGTTCTGTGCAATGCTTATCACAGGTAAACTTAGTACTGGCGTTCTTGATAAAGGACGAACATGATTAAAGAGTCGTCTATTTCGAAACTGGAAGTGTTCGCTTCTCTCGACGGAAACCAATAATATGATTAAGTTGGAGCTGTGTTTCCCATAATATTATGGAAACATATGCATCTTTAATGAAATGTTTTAAAAATGGACGATAAATCTGATTGCGGAAATTAGAAGAAATTCGATGTGTTCTGCAGTTGCAATGATTAAGAAGTATAGTTTCTTGTTCTCGCTAATTTACAAGGAACAAGATGTATGTGCCTGTTAGATTCTTATTCTTCTAACTGCTTAAACAATACAGCCTTTCAGATGACAGTGGCCTTTTGATCACTCTTACTTTGCATCCTGATATGATTGAAAACTTGTTAAAGCTACGTTACAAATCTAAATCTCAAACACAAACACTTTGAATTCTAACTTTCACGAAGAATGTTTTATTTATTATTCTGTCTTAAAATTAAAGGTAATTTGTTTGCATTAGTTTAGTTATCTCGAACCAAGATCAATATTAATTGCACACATAGTGAACGGTTAATTCCTTTGAAAGATGCTTGTACCTCGTCTTTCTTGCAGAAAAGCATTTTAACTGATTTGAAAGATAAAGACTAATGTTAATGCTTTACAGCAGCGAAGCTTGAAGAAAGAACACCTGAACACCTCATGGCCAAATGATGAAATCATGTTGAAAGTGTAATCGGACATTGAAAGGTGAAAAATTGGAACGTGGCACCATAGATTATTCGCATATGATTCACCTACTGGACAAATATAATGTCAAAGGGAAGCAGGCTATCACGAGTTTTATGTGAATATTCCATATTTATGTGATGTTACTAAGTACGAACGTTACAGCAGTCCAGGTTTTCTTTATTCTACGTTACATGCCAAACTTCGTTTATTAGTTCAAAGTCAAAAGCTCTGTGTGTGTGTGTGTGTGTGTGTGTGTGTGAGAGAGAGAGAGAGAGAGAGAGAGAGAGAGAGAGAGAGAGAGAGAGAGAGAGAGAGAGAGAGAGAGAACCGTTACGGATTAGAAGCAAAACTAGATGAAATTTACATTGTAAGATATATTAATATGATGTTTGCTGGCTTATTTCAAGAGTGTACGCAGTCATCAGTATATAAGAATATCAAATCTGAATAAAAATCTGCACGATATCTGCATTTGAAACTATTGTTCTTAAATGACATGATTTCATAGTGCACCATAGTTCGCATATATGAGAAAATCTGAAAGAAGATATGTCGTTTAGTTTCTTATGCCATAACTTGTCACACTGAGTTAATCTAATCTGAATCAATGGATGTATTATTTTGCTTAGTAGCCTGACTATTTTCTTTTCTAACACATCAAGCTGCCATTAAAACATGCAAAATAAAATGCCTTAAGATGCAGATTCTGAAGGTACGGTCATTTTTTAATCATCTTATTTTATGTTTTCTCATAATGTTGATAATGTTGATCAATTATACTCTTTTTATACTCTTTTGCCTTTCTTAAATACCGGAGAAACGATTTACCTTAATATGATATGTCTTCAAATACGTAAAATGTACCTTGGTACTACCTTTATATTACCTACATAAAGCGTAAAATAATCCAAGAATCTTTATGTTTTAGAAGCAAATTTGAAAAATTATACAGCCGCATACACCTTTTGATTCTGATGAAAGTTTGAATTCTACGCATGGTAAGTTTTACGTTCGTAGAACCTTAGCCTAGCGAATATGGATCTATTCGAAATTGTCATTTTAATGTACTTACATATATCGTATATGAGCTGCACTCAATACATTAGGGGATATTACATAAAACATCTGGGCTGGATATATTTGGCTGCAAGTAATAAAAATATATTTTATGCGAAAATTTTTATTATACCATAACAATCAATGAATGATGGACAATTGGAAGGAAGAGAATATTATTTTGAATGGAATTACCAATTGCAAATGGACAATATTTAGGTATGTGGTCGGTATATATTTGGGTGTATTCGGCATGCTGATTGTAAAGAACATGATTTTGCGCAATATCACAAATAGCGTAAGTTATCTTATTTGAACAAAGCGAGCATGTCTCGGCGTTGATTTAAACAACCTCTTCTATCTCATGCCTTTTATATATGTCTTTATCAGCCCTATTTGTTCGGGGGAACGTGCTGTGACGCAGGCGACATTTGTACTGTTGTTCCTGCCTAAGGCACAAAGAAGATTTAAGCCTCATCTAAGCCGAACTGGATTTTTTCGTATCTCTCAACCGAAATCATTAATATATTTAAAAGAGGATTATTATTCCGTACAACAGTATGAAAATCAAGGCATCTTTAATCAAAGGCTTTACAACAGACTCTAAAAGTAACTGCGGCAATCTGCTAAAATATTTTTTGATTTTTTCAAAGATCTAACACCATTCTTCTTATTTCCGCAAAAATTCAAATAATCTGAAGAATATACGAACAATTCCTTAAATTCGCTTGAAACTTCTAAAACTTCAAAGAATGTATTTTATTAGATATGAAATAAAAAGGTAACATTAGGGCTTTTAAGCCACGTAGTTGAAATTAAAGAGGCATAAATCAAACAGTAAGTGAATACCTCCAGCCTTTTGGACGCATCTATATATGTTGAAAGACAGATTGAATTAAACTATATTGGAATTGTATCCAAGAGATTATTTGAATCAGACTAATGGAATGCTAGAGTAAAGGAGGTTATCGTAGGTATTAAAAGTTCGATGCTGCATGGTATGGTTACATACATACGTGCAACCATTATATAAATCCTTATGTCAGATTTCCCTGATTGACACTGTACTGCCTTATTTGATGAGCTTCAATTCTTACATCAATGAAAAAAATGTGCAATCTTTATGTATATGTGCATGAGTGCGAGAGAAAGGGATAGATAGAGAGAAAGGAATATATTTACCGAATGGAAATCAAAAGAGAATTATAGGGACTCACGCATACATCTTTGAATATGGAATATTATTTGTTTTAATTTTGTTTTTGTTGTTACTTTGAAGATGCTGAATCATTTCTGAAAATATTTGTAATCCGTATTTTTTATAAGTCTCAATAATTTTGTATGTAATTTTATATTCTTCAAATTTAATTATACATTACATTTACTATTTATATTTTAAACTTGTTCTTCTTTAATCGTGTCTGATTTTATATGACTTTCTGCATTGTAAATATTCTTGTATAAATCTGACATTCTATGTACACTTCGAAAGCCATTTACTTTATATTTTATTTTAATTTTTATTGTTTTTTAATCCCTTTTCAGCCTAGTTACACTTTTTAACCATCGTTTAGTAAACGTAAGAGTAGCATTGCCATGACAACCATGTAACAATCATGAAATACTTGTATTTAACTAAACGTGTGTATATATTGATTACATTTTCGATAACAGAAACAACAATCAAAATACCTATTTGAAGCAGCTCGTGTGTTTATAGTGTTTACATTCTCGACAAGGTAACATGGCATTTATTGAGATGATTATATTTATACCCTAGCTTATTGTGTAGAGTTCGGGAATCAAGTTATCTGTAAACATTAAGTTATTGATCTCCGGAACATAATAAATTCAAATCCTGCTCCTTGCCAATATTTTAAATACCTTGATAATCTCTTTTCCTAGTAAATTGCACAAGTATATCCAGATGGGCGTCTTTAACCTAAAACAGTTCAACGAAGGAGGTAAGTTATGATTTTTAGGGGATTAAGGTCTAGAAAGTTATGTAGAGGTGTGTTGTGTTTAATTTGAAAGCGAGTGTCAACTTATGCAGTGTGCGGATGGTTGTTTAACAGACATTGTCTATAAAATGGTACAGTATTTACATAACTTCAATAAAAATTATTTGTAATCGATCACTTTTTATAAGACAAATAACAGTCTCCACCTGCATTAAAACGTTGCAAAATGATGTTTAAAATGTTATTCTCTAGTACTGATTAGTTGTTGACAGTACATCGCCTCATTTGTTGACAGCACATCGCCTCGATGCTTTGCAATAATTAGGGCTGATTTATGCTTAGTTAAGAGTGACCCATACTATGTTAAACAAGGACTGTAAGCCACTGTTAAACCACATAACAATGCTTAGTTTGGATGAATTACTTTCGAGACATCCATATACTAGCATGTTTCAGAAGTCCGCATATAGTCTTCAGTACATTTCACAGATGCATGCTGTTCTAATCCGATGGTCAAGGGTTTGATAACCGTGCAGGCTAGTCCGGATCGGATTCTTCGGTGCTCACTAGGAAGGACACACCTCCAGAGAAAACATTGAGCCATAAGTGCAGCTATTATCAAACCAACGATTTCTTACACATTTCAAGCATAGCATTGTCATTTATAGAAAACCACAATAGTCATAAGTAACAATGATATAATAACAGAATAATTTTGCTTATTTTTCTCTTTAATGTATACTTCCAGCTAACAATGTTTTCAGGTATCGAATAAATTTGAATACGTTTAAGTCAATTATGCAGTCGTTCCTCACTATACATTATTATAGCCAACGTTTCGTGAGTGAGTGGGTTGCTTTCTGTGAATTAGAACACTTATAAATCTTAAAAGAAGTTTACGCATGGACAGTATGTTCACGATATTTTACACGTCAACAGCTTCAGGTAGCATGAAACACTGTGTTTTACAAATGGAATAAATATATGTCAACAGCATCAGATAGCATGCAAAAGTCTGCGTTACAATAGTAGAAAACCATATGCCTTCAGTTTTAGACAACATGCAAAGGTCCATACAGTATTATGAAATATTCAACATTATGTGTTAGGGTGGGAAGGAAAGGCTTAAAAATATAAATCGCTTCCCGCGGTGCACAACAAATAAAATTGTGTGCTGCTACTTATAAGTTGCAACGTATTTGGTACAGCTTTTGTAATAATCGTGCCAGACAACTAAGCTAAATTCAGTATAAACGTGTTTGAGGACCGTACACATTGCTTTTATGTCATGTTGCACATTAAAAATATGAATTAAGAAAACAATTTAAAAGACTACAGACACACATTATAATGACCCTAATTGGTCAAACGTCTTTCTTATACACATGGTAATGGAACATAATTCATATCACCAAACACAATTTTGAATTAACATTTAATCTTTAAGGATCATTTATTCATATACGATCTGTGACAAATCATCTTTTCTTTTTTGCAAGCAATGATGGACTCATTTTCACCTTCAAACTGGGACTATTGATTCATTGTACGAGTCCCAAATCTAACGAAACAAGTCCCTCCTCTTGGTGTCCGTCTAAAACTTTATCTTGGACAAATCCTGCAATTTGAGTTGAAGCTTAAGTACAACAAGCAATTCAAACTATGGCGCGAATTATCAATAGCGCGAACTTAATCACGTAATCATTGTCGGCATTTTTAAAAATAATTCATGTCCTAATATTCAAACAAACAAATTCCAACAAACGTTTACATTAAAAGTCCACTACAATTAGGTTTCATACAGAAGGCTGCTAGGTAAAGTGAACTCGTCATCGGGTCAGATAGGAATGTGTCACGTGTTTTTAGTTCCCCCAGATGCTCATTGGCATACGAGGTTGCAAAATACTAATTCAAAACCACAATTGTGTGGAGTAAGGTATTACCTCTTGATGACGTCGGACACGAGTACGCCATTATGTACAGTGAATCATGAATCTGATTTCGGTCTGAATTATTCATAGAAAGGAATGCAACTCATATATTACCACATTATATGAAGCCAGCCTCTTGGGACCTGGCCATCCCGAATCAATGATAAAGCATTCAGATGGAGCAACGTAGAGTAGAGTCCGATCACGGATTGAAAACTCATATAATTTTTTATTTAAATAAGTAGTTATATATCATTTATAGTTGGATACATTATAGCTCAAAATGCTTACTGCAAACTCCTACAGGAAGTGCAAGTGTATTATGATGGCATAAGTAATGTATAAGAAATCGAGGAGAAATGTGCGCTTGTTTGGATGCGGAATATGTTTTAAGGCGTCATATTCACTTTGCAGGAGGTTTAGAGGAATCGGAAATAAGTAATATAATGTAAGAAGAGGAAATATGAAGAGGGATCAGAATTTCAATGAGTAAAATGAAGGCCTGGGTGATATTTATTACTAAATTAAATTGAATTGCCCTGTTTATTTGGAGAAAATACAAGTCGTTGTTGTACAGCTGACAAGCATGGTAATGAAAGTGACATGGCTTTTACAGTTTTAAAAAAGTGTCCTTTATTCTGAGGAAGATAACTTTTCATAGAGCATCAGCGGAAGAGGCTCTCCATGGTAAAGCAGCAAGGGTGAGACAAGAATAAGAAAATCTGATGGAAATCGCGGAAAGGCGCCAAAGGAGCTTGAGGATATGTTTCGCCCAATACTTATAATCAAGCATCTGAACTTGAGGCAAGACTCATAATTTGCCGTTTTAGTAATAATCCATAATCATTTATGGTAGCATAAACATTTAAATAAATGTTTTTGACAAATTTACGTCTAGTGTGCCTGTTCACAGCAATTTATAACCGATGGACTGCATTGACCAATATTTAGTAAACACGGAACCACTAAATAACTTGGATTAAACGACCTATTGCAACGAAGTTGATCGCTGTCTTATAAATCTAAGAAAATTATGTGTTCAATACATCACGCCGAGCCGGATGCACGAACCACTAGGTAACCGGAAAGGTCGTTACTTGTTTTATTTAGCGTTGTAGTGCACAATGTTTAAGTATAATTAATTCTATCATAAAGCCTGTTATTTATAGTGATATCCTTGAGAATACCCAACCGTTACCTTATTGATTTCACGACTGTGATCAGTATCTAATAGTGTAAATACGGTCTGTTTAAGCGAAAACATTTCATGGCCTTTAGTCAAGATATACTGTCTCTGGACGATATAATGATTAGACATTTAGGAGAAGGCGAGAAGGAGCTACATGTATTGACGTAAGTCATATATAGGCATCTCAAATGGGTAATGATTTAATATGGAATTTATGAAACGAGTTGAATAATGCCCAGCTTTTGCCAGCCTTAGCGAGTTTCATAAATTTAATATTAAATCATTACCCATTTGAGATTCTTTTCAATCATATAGTTTTTATTTCGTTGGAAATTATTTAGATAGAAGGAAGATCGAAAATTTTCGTTAATTCTGATTGATGGTGCACATTTCATTTCTTGTGCATAAAATATAGTAGTGAACAGAGTTGAAATGTTAAAAGTAGATTGTTTTTTTTTACAAGTTGTAAATCAAATAAAAAAAGCTTCCATCCGAATAAATAGATTATATAACGATAAAACCATTTTTTATAACAGACTGATCAATGTGATGCTTCCACATTGTTTGATACGGTGCACAGTACAGTTGGCCTAGAATACATGTTTGACCTTAAAAGGCAACTTTAGAACTAAATGTTACATTGTTTTGATTTTCATGTTAAATAGGATTACTGGATGCACAAAATACCCTCATTTACTGATATGCTTTTGTGACCTGATATTTGCAGTATTTCATTTGGAACAATAGATTGTACATAAAATGTAAACAAATTTATATTCGAGTCGGATTTGCATCCCATTTATACTGCGTAAAGATGATGTGGTTGAATAACGTTCTGTCAGTTAGGAGACCCATTTATGTATAGATTCTTTTTTGAACAGAGGTGGGTTTATTTACTTCTTTAAGGTAACATTTAGACTACGTATGTATATACAGTGGATTCTATATCTATGTGACAGATACACCCCCTCCCCAAACCGATATCAAACAAGTAATACCCATAGTTTTACTTCTTATTGTTGTTCTTGTCTTGTAGTTTTGCTCCATTTTTATTATCATGATATTATTAAACAGGACATAACAAACTTCTGTGGGGGTAACATATCCATATTCAGACAGCCGATATAATATTTCCTCAGTTTCTTTTCGCAAGTGGAGTTAACAAATGGTCGCAAAAATGTTCATTCAAATGAAAACGTTGCAGAAGTCAGGGTTAGAAACGTTATCCCGCGATCCCAGCCAATCAGTAAAGAAAATACTGCATAATAATTTCATGGGATTATTTGGACCAATTAGAATTACATAAAGTGATATTTTAACGTGTGGTTTATTATAAAAAAAATATGAAACTGTACATACTGTAGGAAAACAATACCTACTGTGTGATAAATAGTGTTATAGACAGTGTTAGCAGGCTTCTAAATTAAGGTAAAAATGTTTAGTACAATTTCTGTTATTATGAAATATAGTGGCAAATAAGCATATGAAAAACCGATGAAAAAAGGCAAAAACCGAGTGGTGGGTTTTTAGTGGGTTACTCAGGCAAACATTTGGTTACAATAATGACTAATGGAAGTGACAACTGGATATTCATATTTTGTTATTATAATTTTATGGAAGCTCTGTGAAACCATCTTTTTTCTTGATTAACTCCAGTTAAATATGAACAATATTTCTATTCGAAAATCCAATAATTCAGGGGCTAGCTTATGATAACTTGTTTTCTTTCATAGTTTTGTTCAGGCATTATCTAATCTTTCTATTAATGGCCCCTGGTAAAATAGATGTGTTTCGAAATTGTCCCGTGAAACTTCAGTGTTCTCTGTCTATTCAACGTATGCCACTTTTACACATGTCAGGCGTCACGATTATCCCCATTAGGATTTAGTTGAAGTTTTTGAACCTTATTCATACCTCGTCAGTTGAAAAGTCAATTGGATGAATTGTTATTAGCAACTCATATAATGCATATGATACTAGAGCTACACATTCCTAAAAACACATGCAGGCTGGTTCAAGCAGGTTTCGAACTTGAGACTTTTGGATAACGACTTGAACGCGCTATCAACTGAGTTACCCTGAATAATAGCGACCCCCGTTTTAGTTGAAAAGATAAACACTGACTTTAAGGTATGTCTTGAAAAATCGTATCTTTATGCTTGCCTGTTTACATCCATGTACATTCAGCCGTACAGTTGAAAATAGGTGAGAAATCGTTACTACAAAACTGATGCATTTCTGTTTCTTCATTTTTTAAAACCCTCATTTTTGTAACAGCAAAGATTATATGACAAATGCAAAAACATATTGAATCATGTTTCATTTAATGTATTTAATTCTTCTCTATGTATCTATTTCAGTTTCTAAAGTCGCTTAATTTTTCTTTATCTATAATTTTTAATATTTTTCTTTTTTGATAACTTTTATATCCCAATATGTTTTCATGTTTAATATTCCTTACATCAATTAAAGGTGAGATGTCAGTATGACCCCGAAACAGGCATTAATATCCAGGTGTGCATGGAGTTTACATTTTTAATAAGATATAGAAAGGTTTTTGTATATACCTTACCTTAGTATTCTAACATCGCTTATATATGTACAACGTTGGTGCGCGAATATTTTAAATCAAGTTGTATGTAAAGATTACTGAATTGATCTCCTGGTAAAATGAAATTTATGTCCAGGTCGCTGTCAATATCTAAAGGAGTAGATAATCTTCTTTCTTGGTAAATTGAACGAGTGTGAGCGGAGCGGTATCATTAGCCTAGGACTGCTTCGAACGAAAAAGGTAAGTAATAACTTTTAAGTCTTTAAGCTGGAAAACTGCAATAAAGTGGTAGTTGTGTTTATACCATAAAGGCATCGGTCAGCTTATACATTAAGGGTAGAGGTTTGTTCACAGGTCTTGTGTTAAAATTATGCAGTATTGCTTTAACATCAGTACATAGGTCCTTTTTAGTAAAATGTAAACTTTTTATAACACTACTACCCATTTTAATGTGCATTAAATTATGATACAATAACGTATATAATTCCTCTCTTATTTGATTTGTTGCGTTGCTATGGTTCACTCTTATTATATTGTATCGCTTATGTGATCCATACCAACAAGAACAATATTGATAACAACCATTATACCACAGACTAAAGCGTGTTACAGTTTGTATGATGTTGGTATTTTCATTGCTAACATCTACCAATTTTCTGAGGTTTACATATTCATCATCAAATGATTTTAGGCAATTTCTTTAGTGTATCTTTGCTTGATAGAGCGGCTGCCTGTAAACCAAGAGTTGTGGGGTTTGATGCAATGATTGCAGTGCCTCTTTGAGTCCTGGAAATGACGCATAACTACAGTAATCCTCTGGTTCTATGGCTAAATATATTCTTAAAATGCTTTTAAGAATTTTACCAGCGATTACATCAAGCGCTTTTAAAATTAATAAAAATTCTACAATAATCTAGTAGTATTGGAATTATAGTTTTGTTGTGTACATGTTGAATAACTTTAAGACTATTCTGAAGATATCAAAACCAAACATTAACGTTTAATAATGAAAGTTGTGATTATGGAAAAATTCTCCGCATTTTTGTTGTTGTTGTTCCGAATGGGTTGCTTACTGTGAATGAATCCATTTATTTACAATTTTAAAGAAGTTAGAGGGATTGACTCTACCTTTATGATATATTGCATTTTATACAATGCTGTGTAGAATACGAAAGCGTGTGCTATGAATAGACAAAAAAACATGTCATCATCATCATCATCATCATCATCATCATCATCATCATCATCATCATCCTCCTCCTCCTAGAACTTTCATTCAGCAGAATTATTACAGTTAAACCATTGGATATTATAAATGTGAATATTTCTGACCATTTCGTGAAGTTTACTTTCAATTTCACTCTTTCCTGACATAAGTGTTTACCTTAATGCTTGGGCATATCTCATGTATGAAACATATTGTTAAACATATTTTGGAGAGGACTCTTCCCTAATATTTGACTTGTGAACGATTTAGATGACATTCGTCTCTTGCAAGGTACAGAGATCGCAATGAGTGTTTGTAAAGTTTGTCCTTAAACTATGCTTTGCCTGCGCTCGTATTTGCTCGGAGTCATGTACGGACACTAACACTGCGCAAGTTCTTGAATCTTGTATTGTCTAATCATCTACTAAATCGAAAAGGCCTACAGCTATCAGAATCGACCACTAATATAAATATAGACAAGACTCAGTCGCCATTCGTCTTTTGGAGTCACAGGAGAGGTTAGTTAAACTAGGCTAGCAGACTGCGAAGTTTAGGAGATATATTACCTTATTTCCTGTAGATCATTTTAATTTTTCTCCAACAGTATATAAGAAAAATACAATAACAATATCACGAATAAGATTAATGAGCCAAAATAAAACCAAATCATGGTCACAGATTACTGGCACCAACGTCGTGGGCACATATGGTCAGACAATAATAGGAAATAAGGATATTAGCTCTTTGGCTTGAGATGAATGTGCACTAAAACAAGCGCATATTAGTCTACTGCTCTTTGTAATTCTTACAGATATTTTCAAAGGAAAGATTCTACAATGGCAGAGAGAATTAAGACAAACGACAGGAGACCCAATCATGGCAAACTATTGGTGGCAGCCATTGACTTCGGGACCACATGCACAGGTTATGCCTATTCTCTGACTCAAGATTACGAGAGGGATCCGTTGAACATTGGGGTACAGTACTTTATTTGGATTGACTTACCTATATTAGATAATTAAGGACAATGCGCGAGCTACTGACTCATACAAAGCCTTGAGAGATATTTATAACAAAACTATTTAACAACAAGATTTTGTTATTTTTCCCTTCCCATAAACCCTAAAACTCCTACAAAAATATATACAGCTTCAGAGTATAGCATTGCCAGGCACATAGGATTATTAACATCAGTTCAGCTAATTGCTGCTTTAAAAAACTGCTAGTCTTTCGAATGCCATATTCATCATCATCATCATCATCATCATCATCATCATCATCATCATCATCATCATCATCATCATCATGATCATCATCATCATCATCTTCTTCTTCTTCTTCTTCTTCTTCTTCTTATTATTATTATTATTATTATTATTATGATTATTATTATTAGTAGTAGTAATAGTAGTAGTAGTAGTAATAGTAGTAGTAGTAGTAGTAGCAGTTGCAGTCGTATTAGTAGTATTAGTAGTATTAAGTTTATGTTGATACTACGTCATTTGTATCAACGTCTTATCATCTTCATATATATATATATATATATATATATATATATATATATATATATATATATATATATATATATATATATATATATATATATATATATATTCGTTGGTTGGAATATAATCTACCTTGTTAAAAATCTAAATAAATGAGTTCCATTCATGCAAGATCGCTATACAACGACGACGTTTGATTCTGCATAATATGATGAATGTGGCGGCATTTCGAGCTGAAACATGTCCTATGTGTGTATATATATATATATATATATATATATATATATATATATATATATATATATATATATATATATATATATATATATATATATATATATATATATATATATATATGGGCTTCCAGCAGATTTGATTTTGTTGGCGAGGGAGTAGTTTATATGGGACAGTGGAGAACTTATGGGTAGTATAAGAAATAATTATGCTTGCAGTTCTTTAAAAACATAGGAAGCAAAGGTCTTTATTTAATGTGATTAAAATATTATCATGTAGATCCTAAGGGAATATTCATCAGAACATAATATCATGCATAAACATTTATCAAAAGCTGAATTTTGATCCTATTAATTTTATTGCCATGGTTTTACAGTTCCTTGCTTTGTGTTATTTAATATGTTGTATATTATGGCAGGGTAAAGCGCTTTCTCTGAAGGTAAAACCTATTTTGGCAAAGACAAAAGTGTATCTTTCTGAGAAAAACACGATGCATTGAGAACTTGGAAAACGGTAGAGATGTTTGTATGCATTTGTGTATTCACTGTATTTAGACATTTTATTTAGTGAGATATAGTTTAAGAGCTGCAACGAAAAGTGATTATTTTGTTATATTTGTATTTTCCGCTCCTCCACCTACACATGCAGGCACACAGACTCACAGAGCAGGTTAGTAGAGAGTTACTTAATTCATATGGGAAGGAAAGAAATGAATAAAGGTAAAATACTGGACAGGGTATACATCCCTTTGTAATTCTAGTTGTTGCCTCTGTTATGCTTTTACTTTTCAGACAAAACAATCATGGAAAGGAAGTGCAGAAATCGGCCTACAGGCACCTACATCTATCCTTTTCGATCCTGGCAAGAATTTTCATTCATTTGGCTTTGAAGCAGAAAACAAGTACAAAGATCTTGCCTTCAAAAAACAACACAGAGATTGGTACTTTTTCAGACACTTCAAGATGATACTGCATCACGTCAAGGTAATAACACATTTAGGATTTGAATAATGGAATCTTAAAGTAAGTGTATCGTTACATTTAAATATAGTTAAAAGGCTTGCTTGTCTTAAAAGCGGTTATGAAGAATGAGCAAACGTCAAATGACAACGAAACTCTAACAACAACAATGGAATAACGGTTTTAGAGGGATATGATCTTTATTTAATATAGCGATCAGGAGAGAGCATGCAATGGGATGGGAATGGCTAAGCTATTTATGTGCTGAATTATATCCCATTAGTCATAGTCTTAGTTATATCCCATTAGTCATAGTCTTAGTTATATCCCATTAGTCATAGTCATAGTTATATCCCATTAGTCATAGTCATAGTTATATCCCATTAGTCATAGTCTTAGTTATATCCCATTAGTCATAGTCACAGTTATATCCCATTAGTCATAGTCTTAGTTATATCCCATTAGTCATAGTCATAGTTATATCCCATTAGTCATAGTCATAGTTATATCCCATCAGTCATAGTCTTAGTTATATCCCATTAGTCATAGTCTTAGTTATATCCCATTAGTCATAGTCTTAGTTATATCCCATTAGTCATAGTCATAGTTATATCCCATTAGTCATAGTCATAGTTATATCCCATTAGTCATAGTCATAGTTATATCCCATCAGTAATAGTCATAGTTATATCCCATTAGTTATAGTCATAGTTATATCCCATCAGTAATAGTCATAGTTATATCCCATTAGTCATAGTCTTAGTTATATCCCATTAGTCATAGTCATAGTTATATCCCATCAGTAATAGTCATAGTTATATCCCATTAGTCATAGTCTTAGTTATATCCCATTAGTCATAGTCTTAGTTATATCCCATCAGTCATAGTCATAGTTATATCCCATTAGTCATAGTCACAGTTATATCCCATTAGTCATAGTCATAGTTATATCCCATCAGTAATAGTCACAGTTATATCCCATTAGTCATAGTCATAGTTATATCCCATTAGTCATAGTCACAGTTATATCCCATTAGTCATAGTTATATCCCATTAGTCATAGTCACAGTTATATCCCATTAGTTATAGTCTTAGTTATATCCCATTAGTCATAGTCACAGTTATATCCCATTAGTCATAGTCATAGTTATATCCCATCAGTCATAGTCATAGTTATATCCCATTAGTCATAGTCACAGTTATATCTCATTAGTCATAGTCTTAGTTATATCCAATTAGTCATAGTCATAGTTATATCCCATTAGTCATAGTCATAGTTATATCCCATTAGTCATAGTCACAGTTATATCCCATTAGTCATAATCTTAGTTATATCCCATTAGTCATAGTCATAGTTATATCCCATTAGTCATAGTCTTAGTTATATCCCATTAGTCATAGTCATAGTTATATCCCATTAGTCATAGTCACAGTTATATCCCATTAGTCATAGTCATAGTTATATCCCATTAGTCATAGTCATAGTTATATCCCATTAGTCATAGTCTTAGTTATATCCCATTAGTCATAGTCACAGTTATATCCCATTAGTCATAGTCATAGTTATATCCCATTAGTCATAGTCACAGTTATATCCCATTAGTCATAATCTTAGTTATATCCCATTAGTTATAGTCTTAGTTATATCCCATTAGTCATAGTCACAGTTATATCCCATTAGTCATAGTCTTAGTTATATCCCATTAGTCATAGTCACAGTTATATCCCATCAGTCATAGTCACAGTTATATCCCATTAGTCATAGTCATAGTTATATCCCATTAGTCATAGTCATAGTTATATCCCATTAGTCATAGTCATAGTTATATCCCATTAGTCATAGTCATAGTTATATCCCATTAGTCATAGTCATAGTTATATTCCATTAGTCATAGTCATAGTAATATTGATCAGTTTCAAACAGTTATTAAAAGATGACTTTTTCTTTGATTTAAATGGAGAGGGCTGGATTCCTCATTATATAACTTTTTCCTGGAGGATCATGCAATCATATGTTCGCATATTTATCTTCAAATAATGATAAAACGTATAATCATTTATTGTATTCTGTTGCAAATAACTGGCTGCTCACACATTCAATGTTCGTTTCCATTCAACAAAGAATTATGTTTTTGGCCTTTTGTTTCCTTGCATTGAATTGGCAACAATATTTGACTATAGTTGAGTAGAACGAGTCAAATCAAATTCGTATTATATTGACGGTCGTGATAGTTTAGGCTTGACTTTGATTGGTCATAATTTATAGAGTCGTAAATTTTATTTTAATATTAAGATATTTCGTCTGCTGCACGCTAGAATATACTTCCTGCCATAGTTAAATTGATTGTTGTTCCATAAATGAAAATAGTATAATCATGAACAACACCTTAGCACTTTCCTAACGTACACTGTTATGAACTTAAAGTTAAAATAAATTTGACTGCCTGCATGACTAATGAGAAATTATAATTCTAAGAAATATCAGTGTGGTTTGAAATATTAGAGTTACCTAATAACTAATTACAGTTGGAAGAAAAATAACAAACTAAAAGTTATTAAACCACGTATTCATACGACTGTGTTTACCGCGATCTCTGGAGATTAGTAGTCCCTACATTGGTTAGATAGCTTCCATATCTTAGGATTAGAACATTAAGTTTAAGATACATCAAATTACAAAACTTTCCATAACGAATCCCAGTACATTTTATTTTGTAACATTACTTCTGACCCTATGAATTTTGGAGCATAGGTTTTAAACTCATATAGTACAGGCCCTAATGTTTTAAAAAGCAATTATAAGTACTACAAATTGCTATACAAAAGCACTGGTAGTGCTGATATTTGGAGGAGTGTTACCCCAACTACTTTTATATCCCCGCTAACTTTTCCGGTTTTCAACCAACGTTTTGTTTCCGGTTTTTGTAATAATAGATAAAACAAAGCCTAGGTACGTTCGAAAGCAATGCTTGTTTTTTCGGGTGACCTCTTTAAATGTGATGTGATGAAATTTTGATTTTTAACGTAGCTTAAACAAGGTTTTAGTCATATCGCTACGATGTCTGCAGTGTAGCAGTTTATAGTGATGTCTAGCACTGGGACATCATTCTACAGACATGTAGCATGATGATGACCTTTTTTAAAGCCAAAAGTAAAAATCCAACACTTTACCTGGTCTCTCTATGTATAAATTCAAACAAACTGAATAAAATGTCCATGTTGAAGGCGCACGTGAAAGACTTGGATACTAAATTAAAGGCCACACAGTTTGACGCATTCGATTCTAAAATGAAATGCCAGTGAAGTTCTCGCAAAGGTGGGTACGTTAGAAGCATGTATTGTAAAGGTCCGCAAGGAGTTTCATCACTATGAAAACCTCTGCAAGATTTATGAATGTAATTGGCAATGTTTAGCGTAAGTTACCAATTACGAGTTATTTCATGCTTTAAATGCAACTTTAACGGAAAACAGAATCAAATTATGAAAGGACAAAACAATTGCCAGTAACGTTGCTCAGACAAAAACATTTGCAAGAACTGCATGTGCGAGAATTAATGTTATACATAGTTAAGAATGAAAGGACATAGCTAACATATGCTTTGTCTATGATACGTTCTAAGTACTTATTGACATAGCAGTGTGGCTCTTATGGGTTCACTGAGTGATCCAGATGCTTGCCGATACTGAATTGCCTGAGCAAAATATAATTT
Source organism: Potamilus streckersoni (assembly GCA_016746295.1). Taxonomy (NCBI): domain Eukaryota; kingdom Metazoa; phylum Mollusca; class Bivalvia; order Unionida; family Unionidae; genus Potamilus; species Potamilus streckersoni. The sequence goes on along the minus strand of JAEAOA010001055.1, from coordinate 341,555 downwards.
GTCCCATATCATAGGAACTGTAATTATCTATCTATATTCAATAATATCCCATTGCAATAATATTCATGCAGCACTGTACGACCTCTACCATATTGGAAAACTATGCCCTGAAAATACTGCCTCTTTGAGTGATAGAGACCTAAACTGTGTCGTTCAGTTTGTGCGGTTGAGTACTTTTCAAATGCTCTTTGGGGGCAGGTGTTTACGGAAGCCCGCCACCTAAATGTTATTAGAAATGGAAACTATGAATGTTGTTGAATAATTTATGTTGGCCAATGGTCAATGATTATGAAACCTGGAAAACGCCTGCATCTTATTACGTCCTGCATGAAGTACACATATAACCACGATTAGTTGGGTGACCAAGTCTTTAAGAAGGCCACCGTCAGCTCTTGTATTCGAGGTTGTTGGTAGAATATGACTGTAGAAGCACATATATCAGGCATACGTTGAGTTTGAACACAGCGGTCATTGTAATTGCCCTGGTGGGTACAAGGTGTCTCAGGTTCTGCACATAGTCAAGGCAAGTTGCTACCCAGGTTTCTTTCTGGGCATGAGAGAGCTTGTCCAATTTTTTGTAGTTTGGCCACCCATGCATTGGAATTACCAATCTCAAGACAGTAATTTCACAACAGCGCTCTTGGATGCTTGCTACAGGCTGCCATTTAGATATCCTCGCCAGTTTGGATGTCACATTAGCAATCTTTAATAAAGCAAGGCTGCACGCAACGAATGCAATCCAATTGTTTTGATTCGGTTTATGACAAGAATGCTTGCACAACTCTTGCTATGTCCTTCCTCATATCGCTACTGCATCGGTTTACGTGTTTAGAGTCTCAACGTTTTCTCAGACTGATGTTGTTTTGCCACGTTTGATAGTCTTTAACCAGCAGCAGCTCTGCGAGTATTCTTAGAGTTTTGCGACATGTGCATCCTTTTTGTGTTCCAGAGCTAGTTTCTTAGTGGGCTCTATGTCGGTACCATCATTTGTTCTTATGCGCTCAGTAATTCAACTAACTATATTGTCTGATCATGCCGACTGCCAATGCAGCTAGTATGGCACCTTAGATGACGGAGGATAGCTTGTAAGCTGTTGTGCCATGTGTTATACATCTTTACTTGTGTGATAAACGTTTCTCCATAATTGTAAGATGAATTTTAGATTAAGTCAACATGACGTTTTACGTAGTTAACTTTTTGTCTTGAATGTAAGTCGTAATAAAATGTTTACATACCATTTGAGATTAGAACATTCTATGATTAGTCTTGTTTACCATTACATTAGAATTTTGCGTTGGAATGGTGGACAATTATGTATAGCCAGTAATATGATAAAATTCATTTCTGTTCTTTATCATTATATTGTGATTCATGATCAGATTTTGCATTTGTGTTGTTGACATCAGATAAAATTCGAGGAGAATAATTTATTTAAAGTATTCATTGGAATAACTATAGTCCGCATTGACTTCTGGATTTTTACATTACTTTGGATTTTTTTGTAAACTCATCCAAGGACATTTTGTATCACAGGATATTCAAGACTATTTCTACGACATTAATAAAATTGTAAATTTTGGATTTATGATAAACGTTATGATTATAAGAACTTGAATTCATAATATTGTAAATGCATTTTGTAGTTTCATTTTGTAGGGAAGATAAATTGATTGTTGATTTTACCGATAGTGTTGGTTTCATTGTGTTTCTGTTATTTTAATACCCACATGGATCGTATTCGATTTCGATGACTGTCTGAACGCGTAACTCTTAGTGGTATATACATGACATATTTTAACACCACAAGTTAAAGAAAGCATGTCTTCAACATAAAATATGAAGCAATAAAAATCCTTTCGCTAAACACAGGCTAATAAAGCTGGCAAGGTAAAGGATGGATTGACAAGAAAGAACAGATTAAATAAATGTGTCTAAATGAGAAATCTGTTGATATCAGCATTTTTCCTGGCAATCAAAGACGAAGATCTGACGTATTTCTTAAATTAATTTATGTCCAGAGTCAAGATGTATGTGAATATCGTAGATTATGAACTACACTTGTACATAACTCCTTTCGCAGTATGGCCCACACATTTGTTCCACAGTGACTCAGCGCAGTGGCAAGAATTTCTATCAGTTGGACTCAAGAGAGATGGGTGATGGTTTCCTTTAGCCTTTTGGTTTGTGGGCCACGTAGGTCATTAAGTTGAAGGTTCCTAAGTTTGACCAGAAACCTTCCACGTGTTTGTTTAATTGTTTTCCACAGATCTTTGCCCTGTCATATTTTCTGTTTAGAGACAGTTTTCGGCAGATTGTCGCCCTGAAATCAATGTGGTCCCTTGATTTGATAAACTCTCTGGCAAATACGATCGTGGCAGTAAACAATCATGCAGTAATATGGCTGTAAGTTGTAAAACAGTGCCTTTGCTGGTTCGTTGTTCCAATTGGCTAGAAGATGATGGAGGTACATTGGATAGTTTTATACTGCACTGTGAGACTATAATAACGTAAATGTGCTTATTTATGATCATTTTAGTATATACCATTTCATTTTAATCTTAATCATTACATCATCACTGGGTTCGTCCGAGGAATGTATAGTCTCCCGTGGACCTCATGTCCAGGAAGAGGGCAAACCGCCATTGGAAAAAGAATGCCATCACCGTTATGGGCTTCTTCCCACTGCAAGTACTTGAGATGTTCTTGTGTATAAATCTTGTGCTGGGATGCCCTCTGGCATCACCAACTCCCTGTTAATAATAGGGCTGTATAAATATTCCCTGTCGTGCTTCTTGCTTCCTCCACAAAGGGAAACACTTTCATGGTTTAATGTTTTACATTTATGCCTTACACGCATTTTCTCTTGTTCAACATAGTTTTGCGATGGCAGATTTACTGTTGCCTTTTTGTGCGTGCGAGTTCCATATGTGTTACAGTTTAAAACTCTTGTGAACAAACGCAAATGATATAGTTCGACCTGTTATTAGTACCATGGATTACCCAACAGTTCGCTCAAAAACCTGGCGAACTCTGGACGTCATTGATATTTTTTAAGGGACACATACTTCTTGCACTAGTGTAATAATATAATTTTAAACTGTGTTCATAAGACGGGACTTTTAAGGTACAAATCTTTGAATAGCTTACTGTAACGCTCAACACGAATAGCTTTGTACAGAATTTACCTCGCTTTGGTAAATTTTATATCTTATGCATTGTAATGCGATTTGTTCAATTTTTCTATTATTTGTTGTCTGTATCATAGAACCTAACAAGAGACACTGATTTAGAGGCAACCAACCAAAAGCTGATGAAGGCAAGAGTCGTCTTTACAAAGGCTATTAAAGCTGTTATAGAACATCTTCAGACAACGGTAATGTAATTTTAAGTTTTCTTTGCTATTGAATATGCGTAAAATTTATGAGTTTCATTTATCTTAATTCATTTTATTCCACCACAAATGGGATCGTGCATGAATATCATCAAGTTTATCTATGTACATTTGTTTCTTTCGGTCATTTTATTATGGATACTGGAGGATTTTTTGTAGCTTTTGGTGTATGAAGCCATTCCAAACAAAAACTAATAAAGCTACAATAATGAGATATTAATGTGCTATAGATCATACATTATTATTATTATTATTATTGTTGTTGTTATTATTATTATTATTATTATTATTATTATTATTATTATTATTATTATTATTATTACTACAGATCTACAAAAAGTTACTGAAAAAGTTAATTTATTTCTTCTAATTCATTCCATTTGCCACTTTTTCGTTGTTTTTTTTTTCATTTCTTTGACATATCATAAATGGCTTGAACTTTGCAACACAGTACTGTTCGGGGAGTACGAATGTGCGTGTGTGTGTGTGTTTATGTGTGTGCTCTCGCATGTGGGTATTGAGATGGAGAATGAACATGTGTATGCATATCCTTTGTTTGGTAAGACAGAAAGGATTTTATGCACGATTGATTCATACAACTACTAGGACGTTCTTCTAAACAAAGTGTCTATATACGGTAACATGGACATATTCAAGATGTATGTCAAAGTATTCATCATTATACTATGTAAATCTGCCTCAAGAATAGAAACGAACTTTGCAGAAGCTGTATGTGCAATTAATTGTAACTGCGAATATTACCTACTGTTATAACTCCATGGTCTTAAATTATGTAAGAAGAAGACGCAAACGGACAAGTTTTGGAGATTGAAATCTACTTTATTTTACAATAACAAAAATTGAACATTTAAGAGGTACTAACAGTAGTGACAAATAAACAATACCAACTATTCTGTCATAAGTCCAAATATAGAGAATGTTTTGTCTGAACTTTAATGATCTTGAAAGTATTGCTGTAGCAGAATGTTATAATCCATAACGGTTTTCAATGAGTCATCAATAGTCCCAAAGTACTGTTTTGGTCAAACAATGGCTTGATGACTTTATAATTCCAGTGAATAATTAAATAAATAATTTTTCTTAAATTGTTTCTGAACACAACTTCAAACATTGATCGTAGATTTCCAATAACTGATGCTAAGCAGGAAAAGAAATATTTTTTTTACTAGTCCCTTATCTTATCTCCAATTGGATTCACTAGTATATTCTAACAATTAGCGATAAATTCCTCTCATTTCTAACCAAAGTTAGGTCTTTAGCTTGATGTTTAGTATTCATCTATTTCCCTTTGTAAATCATGTAACAAAGACTTCAGGTAGACAAAACAAAACAATCGTCGGGTAGGCAACTGTGCACGTCGTCAGAGTGCATCTGCAATAATTTTACATTTTTCTAATTAATGAGGTTAAATTCAAATATTGCATTCCTGTAACATCATTGTTCATCTCTACAATTTCTGAATTTTCCTTTTATTTAGTTAATGAATGAGAGGAGGTTGTGATCATTTAATACAAAATTCGAAAGATTGAACTGGACTAATATGCACCTCAAATTGTTGCAAAGCCAATATGGAACCAAGCGTTTCATCCATATTTGTATAATAATGGATTTGGTGCTTATTTGTTATAAAGACGCGGCTCATATTTTCAAGCTGACACAATTGGTGCACTTCTATGCATGGAATTTTGTCTAAATATTCCTGACACTTGTCAAACCAATGCATCATAGATTTCCTACTGGACATACTTTTCAGAGGTTCTGCAAATAAGTAAACAGTTGTACATTATACAATACATAAAAATCGCATCATTTGCTGTTTATTAAAAAGCATTGAGAATTGAGATATATACATGACCTTAACTTCCACAGATTTAATTTCTTGACCGTTGTCCACAATATGTTCTAAGATTTGACCTAGCACGGGAAGTACATTTTTACCTAAATTATTGCTAGTATTTGATCAATCAAGAAATTGGTCCAATTGATTTTTCTAGGTTTCGTTTTGATGATGTCGCCTTCAATGTATGCGTCACAAATAGCTATACCAGATCTTTCTTAAATGCTGGAATGTTGACAGAGAAGGCTTCATGCCAAAGACACCATGTTTTTTTATAAAGTCAAACTGTAGGTACAATATTGCCAAATTTTCTTATGTGTAGAATTTGACAGTCATTTAAATGGTCAAGCTAGGTGAAATATTTTGCATTTCCATTTGTCAATTGTTCGTATAAAAATGAATCTGTTCTTATGACACTATTGATCTTTAATAGTCAATAGGCATGTGGAACGAATTAATAATGTTGTTTCACATGATTTCAATCTATAATCTCCATGCCATGATAGACTGTATATGTTTATGCATTGGACAATTTGGAACCATGTGATTATATACACATCAATTGCAGTTTTAATTCACTCTTTGCTTGTAGTTTTAGATTTAAAAGATTAAGTTCCAAATTGTTTAACATTTCTGAATTTCGAAGATTGGCTAAGCCAAACTAACTTCAGTTAGATTGCTTTATATTGATTAGGTGTGTCATAAAAATTTATTGATTGAATAATTAAATAGACTATATTTGCTAAATACTCCATCTTCCGTAGTTATATAACAATGGTCATTCTGGTTCTGGTTATTGGTGTATTAATGATAGAATGTAAGTCATTTACTTTCTTTTCAATTGATAAAGACCATACGATTTAGCCCGAAGAGGGTCTTGAAGTATAGGCAAAGAAGCTAAAACTCTATTACCATGCTGAAAACTTATTTCCTTTTTATTGCTATCATACCATAATTTCATTTTTGAATGAGAAGAGTAAGGTTAGTCTTCTCAACTGGACTCACCTTTGACAACTAATATTTGAAATCAGTCATAGTCAAGACGAGTTATCTCGGAATCATCATTTAAATGATGTTTCACTTAATAACTTCAATGGCCTATGGACATTATGTCCAAAACCAGTTCTAAATGACTAAAACTCAATGCTTCTCTAACTGATATCCTAAAGGCAAACAACAGCAAATCAACACCCTCTTTCCAAATATTTCCTGTATCAAATGAATATGACCGACGTATATTTCTAAACGATTGATTAAAATACTCTAAAACCGATGGAATTTCAGATTGATAAACTGTTAGCAGCCTAATTCACACGTACCGTGTTGAAAAGTCCACACAACATGTAAACATTGAGCCGATTGGGCTTTTTGAAGACCAACAAGCATAAAGGATATAAAAGCTATCAACATGATTTTAGTTCTAATATTTCTTAAAGTAATATTAGCTAGAATTAATTGAAATGTATGCTTTCTACTGACCAATTATATGTTATATGGCCAAAATACTTAAGCCAATATGTTTTATTTTCGATTCCTACTCTCCTACCCCTTCAGTAAATGTAATCCCTAAAGATTTTTGTTTTGGTGGGAGCAGATTAAAACAGAGCACGGCGAAGAAGTGAAGAAATCGGACATTAGATGGGTATTAACGGTGCCGGCGATATGGTCAGACCCCGCAAAATTGTTTATGAGAGAGGCCGCCGAAAAGGTAAGTTCGGTCAGTAGACACTTAATATTGTCTTACTTGAAATGTGAGAATAGAATATTAATGACAGATTGATGCAGCAATAATTAGAGAGCATATTTTATGACAGCCAACCCTTCTGAGAGAATACAAAGCAAAACAGGCACAATTACAATAATTCAACTTCGTTAGAACCCATAAGCGTTTAGAAAGATCAAAATAATTTTATCTCCTCAAGTGAAAAGATTATATTAACAGTGTAGGCACATTATTTGTATTGCTGCTTCATATAATTAAAAACTATTTGTATTGCGGCTTCATATAACTTAAAATTATTATTTGCTACTTACTGCGACCGGTGTGGTGTTTTTGTCTGCCACTTCAGCTAAGGAATTTCCAATAATTAGCATGCTTTATAACTAGCCTGGGTTTCAATTATTTAAAGTTATTGGCAAAGGCATTTAGATATTTCACCTTTCATATGAATGTTACTGTATTTAGAGCAACTCTGGCGTTTGTACAGAAGCTTACTAAAGCAAGACAGATGCTTTGAAACCCTGTTCTAAGTTATGCTATGTTATTCAATATGCATTCACATCTGTTCCTATCTACATAAATAAAAGGTAACATGCTTGGACATTTTAGTAGAGTTGCCAGTGTCTCGGTGATATAACATTTTCGGCTGATTTGACCTTTTTCCCAGATCGATTTTGATCAAAAGAAAAGAATGCACTATTGCATAATATAACTCCTTCAATAGTCACAAACGTACGGCTTTTAGAGCTATATTTAGTAATTAGCGATTTGTCGATCGATCGATGTTATTTCAGCCATTGTTAAACTGGCATTGAAATCTGTGCTCTGACTGGCTGATAATTTATCCTACTTGCAACAGATAACAAATTTGGGCTTTTCAATACTGCAGAACGGCTTTCCATTTGGTCATAATGAAGTATCTTCCCAACATATAGTAGAGTAGATATAAAATAATATGGGCATTACCGTCGCATTTGTTTTACTCATTTCTAAAACAACACCGTAATCAGTAAAGTATTCAAGGTATAACTTTAAAATTAACTTCAGGCTGGTATAGAAAAGGATCAACTCTTTCTGGCACTTGAACCCGAAGCAGCCTCAATATATTGCAAAGAACAAGCGATCAGAAAAGAGGACCAAGATGGTGGAGCCATTCTTCGGCGTTTTGATCCTGGAGAGCAATATATGGTTCTCGATCTGGGAGGTACTGTATCCTCTTTGAAATGACAAGCAAAAAACAATTTGTTCATTGATAGCTAGCAAGAGATTATACGTTATTGTACAGATTTGTCTATGTACGTAGTCATATAATCATATAAGCATATAAGTACGAATACACAGTCACACAAACACAAAGAATTGAATATATGGAAACTAAACATTTTACTTCTTTGAGAAAATCCAGTATTGTTAATGTTTGCCATCAAGAAAAGTATTTTTTCAATTTCGTTAACAATACTAACTTTGTTATTGCCTGGAGGTGCTTTTCTTTCGCAGGTGGAACAGTGGACATAACTGTTAACGAGGTTTGTTCTGATGGCAAGCTAAAGGAGACATATGCAGCCTCTGGTGGTCCGTGGGGCGGGACAACAGTAAATGAAGCCTTTAGAAAAAGCATCGAGGATACTGTAGGAAAAGACCATTTCTCTGAATGTATTTTGAAAGACCAGAATGGATGGATTGACTTTGAAAAGGAATTTGAGACAGAGAAAAGAAAGTTTTATCCTTGCGATAATGTAACACATAAATTGCATCTTCCAAATTATTTTGTTCAGACACCTTCACTTCAACTTGCTGAAAAATTCAAAGCGAAGCATGGTAACGCTCTTAAGGTGAAAGAAAACTATCTTGTGATACATTCATCAAAGATGGAGCAATACTTCGATACGGCAATTGATAAGATTAAAGACCACATCAGCAATCTACTGCAAAGAAAGGAACTTAGCAAACTTTCGTCTATTATGTTAGTTGGTGGATTTGCAGAATCACGGGTAGTACAGGAAAAAATTAAAACCTACTTCAAAACAAAGACTGTCTTTGTGCCACCTGAAGCAAGTGTGTCTGTTTTAAAAGGGTCTGTGATGTTTGGACACAATCCGAATATTATTGCTGAAAGGATCTCACCATGGACATATGGTGTCCACACCCGAAAAGCCTTTAATAAGAATATTCATGACATTAAAAGGAAACAGACGATGGCTGGAAAAGAGTACGTAAACAATGCCTTTGACAAATATCTTGGAATTGGAGAATCAGTGGCGGTTGGAAGAAGATCTCTAGGTCATATTTATAATGTTATAAACCCAAAGGACCATATAGTATATTGGAAGGTGTACAGAACCGAAAAGATGGACCCTTTATATTGTGATGAAAATGGTGTATATTTTCTTGGAAGTTTGGAGATTGAACTCCCTAGGAATGAAGAAGAAAAGAAATGGAGGTTGGAGCTGCACATGACATGCAGAGGAACAGAACTGGAAGCCAGTGTGAGCGATGCGGACACCCAAGAACAGTTTAAAAGACTTAAATTTGATTTTCTTAGAAGTGAATATGGTTTATATAGTAATATAGTTAGTGAATAGATCTATCTGACATTGCATGATTTCATACAGGTTCCCAAACATTTCGGACACAATATTGAGAAATCATCAATAAAATATCCCATGACAAGCCATGTAAGTATTTATAGAAACAAAATTGTAATATAAAGATAAAAATACATCAAATACTCATATATACTGCCAGAATTTTTCGTGGAGGAAGAACCTTAAAAACTCGGCCACTCTGGAGTTCATGTGCGAATGAGACCTTTAAAAATTGTTATACTTGATGCACCACAAATAAGCTTTAAAGAGTATTAATAATCTTCAAAGAAATGGATTTTGAAAATGAGTTGAATTTTTTTAACAGAAACATAATGAATAATGTTATTTTGTAGAGGGATTACAGAACATGTTTCATTCATAGGTGCGACCAATGAAGCACATGTTTACATTAGCCACATAAAAACATTTATTTGACGTGGAACAACAACATACTGCGCTTAGTAAAGTAGGTGTAGGCTTTTTGTATACTGACAATTGTTGTATATAGAGTGATTGAATAAGAACAGATAATATAATGCATGAAGATGGCATAAATTATTTACCATTCGGGAGGGATCGGTGAATACATATACAAAGAAATTAAGAAAAATGCGCACTTAATATTTGTTTTTTTTTCTGATGCTCATGTAAATATTATGAAAAGCCATATAACAAGGATTCAGCATTAAAAGGTTTAACATTAAACAGCAAAATATATTTGGTTTTACAAATAGTAGATAAAATAGCACTCAACTTGATCAAAACTGAACACGAATTTGAACTGAACTGTTTAGAGACAATAATGTAATTTTAACTATGTTAACTTGGATAAATATATACACGTACTTTTTAGTATATACCATGAACGTAATACTTTGAAACATATAAACTTACTTATTAGCATATACCGTGAAATTAATGTTTTGTAGCTAATAGACGATTAAAAGACAAATATGACAAAGTAAGCATTAGTAGTAGGCTCTATTGGATGTTTTAATGAGTGATAGTGTCAAAGCATTACCCTGTCATATAAAAACAACATTTTGAACATATTGGATCTCCAATAGTCTTTTACTAAAACGATAACAAGTCTATTGAAAATTTGTTAGAATACAATAATGAAATATCAGTAATAATGAGAGCTACAATAATTGAAAGTTCTTTTCCACACCAACATATTTAAACCTGACTCGAATCTAGCCTTATTAAATGCAACTTTGTTTATCTCTTGAATGTAGGCTATAACAAAATTCATTTTGGGTAACTCAGACCATTGCAGGTATATGTCCCAGACAAATTTGATATTCGTCTGAAGAGCATGAAACTTTTATTGTTTTTGTACTCACTTGTAAACTGAAAATATGCTGGGATGTAAATCTAACACTTACCTGATTAATATTTATTAGAAAACTAAATTTGTTTAAATAATTAATTTTATCACACCGATGGCATCTTACTTTTTATAGTAGTAGTCATATGTAAGTTTCTTACCTCTAAAACTATTACTAAAACTATTTAGCTTGGTTATTCGACCTAATTAATATTATACCTTATGTATTAGTACTCCATTTGCAAAGAAAACATCCAGTTGAAGTTTAAATATTTAAGTCGGTTAGTTAACAGATAGATGCATTAATTTTCACAATGTTAAGGAGTCTTCAAAGTGACTTTCATATCACCCCAACCCCACAACTGATGGCGGCATTTGTTATTTAGCAATTATGTAAACAATGCAACAAGTTATGCATGGTTTGTGATGTGTGATGTTTATTTCAACGTAGCTATATATAAATATAAATATATATATATATATATATATATATATATATATATATATATATATATATATATATATATATATATATATATATATATAGATGCAATAAACTGACGACGAACAGTACGAAACTAGTAACTAACTAGCCTAAGCGCTTTCGACTCCCAATGAGTCTTTTTCAAAGGCAAATACAAAACATAGTTACGACAAACAAATAAACACAAAAACGTTGCGTTTGTAAACCTCTACATTTCTATCTTCACATGTGCTAAAACTATAAATACAACCAGCTTGTATAGACTAGTTGCGGAAACTGAAAACGTTGTATAATTCCCTAAAAGTCTACAAGCCAAAGCGACATCTATTTTTACTTTGTGTACATATGTAACGCAGATTATATCCCGGATATTTGGTTCTATACCGGTTATTCTTATAGTAAAAATTGAAGGATAAGAAGATTTAGAAAATGTTAAATTCTACTAGTGCATAGTTTTCATTTTCTAGTCTTCTTGGTTTAGACCGCTTGGTTTCAATGTTCTAAGGCGGCGTATCCAGTATGATTCCTTTTCCTTCCTGGTTTCGGAACTCCAGCTGTCGTTGTTGGCAATAGCGATAAGTATTATATCACTGAAAGTGTGGCCAGGGGAGGAGAAGTGTTCTGCGACCGGGCTTCTGTACAGCTTTTTTGTCATCCAATCAGATCTATGAAGGTTTATCCTTATGTGTAGCTTTTCAGTTTCTCCCACGTACTGAAGGCCACAGATCTTACATGTGATGAGATAAATCACATTCTCAGTTTTGCACGTTTTGTGTGGACCATGTATGTTTAGTTTTTCTTTAGTCACTGTGCTAGTGAATGTCTTGGTCTCTATCATATGTTGACAGGTTTTGCATCTTTTATCGCCACAGGGTCCAGATTGACTAGGTTGGTTTTGACTAGCGATTGTTGTTAGCTTGGCCCTGACTAGGATGTCCTTTAGGTTTTTTGGTCTCCGGTAAGCTACTACAGGTTTGTTCGGAAGTATTAGGTTTAGTACGTCTGACGATTGCACGGTTGGCCAGTGGTTTGCGATGATTTTACCTACTTTGGGATTGTCTGGGTGATAGGTCAGAATAAATGGTATCCTATCAACCTTTTCATTCTGTCCATATCTGAGTAGGTCATCACGGTTTGTTTGTTTGGCCCTTTGGATTGCCTCCGCAATCAGGTCTTTGTCGTAGCCTCGGTAAATTAAATGTTTAGCCAGCTCTTCAGACCTTTCTATGAATCTTTCATCGTCGGAGCAAATTCTGCGTATCCTCAGTGCCTGGCTATATGGAATGTTCTTAATGCAGTGTTTTGGATGACAGCTGGTTGGGAGAAGATACTGGTGTTTGTCGGTTGGTTTCGAGTAGATGTCTATAACATCTACTCGAAACCAACCGACAAACACCAGTATCTTCTCCCAACCAGCTGTCATCCAAAACACTGCATTAAGAACATTCCATATAGCCAGGCACTGAGGATACGCAGAATTTGCTCCGACGATGAAAGATTCATAGAATGGTCTGAAGAGCTGGCTAAACATTTAATTTACCGAGGCTACGACAAAGACCTGATTGCGGAGGCAATCCAAAGGGCCAAACAAACAAACCGTGATGACCTACTCAGATATGGACAGAAAGAAAAGGTTGATAGGATACCATTTATTCTGACCTATCACCCAGACAATCCCAAAGTAGGTAAAATCATCGCAAACCACTGGCCAACCGTGCAATCGTCAGACGTACTAAACCTAATACTTCCGAACAAACCTGTAGTAGCTTACCGGAGACCAAAAAACCTAAAGGACATCCTAGTCAGGGCCAAGCTAACAACAATCGCTAGTCAAAACCAACCTAGTCAATCTGGACCCTGTGGCGATAAAAGATGCAAAACCTGTCAACATATGATAGAGACCAAGACATTCACTAGCACAGTGACTAAAGAAAAACTAAACATACATGGTCCACACAAAACGTGCAAAACTGAGAATGTGATTTATCTCATCACATGTAAGATCTGTGGCCTTCAGTACGTGGGAGAAACTGAAAAGCTACACATAAGGATAAACCTTAATAGATCTGATTGGATGACAAAAAAGCTGTACAGAAGCCCGGTCGCAGAACACTTCTCCTCCCCTGGCCACACTTTCAGTGATATAATACTTATCGCTATTGCCAACAACGACAGCTGGAGTTCCGAAACCAGGAAGGAAAAGGAATCATACTGGATACGCCGCCTTAGAACATTGAAACCAAGCGGTCTAAACCAAGAAGACTAGAAAATGAAAACTATGCACTAGTAGAATTTAACATTTTCTAAATCTTCTTATCCTTCAATTTTTACTATAAGAATAACCGGTATAGAACCAAATATCCGGGATATAATCTGCGTTACATATGTACACAAAGTAAAAATAGATGTCGCTTTGGCTTGTAGACTTTTAGGGAATTATACAACGTTTTCAGTTTCCGCAACTAGTCTATACAAGCTGGTTGTATTTATAGTTTTAGCACATGTGAAGATAGAAATGTAGAGGTTTACAAACGCAACGTTTTTGTGTTTATTTGTTTGTCGTAACTATGTTTTGTATTTGCCTTTGAAAAAGACTCATTGGGAGTCGAAAGCGCTTAGGCTAGTTAGTTACTAGTTTCGTACTGTTCGTCGTCAGTTTATTGCATCTATTTTAATTAATCCCTGACAGACGTGATCCCTTGGTGGATCCAGTACGCTTGAGAGGGTTGTTATTCGCCATATAATTTGTATTCTTTATATATATATATATATATATATATATTTATACATACATGTGTGTGTATATATATATATATATATATATATATATATATATATATATATATATATCGTTTAACAACCAAAGAGCATACCATTTTAAATTACGGGAGTGGATTCATTATCTCCCTTTGTATTTTTAGGCGCACAATATTTTAGGCACAGTAAAATAATAGTACATTTCTTTTTTATCTTATGTTAATATTTTCCGCAATGGTAATAAATGAGACTCTATGGAAATTAAATTTTGTGGCAAATAATACCTTAGTAAAAAGCCGTGCAATATCGGAAGTTTTAGATCTCTAACTCCATCGAACATTCAATATCTTTCATAGAGATTACATCTTCCTTGATTACTTTACTTCTTTGCCATTTGCAGTTTTTGACCGACTTTGGTTTGCACCTTCTACAATGGTATAAGCCGTTGGATCCTAAATATAATTAAATTCCAGATACTAATAACTTAGCGAACCTAACTAATATTCAAGTACAACCTTCATGATTAAGCTTCATCGAATATGGGTCTGTCTTAATCCCTATTGATATATATATATATATATATATATATATATATATATATATATATATATATATATATATATATATATATATATATATATATATATATATATAGATGCAATAAACTGACGACGAACAGTACGAAACTAGTAACTAACTAGCCTAAGCGCTTTCGACTCCCAATGAGTCTTTTTCAAAGGCAAATACAAAACATAGTTACGACAAACAAATAAACACAAAAACGTTGCGTTTGTAAACCTCTACATCTGAAGATAGAAATGTAGAGGTTTACAAACGCAACGTTTTTGTGTTTATTTGTTTGTCGTAACTATGTTTTGTATTTGCCTTTGAAAAAGACTCATTGGGAGTCGAAAGCGCTTAGGCTAGTTAGTTACTAGTTTCGTACTGTTCGTCGTCAGTTTATTGCATCTATTTTAATTAATCCCTGACAGACTTGATCCCTTGGTGGATCCAGTACGCTTGAGAGGGTTGTTATTCGCCATATGATTTGTATTCTTTATATATATATATATATATATATATATATATATATATATATATATATATATATATATACTGGCATTTAATGAAACTATTGACAGAGGTTTAGCTTATTCCCCAAACCCCTCGTACTTTCATCTCACCCCAACCCCACAACTGATGCCGGCATTTGTTATTTAGCAATTGCATCTATGTAAACAATGCAACAAGTTGTACAAATGTATGGAAAACAACAAAACTACACACTTTCATACAGAGTGAAAAAAATAAAATCATCTATATGGCAAATCTTTAATTTCTTTTTTAAATCATGGTTAGAAAGGGAAATACCATGAACTCTATACAAGCAAATGGGGATATCTAAGACAATTAACAGCACTGTCTTGTTGAATCTCTGATGTTTCACTGATGTCTCCCTTAATTAAATATTAAAAACAAATCAATTTAAATTTTCTCTTTCTGTGAATTTGTTATGCTCGTCTTCATTCCTATTGCCAAACAAAATTGTTTGGTGAAGACATATTATAGATGAACCTAATATTTATGATCTTGACCGTATAATATTGAGGGACATATTACAAACTTCTTTATGGGATGGAATATATACTCAGTTGGTTTGCATATACGAATCCTTTATAAGATTCATGAAGATAAGCCTTGAAAACAGGCAAATGTTCATTTTGGAATTAAACTATCAAAGGTAATGTACAGCTGCTTAATATGTAGCAATACATCAGTTACTGATGTAGAAAGTACAAAAGCATGGATCGTAATCTAAATAATCTGATGCTATGTCCCACGTCTTGCAAATCATGGACATCATCCACGGTCTTGATGACATAAACGGAAGGGGCAGAATTTGGATGAGAAATATTGTCTCTACATCTAGATAGCTAAAGCCTCAAGCAATCATATGCAGCATACCTCCTTGTTATGCCGTGTATTTCAAGTATGATTAAAATCAGAGTCACATCACAGGACATTGTAAAAGTACTGCTAATAAAAATAAAATCAGGGTTACATCATAGGGCCTTATTGCCAGGTGAGCTGAAATTATTGTATTGATATACATATGTGATGGAGGAAATTAATGAATGAAACAATGGTATGAATGGCCAAGAATGCTGACTAGTATACTACCCTTCATCCTATCATGATGCTAGCTGAAGGGGAGTGCAATTTTGAATAAAAAGGTGTTCAAAACAGAACTAAAACGCTAAATCGATCAAAGTCTGATGATTTAATTTAGTACATCACCGTAAACAAAGATGAGTATATCCAACTATATGATATTTTAAATTAGTAGATATTAATATACCATAATAGGTATATCAAAACACATTATATCTAAATTAGTACATAAATGCACGGAAATATGGGTGTATCCAAACATTTTAAATTAAAATTATAAACATATCCACTGAGGTACTTTTATTATTATTTGGTGCACTTCGTTGACAATAATATATGGTGTGTGAACTGAATGCTAAAATTGTGAATATATACATTCTTACCAATATGTAATTAAATTAATTGTGTGCTGGTTTTAAATTCATTTTTATTTTAATTTTGTTTCATTACATGTCCGAAAATTTACTTGACCCGATTAGATTATAACGATTCCTTCAGCACTATATTTAGCTAACTCTGGTTCATAAATCTTGTAAACATCAAGATAAAACGATTGGCTATTGCCAAGGTATTGTTCGGCTCACATGGTTGCTAAATTGTAAACAGCTTTTCTTTTTATATATATTTCCAGCGTGAGAATTTGGTTCTTACATATAAACTTTATAGTACGTGTTAAATGACAATTTTTTAAATGCGATGTTTAAATTAGTTGTCAGGTAAGTCCATCACGTGAGCCGCCATGTGAACTAAAATTGAGGCTTAAAACAGCCAATTGTTAATAAAATTATTCAGTCGTATTTTTACACCTTGAAGGTGCTAGGTGTTTTCAATTGTTGGTGTTAGATTGTTTTTAAAATCCGACTATTCTTTGGAATGTAATAATTTATTCTCTAAAAACTAAACAAGTATGCATTTTTAAAACATGTGCTGGAACAAAGAAATTCAGTTAAAATTTATACTCGAATTCTAAACGGAAACATTATAAATTGCGATTCAATTGACGATCTTTTGCCATCAGTACAACGACCAAGTCTGACGCTTTCGTCTCCATATTGGAACTCCATCGAGATTCAAAACTAGATTCAATTAGAACTGTTTAGTGTTAGGACTTATATTTTGCAATCCTAGGATCACAATTTGACTTATATAAACAAACCACAAGCCAAATTTCATATTTATACATTGTGTTCTAGGGAAATTATTTTGTTAAGATATACAACGCTTGTTGGCTTCACTCTTTTCTTTTGTTAACTTTGTATGAGCCTACACGTAACAACATACAAATACTTGGAAGCTTCTCTGTGCAGCAGGTGTATTCGAGTGTTTGTCTTGACGAACGAATATCTTAAGGAGATTATTATATACAAAGGAAGGCACAAAAATGTTTGACATTTTTGAGTGGACAACATTTGTTAATGTAGGTATGTCAACTTTAGACAAGTTCAAGAATCAATTCTAAAATCTACATTTTCACACGAGGAACACGTGCTTGATTAGTACATGGAAAAGAAATGACACCATTCTAAATCATACAACTTAAGACATATTCGTTAGAAGTGGTTGTTATTAGATCAATAGTAGTATAATATAAATCTTGATCACTGGTGTGACGCTGGCATTTTAACATTATTCTCAATATCAATCGTGTACTTCTACTAATCTATCTCAGTCCACTTGAAAAGATTGTTTGCAGCTCCAGTGACCACTTATTGATGTCGTAACTTATCAAGTTTGTCAAACATGTTCTAACCAAGAATGGACACATAAGAGATGATATTGTAATTGTTTGCTGTTTTTGGGTTGAACTCTAGTTTTCAGCACATAATAGGCTCTGTTCTATTTTTCTGTATTTAAAACGAATGTCCCCTAGCAGTAGATATCACTGATGGAAACACAACTCAAGCTAGACATATAAATCATATTTTGTATGCAAACTATTACACATCTTAAAATTGTTACTAATGGTAGCGGACAATTCAAGGTACGCTTAAGCGGCAAACAACTAACTTTACAGTGTGAGAAAGAATCAATTTACGAAGAAAGTGAATGTAAACGAGACAACATAAGATCCTCTCTAGAATGGGAATTTCAATTATAAGTAAAATCATTTAACGACATTATCTAATGAGAAGAACCCAAGGATATGTAATGTTGAAATTTCTATTCTCAATTGAAACTTTTACTTGTTTATTTGCTTGTTTCATTGACAGACAGTAAACGTGCTAGAAAAAAATCTCATAATGATTTTTCGTGTTAGCAGATAAACTTATGGTGAGAAAGTACTTATAAAACAAATGTGGGCATAAATATGCGTTTTACATAGATACAATAGCAAAGTAGCATATTTTTTAATGTAATTGGCAGTCTTGAAGGTCATCTCAAAACAATGACATATTTGTATCTACATGCACATTTGTCTGAAATGGTTACGTCTCTCAGCTCTTCCACCAACTTTATTTACTCACTATACGAGGCAGACGTTTTTATCTCAAATCTGTATATACATATCCCTACAATAAAATTTCGAGATGGTGAATTCGTCATAAATACTCACAACAAAAGGAGAAGTCATATCTGTTATCTTGCAAATACTATACTTGAAATTGATTTGAAGTGGCATGGGGATGAAATTGTCTCTATTATAAACCAAATATGATCATTTTATGGAGGAACAAATTTTGACTTGAGTGGTTGTGCTGAATTATGCATTTAATAAGAGCACTTTACTCGTCTTCAGAACTTGATTTACAGTTTAATTATGCTAACATTCTGATAACAAATAACCCCAATCCCAAGAAAATATTATACGATTTTAGCTAACAAAACACTGCAGTTCGAAATCTTTATAAGATTTTAACAAGTCGATCAATTATCAGGACGTGTAATAAGCATGACAGTGATATGACTTCATAAGCACTTGTTCTTTTTTCTTTCTGTCTTTACTTACCTATTGCGCAATCTAGACCATTTTTCATTTTTCTCTTTTATTACTAATTTTAATATCTGAAACTCGCAAATCAAAGAGTTTTTTAAAATATGTATTTCATTTTCCCTTGTCCAGACTTCCTTTGTTACGAAAAACGTTTTACTTGATTCGTGCTGATTGTTCTGGTGTTAACGGCACTACCACATCTGAAAGTTATATCGTATAGTTAACGGAACCATGAACACCTCGATAACCGATTACCGATCATGGCTGCCATGATGGCCGAAATCAAATGAGCACCGTTCTGGTTAAGATTCTAGCATCTCACCCAACGAGCCACCGCTTCTTCGACCATGAACACAATAGACGGTATACCAGTTCCTTGCGTAATGCATGTTAACATCGACATGCCAACCAAACTACCTAATAATAACAACTAATATGGTAAATCTACAACCGTTTTTCTTATGGCATATTCATATTGGCTCAAACACAGATGGACAGTCTCGAATATCAAATAGATATTGGTAGGAAAGTTCAGAAAAATCCAATGCCTCGCAATAATGATTACATTGTTTGCATGTGCCAAGTGTCTTATATTACCTACGTTAAACACTATTCATTAATTTTAATGCCTTCTTAATCTGCAGAAGTCAGTCAGGTGGTCTGACAATTAACTTTGTGTGTTCGTAATTGTTTCTGAAAATATATAATTATGAGAATCTTTCAAGTGACATATAATTGCTTAAAAGTTTCACCATGCAAAACTGCATGCGTCAACGTCAAAAAAATCTTTATTTGCAAGTTTTTGATGAATGTATATATCCATGCGACTGTTTGCATTTATCTTTGTTTATGCTGTCTTGAGGGCGTATATGGGTGCAAATAAAGTTGCAAATTCGGATTTGCTAACAGAATTTGTAAATGATTCTTTATGTTAATATTTAAATTTCTCTGCAATATGTTTTCTTTACGAGACGGACGGTATTACAGCAGGAAAAAAGGACAACAGCAGTTGTTCATTTTTGCATACAGAGTGAATTCTCCACTTTTAGAAATAATCATTGGACTTAACTAACTATATTCCAAGTATGAATATGTCAGAGTGCAGCATATCTTGCATAGCGTCAAGTTATAGAACCAACTTGTTATGACATGTTTTAAGTTACAATGATATATGTAAATTATAAGTCCATGTGAGACAAGTAAACTTTAAAACAATCATGATGAATATGAGTTATGTGATCACATGACTTCTTTCTTATATGGTTTTATCGGGAATATTCATAACAATTGATCACAGAAACAAGACAGATTATCAACTGCAAATCTGCATATGGCATGCGTATTGTGCTCTATAAATTAACCAAGTATTATGAACTTTTAAGCTGTTTTAATAGTTTTGGAAAATTTTAGAATAATAAGTAAGCAGATTGCTCTCGTTTCAAAATATCAATCTGGACACGTGCATAGATTAAATTAGTCTATGCTCTTCATACATCAACTCCTGACATTTGATTTGTGTGTGTAAAGCGTTATGCATATTTATATTGTTTGCTAATCTTTCACCCATTATTGTAGGTTGTAGGTGACGCTTACAAACGTTTAGATATATATTTGTTGTACATGTTTCCGGCTTGTGCCTTAAAGTAATATTTGTAAACATGTTTACATGCCCTTTTGAACATAGAAAATTCTGGCAGAAAAGAAAAGACTCCCATCATTCAGAAACACCACTGGAGTTGATTTTTAACACTATACCTTTGAAATTAAGATATAATGTTTAGGATTATTTTGGGATCTAATTCGTAATATTGTAACTTCCTTTTAAATTTCACTTTGTATTTTAAGGAAATGAATTATTTGTTGAATAATACTATACTTAGATGAAGACCAAAGACGTGCATGCATGCATATATATATATATATATATATATATATATATATATATATATATATATATATATATATATATATATATATATATATATATAAGGGGTGGTGGATGTGGTTGGTTGTCAAAAAGTGACAGAACAAAAGCAACACACTACAGAGATTAATGCCTTACCGTCGCAGATCTCGTCTTACTTAAAACCAGCACTGCTTTTGGGTCAAGTTATTTTTATACCTGTGAAACAAAATACTACTAGCACATGATCATATCGTTACCATGAATTAATATAACAATAACATATTGTTTTCTTTTCTTGGTTTATATGATTCTTTTAAACTTTTAGATATCTTCTCTTAAATTGAAGTTCGCTTAATCTTCTTGAAACTTTCAAAGGTCAAAATGTTGCATTGAAGTTCTATGAGTCATTCCTAGCAAGCATTGTTTCTTTCTATGGTCCATCATTAAATTTGTAGTAAAAGCATTCTGTCTGTCCGCAATTGTTCCGTGTTAAGGTTAATTTCTTGGGTACCGTAAGCACCGAAGTACAACATTTACGATTATGTTGTTTTCATTGTTTCGTAGCTTTCAAGACTTCCGGCTTGACATGACCCAGTTTCATCAATTTTGTTATATGATCGTTCTGAAAATCTTTCAAAAGATTAATCAATATATAAAGAAACACAGAGTGATCTAGTGAATTAAACTCTTTTGTAATAGCAGTTTCCTAAACGTTCCCTAATTTTAATTATTTTAATCATCAGTAAAATTAATATTGAAACTTGCTTCATAAAAATATTTAGAGATAATATAAGAAAAAATTATATATAGCTCAGTTTTATCACGACCGTAGATGTGCTCGCAGTCACAAGAATAGGCAAGGCATATAATTTCCGGGCAATTAAACCAAGCAAACAATCGGTAAAATAATCAACAGTAAGCTCCATATCACTTGCAGTCGAGGTGCCGCTCTGAAAGACATATCTAGCTTTCCTTAGATATGTCAAAACAATGATGGTACATATTTCACAACACATATCCCTCAAACAGGCCCGCTGTATTTTCTGAGTGGAAGAAAATGTAGACTTTGAAACATTTCTTGGATAAATTATCAATTATATAATTTCGGCTTATAAGACCAAGATCACTGAATTTACACTAGAACGTTTTCAAAGAGACATTCTAAATTAAGATTATCATCGCTGCCATATATGAAGTAAACATCAATGTGTTTGCTTGAACTAATAAATGAATTCACGTTTGTGTCGCATACTTTACCAAGGATTGGTTGGTAACCACAACTGAAACAATAGTTGTATATCGAACTCAGACTTATGTTTTCGTCGTGCTGCTGACGTCAGCTCAAGATCTTCTCACAGTAATTGTGTTTGACAAAACGCTAGTACTACAACCATGTTGATGTTATTTCCATGCAAGTTTCACTCTGATTATAGAGAGTGAGAATTGGGTTTACGTAATAGTATACATGGGACCTATACCATCAGTCCGCCACCGCGGTGAATCTTTGCTTTTTCTGCATACAACAGATGGTCACGAACGCTGATGCTACAACCTGTGCTCACGCATCACGTAAGTTTGCCCAAACTTCACCTAGCCGTCTGCGGTTTTTGGATAAATTTGTCAATGATATTCTTCCACTGAACGAGAAGTAACAAGTGACTATATGGTTGGTCAATATATTTAGTCTGGAACGAAATAAATCCATCACAAACAGATCGAGTTTGAGCACACTTGTCTAGATTTAATGTTCACACGCACAAGTCTTTATCTTGTCCAGATTGTTTTGTAATGCTTTCAAAACGTCAAAGTTCACTACTACGAGCGAGCGATAGTTGAGTGTCAGTCCTTCGACTGTGCATTTTGGATAGTTTTCGGTTGTGATGTGTTTCAGTATAAAAAAATTCTAATTTCTAAAACAGTGGTTTCTGGTTCTTGGCCGGTCCATGCCTTTAAACGGCTCAGTTTCAGAGTGATGGATATAAGCGTGATGCATGTACAACTGTTGGTGTCAAAGTAAAGGACTCAATCTCCTAAAAGTTCTAAGGTATCATACAACTATAAACGTTATCACACTCGGTACAATAATTTAATTTCGAAACAAGCCAGGTTTTGCAAACTCGGTCGCTTTTCTGCAAGTCATCAAGCTCATATATTCACAGACGATTCCCGCGTGTTTCATGAGTTCTTTTTTTTTTTGTCGGTCACAAGTCGAACATAGCCTAATGGATCCAGTTCAATGAAGCGGAATAGATCTGCCAAGTATTCCTTCTAAGGATTTGTAGATTTCTTTGAATTTGTTGTTGGCTTCTGGAATCTGACTCAATATTGGATAGCTTCCTTTTTAAACTGGGAAGCAAACCCTTCATTGGAGACATCATCTATACGAAAAATTCCAAAGTTTGTATTTTTACGAGTGATATCTAAGACTCAGACTACTAACAATACGATTGCAAGTTGTCAGAGAGGGAATCTTTAATATTTGTCCACCCAAGTATTCATAGAATAGACATCAGTGTGTTTTATGTCCTCAATTGTAGATCAATTCACGTCGTAAGTAAGCATGTTGCACTCATTCGTTCTACAAAATGAACTGCGAATTGGTTCAAAAGTTCCATATCTCCCACTTATTAACTTCTGAGAATGCGTTTAAATTCTGAATCGGATTTGAAACGCTGGTCGATCTTATACTCCACATTTCTACCACTTTGTGTCGTTGGTATAGCTGCTGTCTTTGCTTGAACAAATCTTCCGTTATACATTCTGAGAAACGACATTTTTTTTTCGCTAAAGGAAAACTGTAGGCATTCGTGAAATAAACATCGCTAGACTTCGTTGACAATCTGGGGATCTCCTAAGTTCAACCGATCCGCAGAGACATTCTCGTTTTTGAATTATATATAATTTCTTTTCACTTTCACACAATGGTTTGGCTTACTATCGACGGTGCACCGATATCTAAGTTTGAGGAGGCATAATTGCAAGTTTCTTTCAAGTCATGAACTATTTACGGTACACTAATCCACGGGCTTCAACAAATGCGGACGTTTCCTTCAAAGGCTCTGCAACTCCGTGAAACAAATATAATTAACGACATTCTCCACAGCAACTGCGTCCACATCGGATCTCCAATTCATCAATACCTCCTCCTGAAAGTCACTTCACCACTAACCTCTTTACCTAAAGCTAAAATCCGGAACCTGATTTGTCATCAATAGCAAATGCCAGCCTTAGGTCAAAATACATCACGAAATGTTTGAATATAATACTTATACGAACTTTGCACACCTATGTTTTCGAAAAAAAGGTTTTAATAGAGCTATGTTCTCCATTAAATCTTAAGATATCTTACAAAGAATATGTGTGGGTTTTTCTTACTGATGTAATTATTAATGGAATGTGTGTAGTCAAAATTCGTTGCAAAAATATCCATAAAATGTATTCCATTCTTATTGTTAGAAGCACAAATAAAATCTCTCTCTCTCTCTCTCTCTCTCTCTCTCTCTCTCTCTCTCTCTCTCTCTCTCTCTCTCTCTCTCTCTCTCTCTCTCTCTCTCTCATTCATTGCCAGTTCTCTTGTTCTGTCGGTTTGACAACCACACGCAATTAGCTTCTTATAAAAATGATTTAAATTGAAATTATAATTACATCGTCTCCAATTTTGAAGATTGCAAACAAAATCGTAGCAATAGTCACATTGATTATTTCAAATGTTACCTTAATATGTTTATTTGTTTCAAAGCCTTTCATCCATGCAAAACTGAAACACGATTTGTGTTCTTCTGTAGGAAAACTGCATTGATTTTATAAATTTAGTTTATTTGCGCTGATGCAAATCTTAGTTTGGTCTCTGGGTAATCCTATATTGGCACATTATTCAAAATATTGTGCATGTCAGATATCTTAGTTTTGTATATGGGTAGACCTATTTTGACACTGTAATGTCTCAAAAGAAACATTACTAACATTATAGCGAACGTTTTCCGAATGAAAGAAACAAAACGTAATAAAGCAAACACTTATTCTTTACATGTAAGATTATGAGCATGACCTGTCGTTGTACAGTCTCATCCTTGAGCCAAACTATGCGTTTATGGGATAAACTAAAAAAAAATGTACAATGTTTGCCCCATTGTCTGTCCGTTGATTTAAGACTACTGATTATCTTAAATGGGAGGAGCACATTTTTTTAAATTGATGAAATTGAACGCCAGTCAACATTCAGATATAAAACTTATCCTTGTCTTTAGAAATTCCTGAAATGATAAAATTGTTTTAATTTCTCCTATTCATATCATGCCGCAAAATGATATAACAAAAAGGTCTCCTACTATTCCTTCTATGACCTTACCATGCAAGTTCTCTCTCTCTCTCTCTCTCTCTCTCTCTCTCTCTCTCTCTCTCTCTCTCTCTCTCTCTCTCTCTCTCTCTCTCTCTCTCTCTCTCGTTCATTTGTTCTCTTAAATCGATCAATTGCTCTCAAGTGCAATGTCAATTATCTGCTTTCTATTCGCGGTAATGTTAATTTCTCTCTCATAACACTCGCATCCAGACCACGGTACAGTACCGTCAAACGTAACTAAATAGAGTGTAGACTATATACTTTGTGTGTGCCAAAATAACTAGATATGCCGACCGTCTCTAGATACAGTAGCATTTAAAATTCTGTGTACGCCACAAACCAAGAGAGAACAAATATTAAAACATCTTTCAGAATTGACGATTGATATTGGCTAAACAACTAGCTTTGATTTTCTATTTTCTACACAGGACAATATTACTTTCTTGAGTCAAGAGGTCTGAATACGGCTGTTGGAATTTACATCAGTTGTAACAATATTTGGCTTTGGTAGGTAAAATTTACTTAGCTTAAAATATGCTCAAACATGTAATTTGGAGGAGCAACCAGGCATAGAAATGCAATTTTTGTACTGCTTGACTATTCTGTTACCTAACGACAAAGTATTTAAGAAGCAGCTCACAAAGTACTCAAAGTTGAATGGAAGAAGAATACAAAGATAATTAATATCGAGCACAGGAGGTACCTATTTCACCTTATGCCAATCAGCGGCTGGTTAGAGGTATCGCCACTATCGATGCAGCAGGAGCCTGACTGTGACTACATTGAAAATGTTGTAGTTGCCGAAGTTGGCAAAATCCCATGTCGGCAATGGCAATATACTTGATCTGTAGTAAGTAACACACACTATCATTCAGCTCACCAAACGAAAACCGTGTAATATTTGAAAACGACCTTTTGTAGCATTACCATGATCGGTTCCAAACAAGCAAACAACCTAACAAAAGGAAAACAAATCGAATCAAAAAGCCATAATCACAGCATACATAATGTAGACTAATTGTGACTTAATGAATGTGTATAATAATGTTTTAATTTTGGATCTAAAGATATTCAGGAACCTTATATTTAGTTCCATCGGCGTTTAGCTAACATGCTAGTCGCCTTTTCCAACCTCATTCGGATCTCTACGGCTGGGAATGACTATACTATATGTGTAATTCACCGAAATCGTGGGTATGTTAGCTGCCTGGCACCGTTAGCAGCTTTCTTCCCATTTCTCCACCTCCAGCACGCCCAAAGCTGTCCATATGTGTGCCTACATTTTAGCACCTTTGAAACAACCGTAGCTGCCTCAAAAACGATCGCTTTCATTTCAGATCGCCTTCGTCTTTGCAGTAGAATGTAGTAAGCTATTGCTGCGAACGTTTTCCTTTTATAGTTTTACATATTTTACTTGAAATAAATGTTAGAACTATCACGATATCTTTGAAAAATATATTGAACTACTTATATTAAACTGTGTATGTGCTTTGTGTTTACATGTTCAATAAGGTAATAAAAATACATAAATCATGGAGTAAAGATTTAATATAAAGCCTATCTATATATTGTACCATCGCTTGTGCATGTGAAGTGGCAAATATTAGTAATGAAGTTCTGAGTAAACATTATCTTATCGATGTACCCACCATATACATTTTTAATTCTGGTTCATACCAATATCTAAATACGCGTTGTCTTTTCTTGATACACGTGATGTGTGTGTACAGAGTAATGACCGTCATCCTCAGACGATTCCTACGAAAAGAGGTAAGTATAACTTATAGAGGTTTAAAGGCAATGTATGTCGAGGAATGTGGTAATGTTTCACATTTCGTATACAAATAAGCATTTAACCTTGCATGAACATGTGCAAAATTATGTTTAAAATGTATTATTTGAGCAATGTATATATTTTTTACAAGAGCTCGATGCGTCGCTGTGACTTGACATATTCTTTGCTTGGTCTATGTGATTGATAAAGAGATCTCGAAGTGTGTGTTTTGGAACGTAAATAATTTTGAGCTTACATGAAGACGCTATATTTGTAGACGTTCGTATTGGAATTATTATTTTCTAAAAGTGTGGTGGTTTTCACATCCAATAAAAAAGGCCATGTTGGCGAATGTTGCTTTCGCTGCTAATCACTCATCAGATTAATTTACTGCAGTGATAACAAAACATTACTTCAATTATATAATTTACCTATATAAATGTGCTTCTTAACAACAACGATTAGCATGACTAACATGAAATATTTAAAAATAAAAATAGTGTAACTTTGTATTATGAAGCAGAATTTCTCCTGTAAAATCATCCAAATCTCTTTGTATATTTATTCAAGGAATATGAAACATAGCTCCCAATGGCCTTTACTAGATCAAAAGTAGGGACATTTAAATAAAGAAAATTAGTTTCACCTCTTTCCTCTTTATTGAAACAACTTCAAACACATAGACACCCCTTCAATGTGCTTCATAGTGTAACATATGCACTGTTACTGGGGAATTATTTTCCTAAACGATATATTGAAATTTTTTGGCTTACAATTTGTCCTCTAATTGATGCTAATTTGGAAAAAAATGCGTTGTTTTATGCTACAAAATTTGTCATGTATTCGTTACATTTTCTAACAATAATCATAGACTGAGTTTTCGATTGCTGTCCAAGCTAATAAGTTAGGTAGACAGGTTTGTCAGACACTGAAATTGCTCGTCTTTTACAATATATCCAGTAAGCTAGCTAGGAATGCGTTAGATTCGGTCAGTTATATTATATTATATTATATTATATTATATTATATTATATTATATTATATTATATTATATTATATTATATTATATTAATTATATGTAGCTGATTTAATACTTATACAGACAGATCCGGTTGTGCCAGGCGAGTTGCAACTAGAATTAGTTTTTTATTTAAAAGTTTGCAATTTCCTGTTTAAGTATAATTCGTCTTTTTCAATACGTCGCAGGTCCTTCACCGTTATGATAGCATCTTTCTTTTAACGCCGACAATGTGTCTATCGCGTTTTCCTGAGTCGAACTCATAAGCGGTTTCCACTTGTAGATCCAACGTTTGTCTGTATTCCTTACCACTTCGTCCACCGAACTCTTACAGATATACAGATACAACTTAGATCTATAACTTTACGAAGCACAGACTATGATCTCTTTAGAGCATCTGATATGATATATGTAATTCTTGATATTGTTGTAAAATCTCAGCGAGTTATTAATAGCGCATTCATTGTATTAAATGTTTCGCCTGCAAATCCCAGTGCGCATTTAATAGCGATTAAAATTTTGTGTGAATGTTAGGTATATTAATTGCGTGTGAATGGTTGATATAGTAATTTTGTGCGAAATATAAATATAGATTGCTCGCGATTCAATTAAATGCCATAACAGTAGATTGTATTGGGCGTTCCTTAGCCAACCTTTCTTTGTGACGACCATGATGATTCAGTAGTAGATCCATGAGCTAGATAATCAATAATGAAATAGATTTTCGTGCCTCAATATAGTTTTTTAGCATTTGTTTAGACAAACGGGGAAGGGAGCTAGGAGAATGTAATCATGGTTTCGTCCTAATACTACTAAATAAGTGATAGAATTGGTTGTCTACACGGAAGGAACACTATAATACATATGAAGTATATGATGTAGAATTGATTGTCTACACGGAATAAACATTATAGTACGAATTATACATATGTAAGGAAACTGATTGTCTGCACGTAAGGAATATTATAATACGAACTATACATATGGAATAGAACTGATTGTCCATCTACAAGGTACGCGCTATAACAGGGTATATATATATATATATATATATATATATATATATATATATATATATATATATATATATATATATATATATATATATATATATATATATATATATATGGTACAAGGACTGCAGAACAAGTGGAATACAATCGCCGCCAACTCCTCACATCTACGAGAAAAAGAAAAAAAAGGTACATCGCGGCATCCCAGGCCATCAAGTGTACAGACTTTCCATGCCCAGCCTGTAATATCCTGTATGCGTGCAGCTTTGGACGCAAAAGCTACATGCGTAATCACGGTGGGCAGCACAACCAGTGTCATCATCGGACATGACGGACAACCGGACGATACAACTAATTATCCTTCTATAATGACAACGCTAAATTAGCTATAACAATAATAACTATATGCTAAAATGCTGGTGATTCGGTGAAACAGCTATAGCAATTTTTTCAGTCACATGAATGTTAAGACGCTTGTCTTCGGGTATGAGCTAATATTGTCTAGTTTGTTAAATTTGATAACATTGTTTGTGTCTTTTGGAAAAGTAGAGCAAATGATTACACAAAATCATTTTTTTAAAAATCTGGAGATATCATGCAATATTATATAAACAAAATAAACTTGCAAGTAGGGCCATATTTGAACAGTCAAAAGCTGAAGACAGTTAAATGGGTCTCTCTCTCTCTCTCTCTCTCTCTCTCTCTCTCTCTCTCTCTCTCTCTCTCTCTCTCTCTCTCTCTCTCTCTCTCTCTCTCTCTCTCCTAGGTGACTTGCT
Organism: Potamilus streckersoni; assembly: GCA_016746295.1. Classification (NCBI taxonomy): domain Eukaryota; kingdom Metazoa; phylum Mollusca; class Bivalvia; order Unionida; family Unionidae; genus Potamilus; species Potamilus streckersoni. Next base: position 311,500 of record JAEAOA010001055.1, on the reverse strand, counting down.
TCAATTCATAGGAAGACCCTTTACATTTTCAACACTCCCGTTTGCACGGTCTAAATGTCTTTCATTCCTGCTTTTTGAGCCGTTTATGGGTGAGAAATATAAGCACGGAAGAAATATGTCCTCAGCATCTGTGTCTGCTCGAATAGAAAAAAACTGACAATTGCTGATGACAGTTTAGTTTTGTTAACATTCATGCATGTACGTCTACTGTGTAAGAAGCTATTTCACAGTTTAGGTGTAATTGACAGACAGTTTTCAACTCTATTTGAGAGATGGATAACATTCTGAATTAAATAAATTGATGAATTTTTCCCCAAGAACGTTTATGCAGCAATACGCTTAATAAGTCACAGGCTTTAACTGGGTTTCCAAATATGTTGATTGGGCGGTTTCTAACAAAAGCTTCTAACAACTAAACAACGTTCAAATATCAGCAGTATTGATATTGTTTATATTGGTTTGAATACTCCCAGATGGATATGTAAGTCTGCCGGTCCAATTTATTTTTGAGCTTAAAAACTGATCTTCAAATTACTGCAAAAATTGGGTCTTTCAGAAAAGTTGAGCCATGCGACACCATATACCCTGACTATGGGTTGGAGATAAAAGAAAACCTGCATGAGTGTATCATTATCGTTTTTTTCTATATTTTAAACAAACTAATGGAACGTTTTGTGTTACAGCTGGAGAAAGTTAGAAAAGTGAGAATGTAATTGGCAGTGTCTCTGTCTATCCAGTAACTGGTAAAAACATATTTAGGGTGTATAAATATTTAATTAACGATCAAACTCATATCATGCAATAAGAGATTTAAATTTTGTCAACTGATGATGATGATGTGTACTATTCATTGAAGTTTAAACATCTGATTAACTTTAACTGATTGCTTTTACACGACTCTGTGTGCTTTGAGAGAGCTTCACGTTTCCTTCAAACGTAATAAGGCTCAATTTTGTAGACTAGGAAGACGTCATCGATAATTTTGGGATTGTTGTCCTTCAGCTGCAAAGTCGGCTACCTTACACAGCTCAGTCTTCTTTGATGATGGCTTTGGACACGATTGGCCCCTGTAGAGCCCCGAACAAACTCATTTAGGACCAACGAGACACCGTAGAAACTAATATAGGACCAACAAGACATCGTAAAAACTCATTTAGGACCAACGAGACACCGTAAAAACTCATTTAGGATCAACGAGACACCGTAAAAATTCATGTAGGACCAATGCGACACCGTAAAAACTCATTTAGGATCAACGAGACAAAGTAAAAACTCATTTAGGACCAACGAGACACCGTAAAAACTCTTCTGAGGAAATTCCATTGTCAGAAAGAGATATTAATTTCAAGATAGCCACACTTACGGCAATATTGCGTGTTAGGCAGTTTTATTTAGGACCAAGTAGACGCCGTAAGGACTCTTCTGACCAAAATCCATGTCAAAATGGTTTTCCCTTTAATAGTAGTAACACGGATATGATCTTTAAGATGGTCACATACTGAACGTCCGTTCAGCATCGTTTTAATTTAAGATCAACATAACCTTTATAAGAAGTTTTTAACTGAAAACCCAATGACGGTATTGCCATTCTTTCAGACGATGTGACAGCAACATTTTCAAGCCGGTCACTGTGGCAACCATTTTAGATCCCAGATCAGCAGCATTTATATTTACGACCAAGCAGACTTCATAACAAATCTTTGGATAAAAACCTAGGAGGCGTTTCAATGAAACGAAAAATCAATATGGCTACTCTGGTGGCCATTCTGGACGTCAGATCGGCACCGTTGTCATTTAGAGCCAAGTAGACGTTATTATTCAGCACAAGACAGGCTATATATGACGACCAGTATACGTGGTGAAGGAAAAACCCGGGAAAACCTGAGGAAGAACCTATACACGTGAATATACTGCCAAATTTTCAGAGGCACACACATTTTCCGAGCCCGAGGCTCGAACACACCCAGACAGAGATTTGATGGCAGTGATCAGGAACAGTAAAGCTGTAGACCACTGGGTCACTTTTGCCCCAATACCTCTATATATGTATATACATATATATACACATTTTATATCACACTCAAACCTGTACGTTCACACGCACGTACGTACGTACGTACGTACGTATGTATGTATGTATGTATGTATGTATGTATGTATGTATGTATGTATGTATGTATGTATGTATGTATGTATGTATGTATGTATGTATGTACGGATGGATGGATGGATGGATGGATGGATGGATGGATGGATGGATGGATGGATGATTGCTTGTATTATGTATGTATGTATGTATGTATGTATGTATGTATGCATGCATGCATGCACGGACGGATGGACGTACGGACGTATGTATGTATGTATGTATGTATGTATGTATGTATGTATGTATGTATGTATGTATGTATGTATGTATGTATGTATGTATGTATGTATGTATGTATGTATGTATGTATGTATGTATGTATGTATGTATGTATGTATGTATGTATGTACGGATGGATGGATGGATGGATGGATGGATGGATGATTGCTTGTATTATGTATGTATGTATGTATGTATGTATGTATGTATGTATGTATGTATGTATGTATGTATGTATGCATGCATGCATGCATGCCTGGACGGACGGACGGACGTACGGACGTATGTATGTATGTATGTATGGATGGATGGATGGATGGATGGATGGATGGATGGATGGATGATTGCTTGTAGTATGTATGTATGTATGTATGTATGTATGTATGTATGTATGTATGTATGTATGTATGTATGTATGTATGTATGTATGTATGTATGTATGTATGTATGCATGCATGCATGCATGCATGCATGCATGCATGCATGGACGGACGGACGGACGGACGGACGGACGGACGGACGTACGCACGCACGCACGCACGCACGCACGCACGCACGCACGCACGCACGCATGGATGGATGGATGGATGGATGGATGGATGGATGGATGGATGGAAGGAAGGATGGATAAAAGGATGGATGGATGGATGGATGGATGGATGGATGGATGGATGGATGGATGGATGGATGGATGGATGGATGGATGGATAGATGGATGGATGGATGTTTGCATTTATGTATGGACTGATCTAATGACATAAGATGGGATGGAGAGATAAATGAACGAATGGACTAGGGATATTTTTCTCCACCAACTGAATAGATACTCAAACGTTTCCAATTTCTACCTATATTCAAGAAAACAGCAAATTCGAGATAGAATAACCAAGCTTTGCGATCTTGCGTTATATATTTTCTTGTGCAAGTATAATGTTGCTCTCTTATGTAGAAGTGTTTGCGATATTTCGTACACACAGACATATACGGCATTAAATAGACATCTCCTTTTTCTACAGTGTTGTGAGGATGAGAATTATAAACCTGAAAAAGAGATATTTTTAACATCTTCTATAGGTTGAAAGATAGGGATGGACAGAGACAAGAGAACAAGAGATGTTTCATGGCTATTTTTAATATTACATGCTATCAAGTTTTGGGAAGATGGTTTCAAGCTACACAGCTATTAGTTACAATTATAATCATAAGTGATATATTTATTAAACATAAATTGTTGAGGAATTGTGATAATTATAATAATCTAATAATAATATAATAATATAATAATGTTTTATTACATAAAGATTGATTGAATATCCTTACTGTGTCTAATAAAATAAAAATAAAAATTGAAAACTATATTAATACACAAAATAATATTATACAACAGGTATATTGACATTCAAACTGCTTAAATATTATTTTCGACATGAATGATACAATATTATAACATATCTTGTGAAGGTAAATTACGCCGTTATTGCGCAGCAAATATGAAGCGCACCACAGACGTTGCCTCTTCAATGGAATCATGTTTAGTAAGGGTCATTGAGGCATTCTCTTACACACACACACACACACACACACACACACACATATATATATATATATATATATATATATATATATATATATATATATATATATATATATATATATATATATTATGATGAGAAAAGTCTCGTTTTTGTTTAGATGTTTTCTATCATAACCTTCTTCTCATTTCTGGCTATGAGAAGGAATTTATCGCTACTTTAAGAAAAGCCTTGATCAGAGAGGAAGAGAGAGAGAGAGAGAGAGAGAGAGAGAGAGAGAGAGAGAGAGAGAGAGAGAGAGAGAGAGAGAGAGAGAGAGAGAGAGAGAGAGAGAGAGAGAGAGAGAGAGAGAGAGAGAGAAGAAGTTCGGCTCTCTTAAAGATAAGGTGTCACACAAATAGTGTCAATACAACTACATTATTTTGGTGATGAAGCTTAACTACGAGAAGGTACCAAGAATCTGTAAGAAATAGACACGACACTCTCTGAAGCTTGAAGTCGCATTCTATAGATATAACGTATAAATTTATGTTGAAACTACATACAATACATATTACAATAATAGTTCTTCCACAATCTACTACTTCATTTGTTTATTCATTTTTCTGCATTTTTGAATACAAGTGACCCAAATACCTAAAGAGCCTAAAATTCAATAACTGTAATAAATGTCATAATCATTTTCAAGAAATATATTTTATTCCATTTAATGTAAGATAACGACCTGGAAAAGATATGTGAGTGTTATACTTATTATTTAAAGAATATATATTTATTCGCAATTAAATCATAACAAAAGGCTGGTAATTATTTCAAACAAATACTAATGAACATCGAAGCTGTAAAATATTTCATTACATTATGATTGTGGAAGAAGGAAACTCTTAATAATATTACATTATAAATACAATGAATATCAATTCAGTAAAATATCAAATCAGTAAAATATTTCATAGTAGAAAAAGAGAACTCACTATTACATTATATTGACAAAATAAAAATAATTCAGAAGGATATTACAACTTACTATAAAATCTTTGACTTTTAAGAGTGAGTATAAAGCATAATTTTCTTACCTGTAAGAAATAGACACAACACTCTCTGAAGGTTGAAGTCGCAAAACTGAGATACACCAGCCCACAGCCCTTTTTATATCTTGGAAGCTGGCGATCATCAGTATACCCCGTTTTCATTCAAGGTCAGAGAGGTCTGTCTAATGAACTATGCCTATGTTCTTAAAAGTCACACGTGTTCTTACGTGATAGTCAAGGACAGCTTTAACCTTTTATCAAGTTTAGAGGGGATGGGAGAAAAAGAGAGAGCATGCTTTTAACTGCCAAGGACGGTCTTTGCTCTCCATTAAGCCCACAAAAAAAGAGCGTGCATGCTCAGTAATTTTCCTAAGTGAACGACCTTTCAGATCATATACTGTCCATAACCCTTTTAGTTATAAGTGGTAATTCACCTTCTGAACTTTTAACCAAACTAATTTTGTTCTAGACTGACTATCAGTTGCTTTGTTCCAAGTATCACAACGCAATTAATAAGGGTTTATTGATTGAATTGTGAGGCAGTAACTTTGTTCGCTCCTTCTATCCGTTGCTGAACTATTGAACCCGGCTTATTAATTTAATTAAAGCAGGCTTTTTCCATTATTAAGTCAAGTTGAGGAAACAAGGACAGAGTTTAATCTGAATTCATTTCAACGTTCTATTATGTTCAGGATATGAATTATTGATTTGGCCATGCTACTTTTACAATCCAAATCAATATTATAGTATTCTTTTCAAAATCGCAGGTTTTGTCTTTCAATAACTATAAATTTCAATATATTCTACACAAGTCAAATGTTATCGTTTCTTTCCTTTAAAATTGATATCTTTATATATATATATATATATATATATATATATATATATATATATATATATATATATATATATATATATATATATATATATATATATATTGAAATTGACCTATTGGGCTTATATAATAGACAGAAAGTCACAAACAAAACCGAAAGATGGGCAGTTAGTTTATATTTAAGTCATAAGTTTGAAAAGGTATAATCTTTGAAACAATTAACTGCAAGGTAAGTGGGCCATACCCTCTATCTCTTTCTCTGTCTCTCTCTTTATATATATATATATATATATATATATATATATATATATATATATATATATATATATATATATATATATATATATATATATATATATATATATATATATATATATATATATGTACTAAATTTACTGTTATGGGCGAGTACAATTATTTATATACAGGGCACTTGGGATGGAATCAAAAACTGTAAATAGGAAACATCACTGTATGACTAATGCAGAATTTTGCAGTTCGATGCATTTTGTCATTATGCTATTATGGACCTTCCTGTGTTTGAATACAGTTTGGAGTTTTTTATAAGCCCTGTAAACTCCATGCTGCTAGTGCGAAATACTTACTAATAACGGCTCTTACTTACAGAACATTCTTTCACTTTAAATTGTAATGCTCATTTCTGCTGAATCGGTACTAGAATGGGATCATTTATTACATAAAACAAATGTACAAGAGGGATCACATGGTTTAAAAGTATCCAGGGATACATATATATATATATATATATATATATATATATATATATATATATATATATATATATATATATATATGCAAACACACACACGGACTTTAGAAGTTAAGCAAATTTTTAATATTGACTAAAGAGACAAATTAACGTAATGAACAAAACATAGTGCTGTTAGTTAACCTGTTTGTTCAACCAATATAATTTATCTCTGGTAATGGGGATATACTAGATCATTACGACTAGGATGCATTGCATGATGTATAAATGCACAAAATGTTGAAGAATTCCGTCTCACTCAAAATAACGTCATTATTTTATAAACACAGCAATACATGTTTGGCTTCAGCGTTTACACTTCCAAATTACTTCTACTTAACATCTTTTTTTACACAAGTGATCTCTGACATCGCCAGTTCGGGATTATAGGTATTGAGTGTATTTTATCAAAATGGCGTCCTAGTATTTATTCATTTGTAACTTTATTGCAAGAAGAATTTAGCTATTTTACAAATGTTAGAGATCAATAACATTGTTCAAGTGTTGCATTTAAAATTCCGTCTGTACAAATTGAGGGATACAAACACAAGTACACACATACAGATATACATATAGGCTTCAACAATGTCACATGTTCAACCGTCAAGCTTGCTCTCCGTCCAACTAAACATGAAAACATTTTCAAAACTATATTTATGCAAGTAGTACGTTAATATACTTTTCAATTGAATTAGCATGCATGCAACTTGAAATATAACAAATGCATTTTAAAGATACACCTGGATTTAAAAATAGCATAAAAACTGGTAGTTGAAAAAGATTGGAAGATAATCTTCTAAACTATATATATATATATATATATATATATATATATATATATATATATATATATATATATATATATATATATATATATATATATATATAGGTATTTACATAGGATTGAAATACAATACAAATAATCTCATATAAATATTTACATTCACAATGTTTTAGGTGATGATTGTTAGATCACTTGAGTTTTCTAATACGCGTAATTGAAAGAAAAAAGAGTCTACTTCCAGACACTATGTACATTTTCATTCTTGAGTCAAGTAGTAATAACGATATTTATATAAACAATATCATCACAGAAAATGTTTATAATGAGATTAGAAATAAATGAAAACAAAAAACAATATATAAAAATAAAAAAAAAAATAAAAATGATTCAGCAAATTAGATAAACAAATCTGAAGACTTCCATCTGTACAAATAAATCAGCGATGCAGAATTTTCAAATTGCCTATTTTATCAAATGTACGGTTTTAAAACTGCATTTGCCTTTGTTATATGTTGTTTGATTTTGAAACCATATAATCTGGGCCATGCAAGAGAATTCAACTATTTGTCATAAAAAGTGAGTAGCTAAATTCCAACAGCCCTAAAGCGTTATTGTCCTGCTAAAAAAACAAATATTTTCTGCAGCTATAGGCAATGAATTGCATTCCATTTATAAAAGAGGTTATTAGGTGCATTTTGCCATTTAAAGTAAGCAGCGACAACGATCATGATGATTCTGTAAGATATTGCATTGAATAGAGTGTTTGTGATTTGGAATAATTCTACAATAAATATCTGTGCACCCATATATTCTACCCAACCGCACACACAATTCCCCTTCCCCTCCGCACGAGTAAAACGGTGTACCTTGTCTCCAGTCCCCAGCAGGTGGCAAAATATTAATTATTGGATTTATTGTGTCTATATCAATAAGGATAGATAGATAGATAGATAGATAGATAGATAGATAGATAGATAGATAGATAGATAGATAGATAGATAGATAGATAGATAGATAGATAGATAGATAGATAGATAGATAGATAGATAGATAGATAGATAGATATTCTCATAACGCAGTAGCACAATAGTTTTCAATTCTATGGACCAGGGGATCAATCCCTGGGTATAGATATAGACTTGGGGATGACTGTAAGTTGCAGATATAAATATGTGTTTCATGGCAAGCAGTCACAGGTGTTGCCTAATGAGTGATCTCTTTAGTGTCGATGTTATGTTCAGACCTCGGGTTTTCGGGATAGGACTAGACTTGTACGACAATGTCAGCTGTATGTATGTATGTATGTATGTATGTATGTATGTATGTATGTATGTATGTATGTATGTATGTATGTATGTATGTATGTATGTATGTATGTATGTATGTATGTATGTATGTATGTATGTATGTATATATATATATATATATATATATATATATATATATATATATATATATATTGCATGTATACATGCACCATGTTAGACACTTAGTACATACTTGTATTTTGTTACTGTGTCAAAAGGTAAAAAGCTTCATTGTTGTGGCAAAGGACACAAAATATGTGCCCGACCGTGACCAAGGATTTCGTTCCATGCACAACCCTCTTACAAGTGTTGACAATACAGTCAGTCACTTCAAACATGAATTCCCAGACACGTTATCATCTTTATTTGGAAGGCATTTGTAAACTGTTTAATAAAGACCCCCTAGACCGAGGACAAAACTAAGAGGCTATTTCATAAACCGTTGTGCACATCTCCCCATACCATACTCCATGGTTTCGTGATTCTAGCTCGAACGGTACATGAGGGCATTGTCCCACAATTCTCACCTGTTCTTTTTTAAACGTCAGGGCTTAATAAAAGGAACGATAATATTTTAAGCAAACCATATCGTAAAGAAGAATACAATGTATACCCTTATATACAAATATGAATCAGTTTGATAGCTTCATGTGATTAATAAATTATTGTATCGATATTGAGTAGTGTCAACAGTACAGTAATTACGTTCACACAGAACTAGATTGTTCAAAATTTGAGAGTACATGGATAAATCAGTTAAAACTTCTATTTTAATGAACATAACATATTGCAAATATTTACATATGGATATATATAAGCGTGGCAGCGAGATACATTCATAAGCAAATCTGAAGAAAAAAAATTCATTTACAATAAACACCTCAGTCGTGTTTCCATTCATTGAAACAAAAGTACAAAACGTAAAGATATTGTTAAACTCGTCCATTATACTTTATATTAATTTCTGATGGGTAAATTATATATTTTTATCTCTATTTGGGAGTCATTGTGGAATAATTTCATTTTTCTTTTGTGATAATGATTTACAGCTATCTACTTGGCATGGTCTTTTTTCTGAATTTTTGGGATTATATCTGTATGAACACAATTCATTTAATCCACGCATACTCGCTTACTTTTATATACATAATACTCAATGAGGATAATATTTAGAATATAGGATCTCTCAAGCGCAGGATTCTTCCCTAAGATTTTAACTATAATCAAAATAGTGGAAATTTTGTCCCAAAAAAAATGAACAATCTTTGCAAATTCTACAGGTAAAATATCTTTTAAATGAATAAACATTGTCTTCTTACATATGTTGAAGTGAAAGCATGATGGTATCTTAAACATGCATCTGTCTGTTTATGTATTATACTGTTACAATATGGAAATCTGAATTTTATTTTGTAAAATAAATAAAATTAAAGGAAAATAGAAAAGTAAAAATGTTTTGTTTTCACCTGTTGGTTCGAAACCACAACTTTCGCGATACTCTCCCTACGCTCTAGTAGATATTAGTTAATGTATGAAAGCTTGTATAGTTATCGTATCTTACCTTCTTTTTCAAATAAATGAGATATCTACAAATGAATAAATAAACATTGTCTGCCTGCATATATAAAATTAAGGTCAAATATTTACATACATACATGCATATATATATATATATATATATATATATATATATATATATATATATATATATATATATATATATATATATATATAAATATTTATATATATATATATATATATATATATATATATATATATATATATATATATATATATATATACACAAACATACCATAAGCTCACATTCTAAAGAATAAACATTTGCCTTTAAAGCCTTTATGTAGAGTGTACTTGTATAATTTAGATAATAATATTAAACAGGCTTTTCTTTATACGAGTTTAAAGAACACGGAGAAAAATCATATTTATTCCATCACACCTCTCTATGGTAGCTAGCAATTATTATTTTAATATACATCTAAATGTACAAATTATAATTATGTGTCTGGCATTAATAAATATTTCAGGTACTCCTCTGAAATGTATGTCTTAGAATTATTCGTTATACTACCATGAAAACAATAATTTGATGCTATTATAATTTATGAAAAATGTTAAACTTGTTGTTCTCTATCGCTTGGAACTAATGGAAGTAGAATAAAATGTTCCATGCCCTGATTGCATGATGTCGTTAGGTTTCTGTTTTCGGTTAGAAATACTAAAAATGAAGCAGTTGGATTGTAGTAAGTTTGTTGAATGCCAGAGTTGAGTGAGACTTCCACAACATTTGTCTCCCTATCTTCAAACTGAAAATGTAAAGGATTTGGCAACGTGATTCTGATATTTCCTGAAAGTAGTGGTGTTGTGTACTTTTGTAACTTCTATTCTCGTATCGGAAACAATTCGACTTTTATATTAGAAATAAATTAACGTTTAATCAAATGATGATTCCTTTCCCCAATTTGTGTGGATTTACGTATTAAACAAGTCGCTAATTATAATATTGACTCGAATAGCAAAACGCTAAACAACAGATTACACATTCTGGAATAAAAAGCACTCTTAGCAAAACAGGTCTTCATGACATCAAGCATTGGAAAAAATATAGACTTTAGGCTCAGCAGTTCTTATTTGTTTACTGGCATATCTTTTCTAATTTGAGAGGGGTTATTTCATATACTAGTGCTTATACATGGAATGATTAATACTTACTTCAACTATGTGCCAGATATTACAGCCAGCTTACATCTTTCTTTGATATCTAACCCTACTTTGATTGAAATATATTTGTCTTGATATCTTATAGTGTATATATCCAAATAGGTTTTGTTCCGTTGCCATATATGAGAAAAATAAATATTTCCTTTATTACTATTTACCATTTTCAAGTATTTATTCTAATCAATGAGTCCTAATCCTGCTTGTATCTGGGTCTCCATCACTAGGAAGCTATCTCCATGGTTAGCATAATCCAGTGCTGTCCATCCATCTTTATCTTTCTCTAGTATTATTTGGGGATTCATAATGATCACATATTCAACCATCGGCAGGTTATCATTCCCTAATGTATGTAGTCCTTGCGTTGATGTCAAATCCTACTTCTATCAGGGTCTCCATCACAAGAACACTGCCATCTTCAGCAGCATAGTGTATTGCTGTCGTCCATCATTATCATTCTGTAGCGTTATTGCTAAGTTGATTTCGATCAAATATTTAACTATCGGCAAGTTATTATTCCCTGCTGCTATGTGCAATACCTTGGCGCCTGCATTGGTCCTTGCGTTGATGTCTATTCCTGCTTCTATTAGGGCCTCCATCACAAGAACACTGCCATCTTTAGCAGCATAGTGTATTGCTGTCGTCCATCATTAGCATTCTGTAGCGTTATTGCTAAGTTGATTTCGATCAAATATTTAACTATCGGCAAGTTATTATTCCCTGCTGCTATGTGCAATACCTTGGCGCCTGCATTGGTCCTTGCGTTGATGTCTATTCCTGCTTCTATTAGGGCCTCAATCACGGGAGCACTGCCTCCCTTTACAACATAGTGTATTGCTGTCCATCCATTCTTATCATTCTGTAGTGTTAATCAAATATTTAACTGTTTTCAGGTTATCATGCAGTGCTGCTATGTGTAGTACTTGGGCACCTACATTGGTCCTTGCGTTGAGATCTAGCCCTGCTTGCATTAGGGCCTCAATTACAGGAGTACCGCCTCTCTTTGCAGTATAGTGTATTGCCGTCCATCCATCCATATCATTCTGTAGAGTTAATGATGGATTGTTTTCGATCAAATATTTAACTATTGGCAGGTTATCGTTCATTACTGCTATGATCAGTACGTTGGAACCTGCATTGGTCCTTACGTTGAGATCTAACCCTGCTTGTGTTAGGGCCTCAATCACAGGAGCACTGCCTTTCGCTGCAGCATAGTGTATTGCTGTCCATCCATCATTATCATTCTGTAGTGTTAATGATGGATTTCTTTCGATCAAATATTTAATTATCGTAAGATTATCATTTGTTGCTGTTATGTGCAGTATATTTGTCCCATTATTGTCTCTCGCTGAAATGTCTAGCCATGAATTGGGGGGGTGTTGTATTATACCATGTTTATGTCTATTTGTTCTGCACTAGGTGCCTTAATAAGTTCTAAATTTTCTGCATAGGCTAGAAAATGAGTGGCAGCGCGTCCGAGATTGCTTGTTCAGGATACATGTTCTGGGATGTTATTGATGAGATACGTCACCATATCCATTCGGCCGTAACGACAGGCAATATGGAGCAGGTTAATATCATGATGATACCGTGATATCTTGGGATGGGAGATGCAATTTTTGATAACATTTGAAAGATCATTTGCGTTTCTTTGTTTTCCACTTATTGTAGCTTTTATATTTCCTCCTTGAAGTACAAGTGTTTCAGTGACTGAAACATTGCCCGTCGAAGCGGCAGCTAGCATAACAAAATCATCTACCTTTTTCACATTTTGATGAAATCATTCAACATCGTTTTTTCGTCTGTGAGGCAGGCATTGGTGGTGGCCAGCAGAAGTTGTCTGGCAGCAGAGTCATTGTCTTGTAAGCTGCACTGAGAAATATTCTTAATAATACCTTTAACAGCTTGTGAGCTCTTTGCATTGACTAAGTGAATCAGTAGACTGTGCCCATCGAGATCTGTTTTGGACAAAAATTTAGAACATTATCCCTTAGAGCCATTGTATCTGAGAAATGATCTACAAAACTCTGATTTTTCCTTACGAGTCCTTCTGCAATACTTTTGAATGAATCTCTTCCACAAGATTCGAGGTTCTCATTGAATCTGTCGCACAGAACTCTAAAATGATGATCATGTATCATTATTTTGAAGCTTAGGAATTCTTCATCATAGAGTCGGTCAGTCTTATTTGCAACACAACACATTTTAGACAACTGTTTCAAAGAACAATGTTCTAGTATTACGTCTGGGTAGTCTTTCTCAAAAGAAACGAAAACCGCTGTTTCGATGCAGTCATGTTGAAACTTGAATGTCTCTCTTTGCTTGATGTATTTTAGTACTGTACCGCAAAGTGAGTGACCGATATATTTAATTTCTTTAAAATTCAACATTCTGAGTCTAAAGTAGTCTGATAATGTTTTCAGTTTATTTTTTATTTCCGTTTGGCTATTTTCTAAAGGCAAACATCCGCCAGATAGCATGAGCGGTACAAGAAAAGTATAAATTTCGTGACTTTTCCTTGACATGTCTTGGATTTCGTCAATGAGAAACATGTTGTTTGAGAAGATTTCTTTCAAGTCTACTGATAGATTTTGAATGGAGGCAGCTAATTTGCAGTTCTGAGCAAAACCGATTACGTTTTCAATTTCGATAATAACTTAGTTGCAGATTTCTCGTTTCTATATACATATTTTGGGTTATATTTCTTCCACATTTGCACTCTTTCTGCTTTTGTCAGACAGTGTGGCTCAGCACTGATATCGACAACATTGGAATTAAACATAAAAAAGGCTTCGTTTCTACGAAGAGACAATTTGATAAAGGACGCAATCTGAGTCCTTATGCAAACAATTAGGACAATAGAGCATCCGCTGAATCTTGGGTGAATTAATTCTGAGATCTTTTTCCATCGATCAAGTTCTGTTTCAGAGATCCCGTATTTGCCTAGGACATCATCTAGAAAGACTACTAACTGTAGCTTTGTATCAACCATTTCATCCTACTCATGCGTATTATTGATCTCTACAGGTGATATTTCTTTGTCCATTTCTATAAGATCTGCTACAAGAGACAGAGCAAGATACGTTTTTCCTTCTCCGGGTTTTCCCTTCAGCACAAGATGTTTTTCTTGAAGCAGAATATCTCTGGCGTGATCAAATGCTCTGGTTCTGACATGGACATCAGAATGGTTCCTTTCATGTAATTCTGTTCTTGCTTTCATCAGATCTGTTTGAGGAATCAGACAAATATTTCATAATCGTCCAAGAGGTGAAAATATGCAATATGATATGCATAATTTTATCATTCTGAAGTCAATAATAATAATAATAATAATAATAATAATAATAATAATAATAATAATAATAATAATAATAATAATAATAATAATATTCAGCTTCATATTCGCATTATTGTCATCGTTGAGGTTATTGTTTTTAATGTAAATTGATTTGTTTTACTCGATAGTTATGGCTTATATGCAAATGGTTGTGTTTTACTCGATAGTTATGGCTTATATGCAAATGGTTGCAACTAATTTAGGGGTATCAAATCAGTCAGAGGATTTAATTACTTTTTGTCCCCAGCATTTGTTTCCGTTATGTATGCAACTGTTCCAAACTTTTCTCTTGTTTGATTGAGTCCACAACTTTGTATTTCTTTTTGTCCACATATGCCATAATATCCTAACTAGTTTTCCAAGGATATTGTCACGTGTTTCGGCTCGTTCAAAAGTAACAAGGAAAAAACGAAGTCAACAAGTTTTGTAAAATTTATCAAATAATTTATTTCCCAAGAAAAACAAGATACAAATAAGAAATAGGACTTACGCTTTATGAATAAAATCCAAAAATTAATTCAAACATTAACACGATATAAGTCCTATCAAAAAATGTTCTAACTAAATTACAGTTCCAATTCCGAAGAATTTCCAATATGGAAAGCGATGATGTCTTTGATAACCTTCAAAATGTTGCTGTGTCGACAGTTCTTTGTTGAATAACAAATAATAATATTGCAGTTTTTGAATTCCGAATACTTTCAATTTAATGTCTTTCTCCAAGAATCACGATGAACACTAGTATTATCCACGGGAAGAATGAATAGTTCCAAAAAATAGAAAATTTCAACTCAGACTGGTCACAACAAGACACCTTTAAGTGTCGGAGATTTTAATCCCAACTGGGCATTCTTTCTAAAACAGAGTTATAGAGTAAATTTAAACGCAAAACAGTGAGAGTCACGTGGTCACCTTCCCGAAAGTCGGATAATGTTTTTGTTTTATATCCCAGTTGTCATGTACTCTAGTATAGCCTAAGCTAAAATCAATCTTTTTACTCTGGGAAAATACAAAGAGTAAAAGGTGTTTGCATAAAACTGTCTTATTTGTCAAAGTCAGTAATGGATACAACATTTCAACTGCTGGCTGTTTAACAGGTCGAACAGAATTGAATTGAGTTTCTACAACAAATTAAATCCAGCAGACAAAATTATAATTACAGTAATATGTAATGGAATAAAATAAAAAAATATAAAAAAAACTCAACAAATAAGTAATTATATATATATATATATATATATATATATATATATATATATATATATATATATATATATATATATATATATATATATATATATATATAAGAGAAAGAAATATTGACATCATAAAGCTTGTTTTTACCATAGATTAATTAATCTATTAATGAGGTAGAATAAAATTGTTCATAAGAACTCTTATGAATTATACAAAGTGTGTATGAAATAATATTACTATAAACGGGAAAGTGCGTCTGATATTACATTGTAACTTCCCTTGAAATGCCTGATGTCAATGTTTTATTCCTGTAACAACAAAATCCACCTTAAAAATCTCTCATTTTTGGTTTTCATCTAGTCGATGAAAATAAGGGGGTTAATGTTGGAATGCCATATCAAATCCAAACATTTATTCTCTATCGTTGAATAATGTCTTTGGTGCTTATTTAATTTCGTAGAATAAAATAGCACACTGGATGATCAACACCATTTCTATCTTCTTGAATCAACACTGCTCCAACTCCAGTATCACCTGAATAAACAGACATTTGAAATGATTGACTGAAATTTAGAGCTGTAAGAACTGGTGCACTTTTAAGTATGGCCTTTAACTTGTCAGAAGCCTCTTGACATTTTTCACGCCAAAGAAACTTGTCTCTCTTGCTCAATAAATTTGTCAGGGGTTCAACAAAAATGGAATATTTTGAACAATATTTTTGATTGTATCCAGCCATACATAAACCTCGCATCAGTTGCTTTTTGCTGACAGGCACAGGGAATTCAGAGATATCCTTTACCTCTGCATCTATAAGTTTAGCTTGTCTATGTCCCACAATATGTCATAGAAAATGTTTTACATGCAAAGCAGAACTCATATCTATATAAATTGATTGTCAACCTTGATTCAGTGAGTCTGTCAAAGAATTTCCGAATTGTTCCTAGATGTTCTATCCAGGTGTCATTGTAGATGATATCATCGATGTAAACATTACAATTATCTAGACAAGAGGTAACCATATTCATCAAACTTTGAAAGGTACTTGGCAAATGCAAAAATGGCATTACTTTATATTGATATAGTCCATCTGGAGTCACAAATGCCAAAATTTCCTTTGCCATTTCTGTTAGTGAAATTTGCCAAGATCCTTTCAGAAAGTCACATTTGCTGCCATACTTGGCATTTCAAAATTGTATCAATGAAGTGATCGCTTTGTGGTAACGGAAATGAATCTGTTTTAGTCACACTGTTCACCTTCCTATAATCAGTGCACATACGGAAAATTTTATCTGGTTTCGGAACAAGTATACATGATGAACTCCTTTCACCTTTACTGGGCTCTATGAAATCATACTGCAACAAATACTAAATTTCATTTATCAGATATTCCTTTTTGAGTGGGTTTATCCTGTATAGGTGTTATTTCATAGGTTTGCAATTTACAATTGGAACGTCATGAAAAATTTTGTTTGTCCTCGTTGGAAATAAATGCTCATATTCGAATAATAACTGTTTATTATTATTCTTTTCTTGACATTGCAATAGTGAAAGTTTCTGGTCCAAATTATTCATAATTTCCAAATTCCGAAGATTTGTTTCTGCAAAGTCTATAAAGTCTGATTGAATTTCTTCACTTAATCCTCAGTGAATGGGACAGGTACAGCTCAGTTAATTGTATGATTTACCTGGCAATATCTCTGAATATTCTGGTACTCCTATAAATTATTTAGATCCCAGAAGTACCATTATTTTAATTTAATTCATTTATATTATTCTTTACTTTGTAAGGACCCTAATACCTAATTTGAAGAAAATTTTGAAAAATGAGCAAGAGATAAAACAGTTATATTACTAGACTCAAATGTTATCTCCACTAAAGTTCTGGAAAGCATATTTTCACTTTTGACTTGAACCGCTGTATGCCAAATTCAAGCATAATTAGCTGGAAAATTCCAGATATAAATTTTGACCTTTGACCAGATTGGACAGTTTAGGAAAGGCCAAAATGATTTTTTAAAACAAAATTAAAACTTTTACTACTATTTTAGCTTTGATATTCCTCCGAGGAATTACCGCTAGTGATATTGTTGACTCACATATAATGGTCAACACATGTAGGCTGCCTGACATGGTCTTAGGTAAGGGACCAATACAATCTACCATTATTCTGCTAAATTATTTGCAAATGCAGGAATAAGTTGCAGATGAGTTTTATGGTTCTTCTGATTGGATTTTCCTACCATTTGTCAAGTATAACAATATATGCATTATCTACAAACATCACTTTTAATTTTTGTCCAATAAATGATTCAATATCTTGTGATAAGTCTTTTAATCCCTAAATGATCAGCCAGATGTGATTAGCAAAACTATGTATTTCCTGTCTGTAAGAATTTTGGAACTACAACCTGATAGTTCACTGACCACTCGTCAATAGCAGGTACATTGGGAAGTCTCCATTTTCTCATAAGAATTCGGTTTTTAATGAAATAACAGACAGGTACTTCAGTGGCTTTTGTTTCAATAATAACCCTCTGAAGCAATGAGATCTCAGGATCTTTGTCCTGTTCAACGACAAGTGATTGTCGATTGTCACCTTGGTTACAAAACGAAAATGAGTAGGTAAAAGTGACGTTATCAAAAGCCTGACCAATACAAGTGTCAGCTAAAAGAATACTTTGTAGATCGACTTTATTCTCAAAAACTTTCTATGCCATAGCTCTAGTAACGGAAAAAAGTTGGGTATAAATTAGGGAATTAGTTTTAATAAGATCAACTTTCTAATCCAAAGAAAGCTTGTCACACTCTAAATTGCCCATAACTTTCTTCCAATATATCTGCTCCATTAATTATGTCTCCATCTTTGAATTACAATATTTCAGATTGATTGAGATCTTTTAAACCTTCTATTCCGATATATATATCAGTTTCAGCTCCGATAGGTCTATTCTTCAATAATTTGCTCAACTGTTTGTTCCATTCTATTAAGATGAATCTAATCAATGAATAAGATAATGAAGACATCTTATCGTTCGCAGCAAAACAATTTGTCTTGGAATAAATTGTTCATTCAAGACCCGCAATAATGGAATACTAAAGTTATAAAATTGGTATTTGTATACCCGTACCGCGGCAGAGCTCCAAAATACCTGAGGTTCTTGTTTACACCAAATGTGCAGCTGGTAACCAACAAATAATTGCAGGATAGATCTAACTTACGAACATTAGAAAGTAGTACCAGGTTATAGAATAATTAAGTGTTACTATAATCCATACTAGCACAGAGGATAAGAGTACCATTTCTACAAAATATACTATTAGCAGCAAGGAACGGTCCCGGTCTATTACTAACAATGTGACAAAGTTTATATAGAGAAATATAGTGCTATTGATGCAATATCCTTTGAATTTGATAATTATTATCATCCACATCGACAATGTTTCGTTAGCAACAATACTGTCAGATAATGGTACTATTGATGGGGTCACATTCGAACCATAATTTTGCTTTCTTTTGTATTTCTTGAATAGTTTGTTACATTCATACTATTTTGCATGAATTGTATGTTAGTTTATAAATCTTACCAAATTCATTTGTTGCTAAGGAGGCGTGAAAGCACATTATAATCTTACTTCTAAGTAGCTCGATTATCCATATATAGATGTATTTTTCAATAT
This sequence comes from Potamilus streckersoni, assembly GCA_016746295.1. Taxonomy (NCBI): domain Eukaryota; kingdom Metazoa; phylum Mollusca; class Bivalvia; order Unionida; family Unionidae; genus Potamilus; species Potamilus streckersoni. Next base: position 291,923 of record JAEAOA010001055.1, on the reverse strand, counting down.
GTATATTACTAAAATAATAACTGAAAATAGTTTTATACTGATGTACTAAACTGACTCTATCACTGAAATAATTATTATTCTTTTTTAGTTTCATTTGGCATTGCTTCCAGTAACAAAAAGCTTGACTAAGGAAATATCCTTATCGATATCTCAATTGACATGAATGCAGGTAACACACCTTTCTCGTTCAGATAACGAATTGTAACATGGAAATACACGCACGGCAATGATGAAATTAACACTTATGTTACGACTGAAAACATCAGAATAATCTTAGAAATAACAATATTATATTTAATGACCCGCATTACTATTCAGTTGGTTAATAGGTAACATTGTCACAGGAAAAACGCTTTAACAGAAGAGAGCAAGTGAGCATGAGCAACATTTGAAGGTTAAATGACTGGACCAAACGATTCTAAGATAAAATAGTCTTTAAAACAAATTACGTTTCCTGACGAAAACGACACTGATGGCCTTTATCAAGGAAGGCTAAATGATATTAAGAAAATTTTAAATACGAATCTCCAGGATTTTCATCTGATTGTGAAGAGGAGGAGCTTAAGGTTACATTTACACGAATTTGAATGGAGTTTATTAAATAAACTCAGCAAATTTCGTATCCAAATGAATGTTCAATTAAGCTAAATAACATGCAGGATATTAATAACATCCATCCAGCTCTGTCCGCTATGCAAATATCAATTTTTCAATGTCAAACAATGATAAAATATATAAACGAAAGATAATATGGTAATTCAAAATGTTTACAATTAACGAACAACACTCATATATATTAAAAAGAATAGTTGGAACTTGAGTTGACTGTGAGGGTTTTCAGGAACAGATCCAAAGAAAATGTTTCATACATAACGTAACGCTTGCTTGGACACAATGAAATAAAATGTTGTGAACATATGGATAACTGAGTACATGTATACTCAAAACGCAGACAACTTCCCAAGCCGAGGTTAAAATACGTTACCATATCTACAGCATAGCTGATCGATCAGATATTTGTATGCTTTGCACTACCATCATCTATTGGATTTAATGAGTTCACTCCTTTATGTTATAAAGGTGCTCGAGAATGGTAGAGGCAATGACTTCAAAAGGATACTTTGTAAGTTCAGCATCCAAGTCTGAATACATACCAGAAAGAAGCCATTACAGGTGTGTTTGAGGAAATGTATGTATTTGAATGGTCAAATATGGCTTGGCAGAGTTAAATAGCTTTTCATGAGTCCATTCCAGTTGTATGCAACCATACTGATCACGGTAGAAAGGTATTCAAATTTGAACAAATTCATTTTCATTGGATGTGTGGCTATTCACCATATCCAGTGAAATTTACTGACCCGAAGTACGAATATTCTGATTTATCCGTCAACGTTTAAATAGAATAACATATGCGAACCACGGCTAGCAAAGATGAACGTGGACATAACTGGCTACAAGATATGAGTCAAGTTGGTATTGTGGAGCAGGTCATTTCATGCAACGCTGCTTCGTTTTTATTCAAGCAGTTAATGCAGACTTTAAAATGACCATTCACCATTTATAGCTAAGTCGAGCAGTAGAAATAACTGTCACCAAACCCTGTACTAGCAAGTCGTAATACTTTCATATTTTATACACACAAGATATTTCTCTCTTACCACTTGTAAATTACCAATGGAAACAACTCTTTTTGAGATACAAAGGTTGCAATATTCTATGCATGCTTAAGGAAATATATTGTTGTTTTCGCTGTTATTAACATTCATGGATTTAAAAATCAAAATAAATCATATAACAAATTCCAAGAGAATATATTTGTACAAACACTGTCCCTTGATGCATGTCTGCATATAATAAAATGACTGTTGCGCTTCAAACTATCATAGCAGTATTTCTTTACTGTACATATTTAAGCTATAAAGTTCATCTCCAAAGAACTTTTATTTATAGCTTAAGATATGAAACCAAACTTTTCATCATTTTCTCTGTGAATATATCACTTTTCATTATATGGTGCCACTGTCATAAAACGGTTGCAGCTGAGACTTTATTGTTATTACGTGCACATTACACTGTTCTTATTGTTTCTCGTGGCTATGTACAGTTCATGGATGACTGAAAACCAGTTCTGAAACAAACTATTTAGTATTATATTTTGTTTTGTTTTGGGGTTGTTTTCTTCTTTTTGGAACAGTAAAACTATTTGGTGATATCGCTTCTCCGCCAAATTTTTAACGTTGCATAAACAAGAGCATAAGAGTTTTAACTATAATTGCCGTTAGGTTTACATCATAGCCAGATGGTTATTTAAAGTGTGCATGCCTGTTGAATTTGGGTAGTGAAATCGATATCTGATTTTTATTTTTTTTTCTCTTGTCCTTTTTATTACATATGTGTACACTAATCAGTAGGTCACTCTTGATAGACAAGACGCTTTTCTTGTGCAGACATTTAGACTAGTTCATATACATTTTGTCAAATTTATACATTTTTCGCAAAGTGCGAATCTGGCGACAGACAGCCGAAACTGCATATGCATACGATTTATTAATATATGCCTAAATCGTAGAAATGAACTGAAAACGTTTTGCTTGTGCAGTTGTCATATTTGTGTATTTCATTGATCGAAGAGTAGCATCCTTTGTTATCATTCTTATTAGAATCATCCCCTTTGATTAGTCTTACATATGGGTACAGATATAAGTCCTCAGTTAGCCCATATAACCCAGGGGCATAACGCTCATATATGAATCAAGAAAACGATTAAATAACTTATTGTAAACCAGCTTATTAGTAACATTTGCTCCTGCTTTATATTTTCATACCGACTGCAAAATATAAATTGTAAATGTTTACTTACCTATTCTTTCCTCTAATTTACATCTGTTTATCTTCTTACCTAAAATGTGGAACAAAATGGGATAGTAAATAATTTTTTTAGCTACAAAAGGTTTATTATAAGTATCACTCACTTAAATATCAAAAAAAAAAAAGAAATGTCCCTCCACTATGAATAGTTTAAAGAGGATTTGTTGTCGTAAACTAATTCGGCATTAAATAATTAGCAAGGGAATAAAAACATAAATACTCTGACATATTCTGCCTTATAATATTGATATCCTGTCCCAAAAGACAGATATGGATGCAATATTTAACAGATGTCATTCACGCATGTGGCGTACTTTTTTTCAAATAGATGTCAAGCCCTTTGCATGACCATTAACCTAACCTAACAATACAAGAGTGCTATAAAAACTTTAAAGAATGCAAATTCCTTCATAGAATCTCTGTTCGTTAATGATCATAGGGTGACTGTTTGGATTCCCGATGTTACGCATGAATTAGGCAAGTATAATACAAACTTTTATTGCACTCCAAATGGATTATGCCTTATTTTGTACAGCATTTTATACGCTTATATCTGGCTGAATGAAGCAGAGTCAGATGACTAAATCCTTATTCATTTAGTGTTAGTATTATATCTTGAACAATGTTTTCTAAAATGTCCTTTAGAAGTACATTACTATAACAAGTATAACAAGTAAGCAAGAATGTATTCAAATAAATATTCAGCAGAAAAAGACAAGCATTTTTGTGCACATCGATTGCTGAATGTATGATATAAACCGCTACTGGATATGAAAGAAAATGGATGCAAGACAAAATGAATAAACATATTTACTCTGTTCAATATCAAAGAAAACCGATGCAAGATGTGTTGCTATGTGTTTATTAAAAAAGTATTTTAATCAAAATTTAATTTTAAAAAAAAATTTGATGGGGTATTTTTTTTCTAGTGTATCTAAAGGTTCACTCTTCCGATTATGTTTCATTTACCTTATCGGGGTCGATCCCTTTGTTTGTATTTTAGCAACCTTGACTAAGGTTTCCTATGTCCTGTGTATGCTATGTGTATTGTGCTATCGTGTGTGTTGCTATAAAAGTGTAATTGTTAGGACAGCCATTAAGTCAAATTGTTCCCCAGTTCCCCAGTTTTCTAAAAAGAAGGATATATATATATATATATATATATATATATATATATATATATATATATATATATATATATATACATAAATACATACATATATATATATATATATATATATATATATATATATATATATATATATATATATATATATATATATATATATATATATAAAGAATACAAATCATATGGCGAATAACAACCCTCTCAAGCGTACTGGATCCACCAAGGGATCACGTGTGTCAGGGATTAATTAAAATAGATGCAATAAACTGACGACGAACAGTACGAAACTAGTAACTAACTAGCCTAAGCGCTTTCGACTCTTAATGAGTCTTTTTCAAAGGCAAATACAAAACATAGTTACGACAGACAAATAAACACAAAATCGTTGTGTTTGTAAACCTCTACATTTCTGTCTTCACATGTGCTAAAACTATAAATACAACCAGCTTGTATAGACTAGTTGCGGAAACTGAAAACGTTGTATAATTCCCTAAAAGTCTACAAGCCAAAGCGACATCTATTTTTACTTTGTGTACATATGTAACGCAGATTATATCCCGGATATTTGATTCTATACCGGTTATTCTTATAGCAAAAATTGAAGGATAATAAGAAGATTTAGAAAATGTTAAATTCTACTAGTGCATAGTTTTCATTTTCTAGTCATCTTGGTTTAGACCGCTTGGTTTCAATGTTCTAAGGCGGCGTATCCAGTATGATTCCTTTTCCTTCCTGGTTTCGGAACTCCAGCTGTGGTTGTTAGCAATAGCGATAAGTATTATATCACTGAAAGAGTGGCCAGGGGAGGAGAAGTGTTCTGCGACCGGGCTTCTGTACAGCTTTTTTGTCATCCAATCAGATCTATGAAGGTTTATCCTTTTGTGTAGCTTTTCAGTTTCTCCCACGTACTGAAGGCCACAGATCTTACATGTGATGAGATAAATCACATTCTCTGTTTTGCACGTTTTGTTTGGACCATGTATGTTTAGTTTTTCTTTAGTCACTGTGCTAGTGAATGTCTTGGTCTCTATCATATGTTGACAGGTTTTGCATCTTTTATCGCCACAGGGTCCAGATTGACTAGGTTGGTTTTGACTAGCGATTGTTGTTAGCTTGGCCCTGACTAGGATGTCCTTTAGGTTTTTTGGTCTCCGGTAAGCTACTACAGGTTTGTTCGGAAGTATTAGGTTTAGTATGTCTGACGATTGCACGGTTGGCCAGTGGTTTGCGATGATTTTACCTACTTTGGGATTTTCTGGGTGATAGGTCAGAATAAATGGCATCCTATCAACCTTTTCTTTCTGTCCATATCTGAGTAGGTCATCACGGTTTGTTTGTTTGGCCCTTTGGATTGCCTCCGCAATCAGGTCTTTGTCGTAGCCTCGGTAAATTAAATGTTTAGCCAGCTCTTTAGACCTTTCTAGGAATCTTTCATCGTCGGAGCAAATTCTGCGTATCCTCAGTGCCTGGCTATATGGAATGTTCTTAATGCAGTGTTTTGGATCACAGCTGGTTGGGAGAAGATACTGGTGTTTGTCGGTTGGTTTCGAGTAGATGTCTGTGTGTAATTTGTTTTCCACCAGTCTGGTTGTTGTGTCCAGAAAAACATGGTTTGAGTTGGAAATTTCTGCCGTGAATTTTATTGAAGGATGGAAGTTGTTTGCCTTTGATATGAAGTCATCCAGACTTTCTCTTCCATACTGCCACTTCATTTCTATATCATCGATAAAGCGTACCCACTGGTATGGTGTACGCTCAACCGATGCTAAGAGCTTTCCCTCAAGTTTTCCCATGAAATTGTTAGCATACGAAGGGGCCATTTTAGTACCGATTGCTGTTCCATTGATTTGTAGGTAGTTTTCTTCATTAAATTCAAAGTTGTTGAGTTTTAGGACAAGCTCCAGGAGTTGGATTAAGAAGTGTGTGGGTGGATTGTTTACAGTTCTTGTTTCCCATGCTTCGCTACATGCCTGTAACCCTTCGTTGTGCGGTATGTTGGTGTACAAAGATGTGACGTTTAAGGAAGCAAGTAATGTATCTGGCAGTAATGGTTCACTAGCGTTGCTTTTTATGAGATAATCTGTCGTGTCTTGAAGATATGATGGTAATTTGTGGACATGTGGTCTCATAAAATGATCTAAATATTCTGATATCCTTTCTGTGGGGTGCCCGTTACCTGAGATTATAAGTCTGCCAGGGTTTCCTTGTTTGTGGATTTTGGGTAGAAGATAAAATCTACCTGCTTTTGGGTTTTCTGGGCTTAAGTAGTTTTTGGTTTCCTGGTCTATGTGTCCGCTTTGGTACGCCTCGTCTATAACATTAGTGATGATTTTTGCATATTCCAGCGTTGGATCATGGTCCAGTTTTTGGTAGAACCTAGCGTCACTTAGTTGTCTACTTGCTTCACTAATGTAGTCTTCCCTATTCATAACGACAACAGCGGAACCCTTATCTGCAGGCTTAATTATTATGTCTGTTCTGCTTTTCAGTGAGTGCAGAGCATCTGTTTCTTCTTTTGTCAAATTAGACGATAAAAGATGTGGCGATAAAAGATGCAAAACCTGTCAACATATGATAGAGACCAAGACATTCACTAGCACAGTGACTAAAGAAAAACTAAACATACATGGTCCAAACAAAACGTGCAAAACAGAGAATGTGATTTATCTCATCACATGTAAGATCTGTGGCCTTCAGTACGTGGGAGAAACTGAAAAGCTACACAAAAGGATAAACCTTCATAGATCTAATTGGATGACAAAAAAACTGTACAGAAGCCCGGTCGCAGAACACTTCTCCTCACCTGGCCACTCTTTCAGTGATATAATACTTGATATTGCTAACAACCACAGCTGGAGTTCCTAAACCAGGAAGGAAAAGGAATCATACTGGATACGCCGCCTTAGAACATTGAAACCAAGCGGTCTAAACCAAGAAGACTAGAAAATGAAAACTATGCACTAGTAGAATTTAACATTTTCTAAATCTTCTTATTATCCTTCAATTTTTACTCTAAGAATAACCGGTATAGAATCAAATATCCGGGATATAATCTGCGTTACATATGTACACAAAGTAAAAATAGATGTCGCTTTGGCTTGTAGACTTTTAGGGAATTATACAACGTTTTCAGTTTCCGCAACTAGTCTATACAAGCTGGTTGTATTTATAGTTTTAGCACATGTGAAGACAGAAATGTAGAGGTTTACAAACACAACGTTTTTGTGTTTATTTGTCTGTCGTAACTATGTTTTGTATTTGCCTTTGAAAAAGATTCATTAAGAGTCGAAAGCGCTTAGGCTAGTTAGTTACTAGTTTCGTACTGTTCGTCGTCAGTTTATTGCATCTATCTATCTATATATATGTATATATATATATATATATATATATATATATATATATATATATATATATATATATATATATATATATATATATATATATATATATGCATATTATCTCTTTCATTAATTATTATCATCCTCACCTGTAAAAAAAAAAGCATCGTGTTTACTTGAGTCGTAAATGTGTCTTATGTGAGCACGTGCTGTGTATGATAATAAATTCATTACAAGTGAACATTCAGGAAAAGCTATGAAAATGATTGGCTGATTTTTGGCCAGGCTTTCCCAATGTCCAGAAATATTACAAAATTGCATGCGTTCTCGTACGCGTGCAATTCAAACAACGTATTAGCGTCATTTATCTGTTTTAGATTTTTGTAAGACGTACACAGTCACGGACAGACTGTCGTAGTCGAGAGAGTCAACAATCGTAAGTCGTTGTAGAACCATACACAGTCGTAGTCATAAAATCAGTTATAAAATTTATATTACCTTAAAAGGTATTTTTGTGCTAGAAGAAGTTTTATGTTCGTATGTCTACGTAGAACAACATGTCTTGTTAGAGGAGCTAATTATACTTCGTTTTTCTGAATAATTGTTTTTCTGGAGAACAGCATTACTGATTTGGACAAAGACATTTTCCCGAAAATATTCGAAATTGGAATGGAACAACACAAACTGTGCTTTGTGTAAATTCTGGAATTTTGTTAGCGTTCGTCTGACGTGGTCATCAGCCTTTTTGGACCGGAACTTCAGACACTTCAGACAATGTTTAGAACTTTTTTACAGGACATATATTTCTATTTTGAATAAACAATTTCGGATCATTTCTGTAAACCGTAAGTCTTGTTTAAGATATTTACATTTCACATATTACACTTACATATTACAAAACATGTTTTCTAGGAAAATAAATTATTTTTGTTAAAATTTACAAAGCTTGTTGTTTTCACTCAATCTTTTATTTTAAACCACGAGCAGATACGTAGCAATATATACGAGATTAGATGTTATACTATATTTTAACATTAATACTGTAACTCGATAAATACTTTTGTGTTGCTTTATTATTGAAACTTATGTTTCTTTTTATATTACAAATATTGATAGAGTGATAAAAGCTGATGCAAAATTACACATAATTATTTCAGAGCGGCAATAAAAAGCATTAAAGAATTAAACAAAATTCTAGGGATACAAAGTTTCATTTTCAAGACATAAAATACACTATTGTGGTTACAAATTATTACACCAGAGAATAAAACCTCCAACAAGGTTATAACAAGATCAAGCAGGATATAAATATCATGGTGACTCTCAATAGGACATTTCTGGAAAATAAGATGGCGGAGATCTTCAAAAGTTATAATGCAAATATACATTAATATATGAAATGATGTCTCATGTAGAGAAATGAGTTACTGTGTTTGGATAGTTATCAGCTAAGATTTATCCCTTTACCCAGGAGAAGGGTAGATTTTATATAAACAATGCAAATTTGCTTGTTGGTTGTCAAGGTTTATTCAACACAAGGGAAGTTACTGCTACAACTAGCCGTCTGTAAAGAATCGTCTGCATAGCCTACAATGGCGGCTATGAGATTTTCGTAGCACACTAACGACTAAATTTTGATCAAACGTGTTGGGTTCATGATATAATATATTCATTATGTAATAATTCATCAGGGTGAATGCAATCTTATACCTATCTTAAACTTTATGCACCCCTCGTCTTTGATTAAAGATGTATGGAGTTAATGGTGCTCGCATTATTCATTTAACAAGGTTAAACTAAGACGTCACTGATAGTAGAGGTCATGTTTTGTGCAATCTGAGAAGAAGAGTAAGCGTAAATCTTTATAAAAAGTTGTTCATATATAATAATGGAACCAGGAAAATATAGATGATCCATATATATCCAGCAGCATACTTACTTGATTCAATGCGAGTCATCCTCATCTCTAGTCTTTTCATCCTCTCTGAAAAAGAATGATCAAAGATGTGACACGTCTCAAAACAAGCCATATTATAACGGATATCCGGTAGCATGCCATATTGCAACGATGATTAGTATAGTATCAAGCTATTGCCATATACCGATAACAAAGCACAAAATACCTATTATATACTCCATGCCATCCAGCATCTCAGTCCGTGACAAACTATCACTAGGCTCTGCAAGAGAAGAACGAATAGATTGATATCAAAACAATGCAAAAGTTGTCATTCTATAATAGTTGTAAATCAAGTAAAATTTCCCTAATTATAACAGCTATAAGTGTTCCTGTGAATGACAAAGTATCAATATTTAATAAAGTTTATATTAATATGCTACTGAGATAGATAGATAGACAGACAGACAGAAAGATTGGGTTTTGAGCTGGCTATTATATCTGAGTTCAGGATATCGATTCCAAATTCCACATACAACTCTTTCTAAACGTATTGTAACTGTTGTAGTTATTGACCACGAATGCAGAAGATCAGTTGCAGAAGTCGTTGTCCGGTAACAGTTTAGTATTAGAAATCGTAGTAGTATGAAGTTTTTAAATATTGCAAAGAAGACATAATTCACACAAATCAAGTGTGTGTATGTTTGTGTGTGTGATGAATCAGTCCTATTTTAAAGGTGAAAAGACAAGATAGCATACGATTAATATTATATCAGCGAAAGCTTGATCGTTTGACATTGAAAACGTCTAATTATTTAAACAACATAATAACATGGAAGTAGTAAATATCATTCTTCAACACTCCAAAACCAGAAAAGATCAGATTGTGACTCATCAGTCAAATTCCTTGATTGATTCATCAAGTTCGAGATAGTTCGAGAATTTTTTGCCAATTACTGGCAAAATGAAAAGAAAATAGCATTACTACCTTCCTACAAATTTTCTATACTGTATGCATTTTTTTATATTAATGTATATATTTATTGTAATAAGCATACATAATTATCTGTATTTTCTGCATTTGTGTCATAAATGTTCACTTCTTTGTAAAATGTCATATAATAAATCATGTCACAACTTTAATATTTTTATTAGTTTCTATTGTTTATTGGATCCTCTGACGAAACAAAGGTTCTGTTTGCTCTTTAAATTTGAGAATATTTGGCATCATCTTGTCTTAAATAATTGAACTGTGTGATTAAAATATTTAATTCACTGAAACCTGGAACTAAATTTGATGTAATGTTTATGTAATTAGGTATGAATATTAAATTCCACCAACGAATTCAGAAAATATTCTTTGAAAAAGTTTTCCAATTTGCTTTTGTAAATTCTCACTTATTCATATTACAATCTCACTCTTAATCTCGCTCGTGCATACTCTATATTTGTACCTTAAGTTTGGGGCTAATAATAATAATAATATGTGTACATACCACTAGTATTGTATCATTTACCTCCCTTCACTAACGGTACAGGACTATATTGCAATACATTCTTTATTCAATATAAAAAAATCACAGTGTACTGGTGCAAGAAGTAGTCAGATTATGGAGATAATTTTACAGCCGACAATTTGAACTGTTATATATTTGATATTTAACTGGTCGAGTAAATTCTACATCTTTTGCTGAAGACGCATATTAATTCAGCGTAAGCCTATCTGGTTTCATTTCTGTCCTATCCAATGAAATTATAACTCGTATAAATATTACATGTAGTCCATGCTGATACATGACCTATACAGTGGTATCGTGTAGACGGAACGTTCACTATTGTTGTGCTTTAATGTACCAAGCAATACAGCTAGACAGGGGACTTAACGTTATGTAAGTGCTTTCCCGATGTTTATAAATTTTCAACAAAAGTTGAAATACTTCAATGTACTCTTTTAAATTCTGTATATTATCAAAGATAATAAAATATATAATTTTTGCGAAAACGTTACATTGGTGCATAGCTTAGTTAGACAATCATAATATTAGAGATAATAAGCATCAAAGAGAAAATATAAATTATGATATTATCTGCTGTTATATGCAAGGATTTTCTTACAAGGTGCAAATCATTAAATTGTACATTGTAGTAAAAACCAAAGAAAGCTATATTTTTTCTTTTACTATAAAATCTTTTGCATTTCATTCCAATTAGACATTTATTAAATAACAATAATCTAGTCCAAAGCTCAAAACATTAAAACAAATTGTTTGACTATTTTCAACAGTCCTATATACTGCATAGTGAAACCATGGCCAATCAAAAGTTGATGGAAAATTGTATGTATTGGGTTTGACATATTAATTCCATATCTTCTGAGCTAAATACGAACTCTTCTTTTTCTTTCCTCTTCTGGATATTATTGTTCGAGAATATTTACTCCTACCTACGTTTTGTGTAACACAATTTCTTCATAAAAAAAACAATCTTTAACAATGGTGTTACATAGAAAATAGATCGTGCGGACGTACAGTAGTATCCATTTATGAAAAGTTGTACACTTACTTGATATACTTTTGTCAACCATAATTATCGCTTTATCCATATTATGCATCCTCTCTGTAAGAAAAATGAACTGCATTATTAGGACTACAATGCTTGTACATTTTAATGACGTATTAATAAGGCTATCATGTAAGAACGCTCTAGATAAAAGACAAACAGGCAAACAAACTCAATAAAGCATGCACATTTTATTGTTATAATTTACTATAATTTGTATTAACAGCACTATTAACTCACCATGGGATTTTCATTTAGAGTACTTAGTGATCCAATCAGCTAACATATACAAAAATAAGTGAACTATATAGTGTGTTTGCTTCTCCATTTATTCTCCGGGGTAACGTATGAACTAATCAACGATTGTATAAACATTATAAACTACTGAAGAATCAAGCGCCACCTTGTGCAGAAGTTTGGTTTTTGGTTCAAATGTGGCTGAATTAATACATACATACATACATACATACATACATACATACATACATACATACATACATACATACATACATACATACATACATACATACCTACCTACCTACCTACCTACCTACCTACCTACCTACCTACCTACCTACCTACCTACCTACCTACCTACATACATACATACATACATACATACATACATACATACATACATACATACATACATACATACATACATACATACATACATATTTTTTAACCGCTTCTGTTAGGCATTTTTATGACTTATTTATTAAGTGTTTAGAGATGATCTCTACAAACGTGTTCTACAATACATAGTAATGAACAGTCTTGCAGGCTGTACGCTGGAAACATATAGGCAAGACAATACATACAACAGATATAACATTTATATCCAATATAACATTCTTTCCTTGTGTGGAAAATAATGTCTCCTGACAATTTAAACATCGGTATTGAAAGTCCAATATAATCTGATTCTAAATAATTTATTTACAATGATGATCACCTAAAATAGTCATATACTTGATAATACATGTTGGTTGAAGCAATATAATCAAACATTGAAACTGATCTAAAATAAGGATTAATATCACGATTCCATACTTGAAGTATAAATATATAAGTACTTTCCATACATTTACAGCTTTCATATAACAACTGTGAAATAACTGAAAATTGTACAAGAAAAAGGGTCATCACGTGGTGAAGAACCAAGGCTTCTGGATCAGCAAGAGATTTTAAGGATCTTTAGGCAGATTAGGTGGAGCAGACTGTTCGCGATGGCTTGACCAAAACTGTCGAAGCGTTGTGCATAGATAACCCTTGTGCATAGATAGCTCTATGTATCAGCTCACGATTGGTAATATTAGGCAAACCACGAGGCGCGGACCGTTCGTGGTGGCTCCTTAACCATTCGGCAGAATGTTGGAGCAGAGAAGACCTTTCTGATTTGTTCGAGTTCGCAAGATACATGTCCAAATGTTTCGTGTCGTATTTCATTATTTGAGTGAAAACGCATCAATCATGTTTCGCTATTTGAGTGAAAACTAATCGTATTTTGCTATTTTTGAGTGAAAACTCATCATATTTTACTAGTTGAGTGAAAACGTGTCAAATTTCATTACTTTGGAAAATGTCAATATTTATGTATTATCATTTTGTCCATTGTTTTTGTGGAATCACTTTGAATCGTCAATGATAGTATATTTTTACATTTTAAGTCTTTACCTGAATATCAGTATGCTTTTCATTTAAATCGCAATATTATCTGGTTTGTACATATTTTGTACAATATCCAATATTTGTATTATGTGAGCACACGAACTTTTCGTTGAATCATTCATAAACAAACACTATAGTTTTGTCACCATCAAAAGCGTTCTGTTATAATCTGACCGTATCCCGTTCATCTTGTTAAAGAGCGGATTCATATTAAACATTTGCTGGTGTTTCAACACCTTGAAAATAAGATGCCGCATTACATCAGCGAGCTCGGAGTTTTTTTAGGCAAATTATATTTTTTACACAAGGCTGATGGGTACTTCACTTAGGGAACAGGAGGAAATCGATCGTAAAATCAGAAGGGTCGGGTGTCAGGCTATCGGATACTATTAGCGCTGACCACCAAAATATTTATCTGGCGTCAGCATGTGATAAAATCTTATATTTGAGTTATTTTCTTAGGTGGACCACACATATAAAACACTATAGCCAATTAAATGTAACAAAAGGAGCACAATAACAAAACCTTTGAAATACATATTAGTTAGGAATTCGGCCGTGGAATTTAAGCTCAGACGTTATAAAAGAGGGAAGTTCTCTTTTAACTTGGAAAGAATTAATACTCTCAAATAATTATTGAATAGATTTATTTAATACTGCTAGTTATATAACAGATAGGGTGAGTCAACTTTGATCAGGCATAATTTGGACAAAGCGAATATGTCTCCACGTTAAAGTATTTAAAATGGTGTTTAGAACCGCTTTTATCTCATGTTTATGTATATGTCTTTATCAAACCGGTGAGTTCAAGGTAACGTACAGGTGAAATTAGTACTGTAGTTCCTACCTACAGCACAAACAAGATTTTAATCTCATCTAAGTCGAACCTGGAATTTATCTTTCATAAAAGGCTTTGCAACAGACGCTAAATGTAAATGCGGCAATCTGCTAAAATATATTCAATCTGCTCATGCGATGAAGAGGTGTAATGCACTTAACTTTGTTTATAATACCATTCTCGTTTTTTCTGCAAATTTTCAAATACTCTGCAAAAGTGTATGAACAACTGCCTGGATTTGTTTGCGACTTCTAAGCCTTCACAAAAGAGCATTTAAATAGACTGGAAAGAAACAACGTAGCAATAATACCTTTAAACCACGAAGCTAGAATTAACAAGGCAGACAAACAGTATGTGAACACCTCCATTCTTTTGGAGAGATTGAAACGAGCTATTTTGGAATTTAGTCCCAGAGATTACCAGAATTGGACCCACTTTTAAGATCAATGGAATGCCAGAGTGATGTCGGTTTTTATCTATATTAAACGTTCAATGCTGAATGGTATGGATACATGGCGTAATGTTGCTACGTGCAACCATTATATCAATCCTTATGTCAAATGTCCCGGATTGGCACTATACTGACTTATGTGGTGAGCTTTGATTCCTACATCAAGGACAAAATGCGTTATCTTTATGTGTTTGTGTGAGTGCTAGAGAGCGAGAGAGATAGAGAAATTGATATATTTACTGACTGGAACTCAAAAGAGAATTATAAGATAACTTTTCGTTCATGATTTTTGGAAGTCTTATTTCTCGAACGTTCACATTCATCTGTTTAAATGAAAAACATGCACTTGAAGAGTTGGCTCATCTTCTGTGTCAGTAACTTGGTTTAAACCAGCTTAAAATTTGGGCGTCCCTAACTGGTTCATTTGGAGGTCTGGCAGCGGGTTTAACAGTGGCCTATTTAGCAATGACCAGTCCAGCACAGAATACAGGCATTTCGTTGCGAGTTTCATCAATCCATCAATCCCAAAATATCCAAACCATATTCTAGCTTCTTAACATTTACTGAGAATTATATTTCTATAAGATTGTTCTGTTGGCTTCTTTCATGGTCTTTGCCGGCCCAATAGAAAGCCCTTTCAGGGCTGGCCCACCGATCTACATCTTCGTTTTAAGGCTCAATTGCGTCAGTGGGATCTTAGGTGGATGATTCTCTTCTTTTCATGTGTCTTGAAGATATAAGTAGTAGAGAAAAAAAGGAATAAAAGAGCTTCATTGAACGCTTGGTGGTGGCGCATGACCTTGCATATTCGTGTATTTGCCCCTCTTGAAGGCCTCACTCACGTGTGCATCATTGAATGGAAAACATTATTTTGTTTATGTTGTCACTTTAAATTTGGAGAATCATTTCTGAAGATATTTTACTATCCGTAATTTGGATAACTCTTAATAATTCTTGATTTAAATTTTAAATTCATCAGTTTAATTATTCATAACATTTCGTCTTCCAATTTTAAAGTTGTTCTCGTCTTTTTTGTCGTTTTTTATTCTTGTATAACTTTCTATTTGCACATTTTCTTGCATATATCAGACTTTATATGTATATTTCGAAAGTCATTCACTTTTTTGTGTTTTAATTTTTTATTCTCTTCTATTCCTTTCCAGCTTTATGACAGATTTCAACCATCATTTAGTAGAAATGAGCTTAGCATTGCCAGTATAACCCTGTAACGACCATTGAAATGCATGTATGCAACTACACGTGTGTGTATATTGGTAACATTTTCGATAACCCCGACGCAACTATTGAAATAGCTATTTAATACAGCTCGAGTGTCTATGGTGTGTACATTCTCAATAAGGTAATTTGTTATCTATATAGAGGATTATGTTTATACCTTAGCTTATTATTGTACCATGGCTTATTGTGTAAAGTCAGGGAATCAAGTTAGCTGTACACATTAATTTATTGATCGCCTGAACATAATAAATTCAAATTCTAATACTTGCCAATATTTAAAATACCTTGATAATATCTTTTCTTGGTAGATTGCACATGTTTTTTCATGAAAAGTGTCTTTAACCTAGGACAGTTTTATTGAAGGAGGTAAGTTATGATTGTCAGGAGATTGAAGTCTTGAAAGGTGTGTAAGGGTTTGTTGTGTTTAACTTGAAAAGCGTTGTCAGCTTGTACAGCAAGTGCAGAAAGTTGTGTCACAGGCATTGTCTAAAATTGTACAGCATTAATATAACATCAATGAACGAGTATTTAGTAATCGTTCTCTTTTTATAAGACAATTAGCAGTTTCCACTGGCATTCAGATGTTGCAAAATGACGTTTAAAATGTTTATCTCGAATACTGTTTATTTGTTGACAGTACATCACCTCGATGCTTTTAAATAGTTAAAGCTGACCGTATTCATACTTAAGAGTGACTAATACAAAAGATGAACAAGGATTGTTTGCCACTATTAGATCACATATCAATTCTTAGTTTGCATGAGTTATTTTCGAGATGTCCATGTGCAAGCATGTTTCAGTTGCCCTCATGTTCATCGCCATATAGTCTTTAGTAGATTTCTCACTGACACGTTATTGTAATCCGATGGTCAAGGGTTTGATCACTATGCAGGCCAGTCCGGATCGGATTCTTCGTACGTAGTGGAAAAGACACTTACCTCCAGAGCAAACAATCGAGCTATAAGTTCAGCTATAATCAAGCCAACGATTCCATACACATTTCAAGTATGGCATCCTCATTTAAAGACGATCTCTATGGACATAGGTAACAGTGATATAATAATAGAATAATTATATTTGAATTTCTCTTTAACATATTCCTCCAGCTAACAATGTTTTCAAATATCAAAAAAGTTTTAATAAGTTTAAGTCAATTATGCAAACATTGCAAAAGCAAAACAGCAGCAGAGAGGGTGAACCCTACAACAATATATTTGCGACAAAATCGATTAAAGCCTCAGAATGCCAAATTGCTGCCATCTACGTCTACAAATTTTTGCGACAAAATCGATTAAAGCCTCAGAATGCCAATGGAACCTTCCTACGAAATCTCATATTTCAACCAAAAAAAAAATAAAGACCCCATCTTAGCGATTTTGTCGCAAATACATTGTCATAACCACACTCAAATTGCTGCCATCTACGGTCGCAAATATGTTGTCATTTCACCCTCTCTGCTGCTGATTAATACAAATTATTTAACCAAATATTTGTTAGCTTTTCACAAACAGACTAATCGATAATACTTCACCACGTAGATCAATTAAATTATTTGACTGATCGGTGAGTGTAAAATTAATTCTGGTTAGTGAATCATTTTGACATTGCATATAGACTGGATTAGTCGGATTCTCAACAATTAAAAATCCGGGGGGTGCTGTTGGTGAAAATGAATAAAGAATGTAACCCTGTCGGGCTTGATTTGATTGTTCCATATTAATTTGATAACTTCCTTCGATTACATCACACGTTAAATTAAGTGCGATCACCGATGAAATATCCACATTGTTCGGTGCGATATGTCTACCGTCGCCGTCGGGAGAATTATTATGAGTGAGGATAATAGGCTTCGGCTGGCTATCTTTCCATGATTGATAGATTTTATTAAATCCTTCGTCGATGGCAGTTCTGAGTTTTTTCTTTAACTCGGGAACGTTATATCCTGGTAATTTATAATTTGGATTTTCATTTATATTTTTTTTATAATCTTGAGCTGAGCTAGTTTTTGAAATCGGGCTATTTTCATCAGTGAAGAGATTAGTAATCCTCGAATTAAATATTTCCATGTCATCGATGATTTTATTACCCGCGGAGACTACACTAGTAAACTCAGCTTGTGTAAGAAAGCCAGATCTTAACGAGGGTAATAACGACAAAAAATCATTATTCATTCTATCAAGGATGTGATCTTTAATATCTACAAATGTTGGACTTGTTTCATGTATTTCCAGAATTTCACCTTCCTGTGGGATATAATCATTAAAAAATGGAATTCTCCACACATCTTCACCATATTGATTCTTACGTCGATATCTTTTTGTGAAGTTTATATCCTCGAATTTTTTATATCCTTTTGATGGATTTTCAGGTCCTATTTCATCAGTGACATAATCAGATTTTATAGGCTCGGGCGTGGAATTATCAGCACTTCTAGGTGGATCTTCGGGCCATCCTAATACTGTTCTTATTGAACTGTTATAAATATCTACAACGTACCCAGGAGAGCCTATTTCAATTGTAGATGATAGTGTTGGTTCATGAACTGTTATCGCAATTTTTGATTCTTTTTTAGTAATGGATTTTATTCTACGTTGTAATTCATTATTAATTTGCTCAATTTGATAGGACCCAGTTGGTATTGAAACAACGTTCCAATCTGGAGTGTCATCTTTTTTATTCCTATATGCAAACACCAGAGAATTATTAGGTCTCTGACCGCCAAATGGAACCGATCTGATATTAGGCCAACTATGATACACTCGTAATTTTGCCAACGCGATTTCCTTTACTGAAACAGGCGAGGGAAAATTCACACTGAATTTAGGGTTTGTTGACGATATTGATATCATGCTTGTTTTCCGCGGAGTGGTATTTTCTGCTATCCGCTGAAGTAGTTGAATCTCTTGCGACATTATTATTATTATTTACAATGTCTAATTTTGCAATAGATGAAAAAACGCTAGCGTTTTTAATCGTAGTATCATAAATACGTATCATCGCGGAGAATTCGTCTTCGGTAATTATCGTATCATCAATCGATGATGACATCAACGAGGATAATTGTGAGTAACCGTTAGATACTGCTTGATGTTTTACTATATAGTCGTTAAGTTTTTCTTGAGAACACGATGATATTTTTTTAGTAATAGCATTTGCAATTCCAGCAAATGTTGTCACCGCGGAAATAGCAATTGGGACAGCAATCGGAGCTACCATTGTTACTGAAGATAGTATAATACCAGCACCGGCCATTATACCAGATACCGAGTATACTGTAACATCAATTGCGGTAATTCTCCTGCGATACTTTTTAATTTTTATTTCATACTCATCAATGAGTGTTTTGAGTTTTGTTAAGAATTCTTTGACGGTATCATAGCGATATTGCGATGATGGAATCATATTATTTTAAAACCTCAAGTGGTTTTTAATTGTTAAAAATTCTAATTTAGATCAGCTACAAACTCCATGTACCATACAAATGATGTCTTATTTAAATTAGGATCAGTGCTTGTTATTGTAAACCGTTTGTATTCACCCACGTCAATAGTCGTTGAAATCACGTTGTTGTATCCATATGAAGTCGATGATGATATATTAAACTGATTCAGTGACACTATTGTTAATCGATAAATACCCTTGTTTGACACAGTGAGGGTTACTGTATTCTTTTTAGGTTCCCAATCTAATGATCCAGAGAGAACTGTGTATATCATATTTATGATATTTCTCTCATGAGGAATCTTTATTCTTTCAAGTAGCGGAAGATTGTCTGTTTTAAATTTTGTAATATCCTCGATAGATTTTTTAATACTATTAATGCTATCTCTAATAATACTAAATCCAGCATCATTAATATTTTTAATACTGGATTTAATTTCATCAAAATTGGATTTAATTTCAGCGAGAGATGGAGAGGTTACCGCTGGTGTTCCAAAGAATTTATTGATAATATTTCTACGAAGGGAAGTATATGTTGTTATATGTTTTTCAAGTTCTTCATTTAAATTTTTTAATGCATCTGTGATTGTAGAAACAAATACACCTGGTTTGAGTTTTCCATCATTTGAATATAACACTATTGTATCTTCAACGACGTCACGTCTTCGTATTAAGACATCATCCAATGAAACATTACTAGATTTCAATTTGCCCTGGCGATCTTGAAATACAACTATTTCCCCAGGATCTACACTTGACAAATTTAATGTCTCGGCGATTTCATCTTCGATTATTTTTTTTACACTTTCGACAGCGAATTTGCTATCGGTTTCTGTTTTTTTTGATTCTGATAAAGGTCGTCCCCAAATATCAATCATTATACGAAAATGCTACGTTTTTCTAAATCATAACGCTATCGTTTTTGCCATTGCCTGCTAGTATATTCATTAACAACAACTTGTGGTGGTTTTCTTGGAAATTTAGATATCTCTGCAAGGACATTTAATACTTCACGACCGCATATCGGTGGATCATTTAACTGTTGTGTTGGTAGCGTGGAATAAAAAATTGGAGATGACTTTGTTATTGTGGATACATATCGCATGAATTCTTTTGGTGGAGCTAATCCATATGAATCAAAATAGACAATTCCACGTGGATCAATTGCATATGCGACCCAATGAGTTCCTTTTCCGCTGCTGTTATCGAGATTGATAATACCCGTTTCATTTTTCATTGGTTTTGACGGTAATTGATCTCTCATGAAAACTCCTCTAAAGTTTTTTATTGATAATGATTTTACAGCATCAATTAAATCAAAATTGGACATTGGTGAAAATCCTAGGGATTTTTCCACTAATAAGCCGTTCCTGGTATTCTTAGGCCCGTGCCCTTGTACCAATTGTGTGGAGTTCCTGGTAGTCTTAGACCCTTTCCTTTTTTTTTATAGCCTTTCCCAGTAGCTTTTTTCAGGGCCATTCCTGCAGCAGTACCAACGGCTCCTAACGCTGCCGCCTTCGCAACCGCTGGGGCAGCCGCTGCAATCAATGCTGGAATAGCAGCTAACAGCGGGAATATTCCACCCGATTTTATCATACTGGCGATAGCTGCTTTCGAAAAATCAATTTGAACTCCTCGTTTGTTCTTTAGCGCATCATTGAAATGTTTTATTTGACGATCTGTCATTGATAATTTATGTGCACCACCGGACATTTGAGTGGGTTTCAGCGTTATTGTAGTTCCACATTCTTTAGCCGACTTTGATTTCAATTTCTTGACCTGACCATCAGTCAACTGGACATTAACAATACTATATGTCATTCTATTCTAAAATGTAATTTACACTTTCAATTGATCTTATTGTGAAAATCCTAACTACATGTTTTCCACTGGTGCATCAATAAGTCTCATTCGTCCGCCAACTCCTTCTAACAACATTGATTTATCACTGAGAATGACAGCAACTGCTCTATAATCGGCTATACCAGCAGGGCGTTGTACCCGAGCTTGGAAGTATATATCAACAACAGATTGTCTCATCATGTCAAGATGTTCCAATGAAAAGTAATAAATCGGATAGTGTTTTTCAAAATCAATTTGCGATATTTGCAAACCAGTATCAACATTTTGATCACGACCCATATACGACAATATTCTATGATATACACGAGCTATGTTGTTGTTATCATAATCAAGCTGTACAATCTCTGCTGGCTCTTGTTGTCCGTTTATTCTCAATGAAACTTCACTTACTCCTAATTTATCAAATATCATATGACTAGATACTTGACGACCTACTCGATTTGCATCCTGTAACGCTATAAAGATATGACGTGGAGCTGAAACACCTTGTTTTGATGCTAAGTGCCATGTAAATGTGCCATTTACATTATCCTGCTTCGTATCAGTCGTTGTTGTTAGCCAACTTAGCAATGATTTTCCACCTGTGTCCATAAACGATAGTAATTCTTGCTCTATTGTAACTGCTGGTGTCAAGACGGGTATCCATAAAGTCAATTTATTTAAAATGACTTTACCATCAGCAACATCATCATCACGCCAGATTGCATCATTGTCATTCTCCTTTCGCACTAACACGACTGTATGCTTTGCTCCATAGATGACTTTTCTGACATTTCTACAGAATCCGAATATATGATGTAACGGAATTGCACATGAAAACCGTCTATGTTGTCCTTTTAATGCTCCTTTTCGTGTTGCAAATCCTAGATTGAAATTATCATTGATCCTTTTTAAAATGTCGAAATCAGCGGCTGGTTGGGCTTCACGGTCTGGATTAGCATCGAGTTGTTGATCAGCTTCTGCAGTAGCTTGCGCAGTTCGTACTTTAACAAATTGATAATGGTTCGGATGATCAGAAGTATCCTTAGCAAACATCATAGACGGACCAGCCGACCTTGTATAATCATCAGAATATCTCGCAAGTCCGATTATTGTTGTTGCAATATCAACATTTTGTTCTATTGATTCAATTTCTTTTCCATCAATGATATATCTTGCACTGTTAAATAGCGCCATAATGCCATTATTTACAAAACCAACTCGGATATTTTGGTCATTCCCATATGGTGTATCAGCTGCAACATTTGTTACAAGCTCTCCTTCTACTTCAATAAACGCCTCACACGGCAAAAAGTATCTACTTGTATCTTGAACTTGAAGTTCAACTCTCCCTCGTTGATTTGGCTCTCTTGCAGGATAGGCATAATACTGATAGTTAATTTTAGAATCATCTTTATTCACCGGTGCCGCCATATCAAACGCTGGATCAGCAATTTTTTTAAATGCCATTTATACTAAAACGTATCGTTTTTCTAAATCATTTTCTTTTTCGATTTCCTCCAAGACCACTTCCCGCTATCATACTTGCAATATTACTACTATCTGGTGAAGTCATTGCTAATGATGCTAGTTTTTGTTCCACTGCGTTATTTATCACTTTACTGACATTTGCAGGCATCATTGTTGTTGAAGGTAGCGGTGGTGGTGGTTTTCGTCCGAATCTAGATTTCACCAATGACGTTATTCTATTCTTTGCGGTAGAAAAGGCCGTTCCTGCAAGATCTCCAACAGCGTTAATTCCCTTATTACGAATAACATCAATGGCTTTCATCGCTAATTGTTTAGCAATTGGTGCTACTTTTGGGGCTATTCTTGTGAATAAACCAGCCATGATATTTCCAAGGCCGTCACCGTAGTATGCCTTATAAACGGGCAATCTTGAGTTCACTACATACACGTTTGTTGGTTTATTGTGATTATAGTGTACTATCATCTTATTTGAAATGACTTTGCAATTTCTAAATACAATTTCAATCGCTAAATTCCCCCGGAATTCCGTCTATTAACTCATCCAAGAGTTCTCGATACGTATGAATATCAATTATCCCACCTTGGAATAATCGTCTGCAAATATCAAATGCTTCATTAGTTATTTCGACTGAGTTATTCCCAGCTCGCTTACCTCCCATAAGAACCTCAAGTCGTGATATATCATTAATGATATTACTAGGACACATATGAGAATCATGATGAGAACTTCCATAACCCTTTCCTGAAGTACTTGCTGATTCGGAAACGTTTTGAATTTCTGGAGCTGGTTCGGAAACATTTTGAATTTCTGGAGATTGTCGACCTCGACCTCGACCTTTTTGTTGTTCTTTTCGTTGTTCTTTTAGTTGTTGTTGTTCTAAACCATACCTATTAACTCCCATTTGAAAAGCTCTGTAATCCAATGTATCCTTATTTAAATTGCCGGGTTCATTTTTATTAATTTTAAATAACCAATCCACCCATTGATCTCGTTTTATTGTGTTTTTTTTATACTCATCTTTTAAAAATTCCCCTCTCTTATAATAACTTTTTATAGCAAAGTCACCAAATGACGCATAGTCTTCAGGTTTCAGCAATTGATATTGTTTGATTTCTTCTATAGCTTCATCAGTGAATTTCTCGTTAAAAGGAACAATTTTTTTAACGGGGTTATCATCAGTATCAATATTACCCATTTGTTGTATTTCTCGCTGAGTTTGTAACTCACCTGAAAGCTGTTTTATTCCCTCGTGAGTTTTTTCAGTTTCTGTAGCAATCTTTCCTAATACATCAATAATAGGTACTGCTCCCTCTTTAGGGATGTCGCCGTATATAGCACGTTCTGTTGCAAGTTTCATATCTTTAGTGGCTTTAGTTACAGGGGCAAAAAGTTGTTCGCTTCCAATAGAAAAGTCAGTCTGCGCTTGCTGTCTAAGTTGTAGTTTATCTCGCACGTTATCTCGAATTGGTATAAACTTTTTCAGTAATGCTAACCTCTCACGGGCTAGTCTGGTAGTTAATGCTTCTGATGTCATTATTGGAAATGCTAACGATTTTTCAATTGTCGGTTTCAATGCTTGCATCAATCAAACGTCTTATAGATTTCACTTTCAAAGCAATCTCTGACCGAACTTGGTACTGTTCCCCGAGTTTCTTTCTAATGGCTTCAACTATACTAAATAGCCGAATGAATAAATTAATATCATTGTTATACAAAGAAGCATTAACCGCTTTTTGGATTCTTTTTATCAGTGAATACATTTTAGGTAGAACATATCTTCCATGTTTCAATTGTATATCAATTTGTTCAAATTCATTCAAAAGTCTGTCTTCATTCAAAAATTCAGAAAGTACGATTCCTTGATTTCTTAAATTTGATATTTCTGTGATGATAGATGTAATATCTTGAAATTCCATTTATTATTACTAATGTATTTGTATCTTTAAAATATTTTTATATACAAAAAAACAAAACATATACAATGCCCGTCTCTTCCTCATTCGAGTTTCGAGGCAAGAAAGGGCACATACATTAAAGACTTATACAATACCCTAACCCCCCAATCGAGTTCAAGGGCGGGTTATATGGGTATTAGACGTGAAATCCAAGTGATTTCTTTACAAACATTGAACAATACATTACATATATACAATGCGATTATATAGGATATATACAATGCGATTCAATGAATGAATATTTACAATGCGATTCAATGAATGAATATTTACAATGCGATTATATAGGATGGTTATATATACAATGAATGAGTATTTACAATGAATGAGTATTTACAATGCGATTATAGGTTATATATACAATGCGATTATATAGGATGGTTATATGATAGGATGGTTATATATACAATGAAATGATAGGATGGTATATATACAATGAAATGATAGGATGGTATGATAGGGACAGTACAGGACGATACAAACATGAAACGACGGGGGCGGACCTACACCCAATCTGCCAATCAAAAGCAACCCAAGAAATTAACCCTGGTTGCAGTTGAAAAAATTCAACCACACCATGTCAATGGCGTGGGAGTTTTAATTGGCAAAGTGGGCTTCGTTTTAAAGCCCCAAACTTATTACGGCTCATATTATATATAAGGTGAACTAATACTGCAGTGTCAATGTGTAGGTGTGTATTTATTTTTCTAGCATTTCATAATGAATACTGTGTAGTAATTTCAATGGAAGCTAAGTATTTAAATAAAACATTAAAACAAGAAATACAACTGTTAAATAATAGCAATTTGTTTATTAATTTCTATAATATTACGATTAAATAATCGTATTAATAATGGATTTACATGACAAGATAACTCCGTAATGGGGATCCCCCTGTCAATTCAGGACCTGCTATTTCTTGAATCGAGAATGATATTTTTCTGAATTTTATTACACATAGCCACACTAAAAAAACTAAACTATATGTAGCGCGTTTTACTACCCTGACCTCACTAATTTGTAATTTTAAAGTAATTTCATTTTCATACAAACGCTGTTAACGCCGTCTTTGTAATTGGGATTTTTAAAAAATCTATTAATAGAGAACCCTGGCCCAGTGTCTTGTCTTACACGCGCGCGTTCCGGTACAATAACTATATTTACTATGTGGCTGTTCCGGCTGTTCCAGTTATTGTCATTTACTCTTTTAATGCATATATACGTGAATATTGCGAATAAATATTGAAAAAAAAAATATGTATTAACGCGCGAAACGTTTTTAGTGTTTTGCCCTATGGTAATTGATCTGAATGGTAAAATCATGCAAAAATGACTAAAATAGCACATAACTCACTATTGAGAGTTATCTTGTAAATAGGAAAACTTTATTCTATGTCCATTTTTCTTTGAGATAGCTGTTTGATAAATCCCTTCAGCAACTTTTCGTACTGAAGGAATACATATTCCAAAATATTTTCCCGCAGCATTCATTGAATGAAAAACTCTTTCTTCATTCGTCGTTGTATCAAATGACTGTACTGGTCTCTTTCCAACTGACTTACAAGTCCCTGTCTTTCCGTTTTTTATATTCTCTCTTTGAGAAATACACTGTAAATTGGAAATCGCGTTATTTTGAATATTAGAATCAATGTGATCAATAACACAGCCATCTTTAATCGGTCCCATATAACACTCAAAGACTGCCCTATGACAGAGATATCCCTTTTTTCCAGCAGTAAAACACAAATATCCTTGACTATTAACATATCCCACGGGTTTCTTTAGTCTACAGTGTCTAACAACACCATTACGAGATATTTCATAATTAACGAGTATTGGATGTGGTCTGAATTCTTGCTCCATTTATATATAATAATACTATTTGTCTAATTCATCATTTGCTTTAATTATAAATCTATTAATGTAGTCTTGAGGGGTTTTTATGATTTTGTCTTTGACAGAGTCATGGTTAGGGTCAATGATGGCGTTTTTTATTCGTTTATCATAATAACGTTTCAATTCTCTAAACCGCTTACCCCCACAATTGATACATAATTGTGATTTTCCTCTCACACCCACCCCACAATTTATGCATGGGGACGGGCCTGTCGAATTATTTCTGACACTCTGTAAGTGATATCCACAGAATTCACCTCTACACGATTTATTGCATGGGGTTACTGATCCAATCATAAGCCATTTGCAGTGATTCATTATATATAAACAAATTTTTCTATTTAAATACTTGTCTTATTTATATGAATGAAGAATTCAAGAGATTATCGGCAATCAAGCCTCGGAAAAATATTAAATTCAATCTTGATAGAACTCTCGAAGACGTACCAAAAGAGAGAATAACTAATAGAATTCTGATTAGAAAAATACGAGATTGTGTTCATGAGTTTAAACAGGATGATGCATCACACACCTGGTCAACATTTAGAATTGATGGTGTTGTTGATGCTAGAATGAATGATGAAACAGCAGCTATGATACTATCACAACTTGGCAATAAACGGTATTTTATCAGAGTGAAATTCATTATCAAATTAGAATCGGGCGAATATATTATAAGAGACAAATTTGTTCCAATTCTCAAAGATGGGACATCAGTCATTGTTAGCCGTTATTCCAGACCAGGGCTGTTAACTGGAATTGATAAACCATACTATGAAAAAGCGTATCCAGAAACAGCAGTCGTTTATGGGATGTATCCGTTAAATAACCCTGACATTGGAAAACTAGCACCAATGAAACAGTCAACGTCAGCGGAAAAACCACTCAACTGTGTGGCACAAAGAGTCTTAGAACATTTTACAAATGCACTCCGTGGGAATAAATTAACCGATCTAAGACATAAAAAATAGATGAATGGGAGCTAACAGTGAAAGAGAACGGAGCAACTATTTCCGATATAGCTAGATTGGAAAAGTCGTTGAGATTTCCGATAACCGTTTTAACGATAACTGGCGAAGTATTATACGAATCAAAATACAATAAAAACGGAGCTCCAATCAAAATTATTGATCATAACAAGCACGCATGGACATCCGCGGTTACAATATTCCCGCGAGACAGAACAGTGAAGTATATCCCAGAAGAATTCATCAAGGATGGTATTCTCACTGAAGAAAGATTATTCGATGCTATTGCTAGTTTGTGTAAAAACGACCCTGTATCAGTATGGCTACTTCATAGTTTTGAAGATGAAGAATGTCAATTCAATCAATTTGTGAAACCTAACGGTGAATTATATCGTAGTGAAAGTCTACATAATAGGATGAAAAATCTAGCAATAAGTCTCAGTGAAAACGCTAGCGTTTTTAATGAAAAATCCGAAGATTACGAACAGTTACTTACAAATTGTTTTACAATTCCATCAGTTGCAGCTCATTTTGCAAGAAAGAAAAATAATTGGAAACCAACACGAAAAGAGTTTTTACAGGATGTTCAATCCAGCTGTTTGGAATATTATCATGGCGGTCTATGGAACGTTAAGTACAATCGTGAGAATATGATATCAGTTGATATCGTTGCCTGTTATCCAGGAAGTTTTCTAGGATATGGATTCGCTGGTGAGTATTTTAAACGGTTTGGACATCCCACACATGAAATGACTCGCGTTGCTATTAATGGACCACTGCCTGATTTTGATTTGACCGGTTTTGCTTGCGTAGTATCATTTGAATTCGCTGAAGGACTTCATCCGTGTTGTTATGTTTGGATTGGTAGACACATGGCTGAAAGGATGTGGTTACCAATAGTGTTATTGCGATATATGATTGATTGTAAAGTGTTAGTTTCGTTGATTGTCAGCGAAGCGATTATCTCATATCGAAAACAAACCAATGTCTGGTTACCAGAACCAGAATGTCTTGATAGTATAATCGATAAGTCTAGAAAACATATTGATGCTGACGAGGAGTACATTATTGAATGGTCAAAAAAGATATTTAATCAACGAAATAATGAAGCAAAGGATCTCGGCCGAAGAATAATCGGTAAATTTACACAGGGTGGAAAAAAATTTAACTTTAAAAAACAATCCTCACGATTGATTATAGATGATGCAGAATACGACTTCGTTATTAAAGATGCAGTAGAGAAAAATAGATACGCAAATTGTAAAACAGCCTTCTTGTCCAATAAAACAAAGTTAGG
This sequence comes from Potamilus streckersoni, assembly GCA_016746295.1. NCBI lineage: Eukaryota > Metazoa > Mollusca > Bivalvia > Unionida > Unionidae > Potamilus > Potamilus streckersoni. Next base: position 263,042 of record JAEAOA010001055.1, on the reverse strand, counting down.
TAGAATTGTTACTTACAGTGATGGAGAAAGCTCTGCATATCTACATTTGAGAGCTTCTATGCTGGGTTATGCATCTATCAATTTATTTGCAATGATAAATAGATTTCCTAGTATAGCAGTCAGAGTTGCAATTGATTCAATGTATGTCGATAAAAAATATATCAAAGAGATAACTAAATTTACTAATAGCGAAGAGACTTGGGGAACATGGCGAATTAAACAAGAAATACAACGCGATTATTCTGAATCAGCAGACGTTGAGATTAAAAGCAGTTACCTGAAGAACGATAATTCTATCAGTGAAAAATCTATGTCTAAAGCACCACCGATATCAGATCCAATTTGTAGATATAAAACAGTTTATTTAAACGGTTGTGGTGGATCTGGAAAGACAACACGTGCGATAGAATTATATCGAGAGAGAACGTCCATGATTGTACTCACACCAACCCATAGACTAGCGAGAGAGATCAAACAACGAAATGTTGAAGCTTGCACGTATCATAGTTTTTTTCGATACAAGGGCGATGCTTGGACTCCTGAGCGAATGGGTGAGAAATTTATTCCAGCGGTTATTATTTGGGATGAAGCATGTACTGTTTCAGAAGATGTATTAAAAATGTTTCTTGATTGGTTATTGCAAAATAATACAAAAATTATATTGTGCGGCGATCATGGTCAACCACCACCATTTGTTGGTAGAAGTCCACATAATTGGTTAAAAGGATTTGTTGATTATTACGAAGAAATTGATACTGACTATAGAGCACTCGATGAGCAGTTACGTGAGTTTAAAAAACTAATTAGATTACAACCCGATAGAATTCAATGTGAAGTAGCGCGTGAAATAATTTCTGAAACACCTTTGAATGATTTTTGGGAAACATGGAAACCAAATGATTTTGTAGTAGCAAGTAGAAAGATAGTCAGAGACGCACTTCAGAAAAAGTTGTTTGAGCTACACAAGAAAAAATTCCCAACGTTTCCAGTACCATTGTGTTATAGACCATTGGATACACGAAAGCAGAATATTGAAGTTGAAATTCCAGGCCAGACGGAGAAACAGATTCTAGTGTTAAATGATATTGTGCTAGTTGATATCAATACTGTAGAAGATGCATTATGCGCTGATAAATCACCATGGACGCTTGGTTATGTAACAACAATACACTCGTCACAAGGATTGACCATCACGGATACAATTGTTTGGATAGTTGATAATCGCATTGAATGGTCAAATTTAGTCTATCTCGCAGTGTCCAGAGTACGACGAATAAATCAACTACGAAGGATTGTTTTCGATGATGATTTTAATGCAAACGATGACAACACTGATATTAGCATCATTAATAAAAAACTCTCTGGCTACAAACAGCAGGACAAAAAAAAACAACGAGAATTTGATATTGATGCTGAAGTAATAATTGCATTAAAAGAACAACAGAATAATCACTGCGCCAGTTGCAATTGTATAATGCACTGGCAGTATTCGGATAAAGACCCTCGACAATTCACCGTAGACAGAAAAAATAACAGTCTTGGTCATGTCAGAAACAATGTGATGTTGACCTGTCTTGAGTGTAATAGACGTAACGGAGCTAGTTAAGACCATGAGGCGGTAATTGAGTATCGTCCGGAATGACTTGTAGTTGTTCGCGTGTAAAACCACGCTGAGGTGCAGTTGAATCCAATCTGTAGATTGGAGGTCTACCAGTTGATCGCGTTATAGTTGAAATTTTATGCGTAGTAACACTCCATATAGGATCAGTAGCTCTTCTTTTACCGCCTTCAAGCTCTCCTGGTTCGTATAAATATCTCACAGTAACATCACCGAGAAGTGGCTGAGTGCTAACCCGCTGCGGTTGTTCGGGAATATATTCTTTTTTTATTGCAATATTTGGTTTCATATTAATAGTTCGAGTAATCTCATTATTTAACGCTGCAACTACACTCGGTAACCTTTGGACCCATTCACGAGATCGTTTTTCTTGGATGAATTCTTTTGCATATTGATATCCAAATAACCGTTCTGCAAGAGTTCGATTAAATCGTTCTACAATTGCCTGATCACGATGTAACGCAGTATGTCCTCGTCGTATTGTAACACTATGAGTTTTCATTGTTGACAGAACAGCACCTTGAAACTCTTTGCCAGGATCAACTTGTAATAGATTTGGCCATCTTAGAGGACCTCGTCGATAAATCCTTTCAAATGCAGAAGCGACTTCAGAAGCTGACTTTGTTTTCAATGGTTCTGCTTGTTTAAATCGACTCGCAATATCAACTACAGTTAGCGCGTATTTGTAACCATGGTCATGTGGTAAAAACAATAAATCAGCCTGATGAACTTCATTGGGTACGGTAACATCAAAATGAGAATAATTAATTTGTTTAGGCGGTGGTAGATAAATTTGCCATATAGCCTGTTTGGATAACCAATCTTTTGCAGTGGATTTTTTCACTTTTGCAGCGTTAGCGAGTTTACTGATTGCTGCTTTACCCCTCCAGTATCCTTTCGGAGAATAATAAATAGATTCCATACTATAAAAACACTGGTGTTTTCAATTACCAGCACCTAACACTAATTTGCCTTTCATAGCTGATTTGACCAACCATGAAGCCAATTTTTCTTTGAAGGATTTATCGGGAATAGCATTTAAGGCATGAATTAATTTTACATCCGCGATATGTCTTTGTTGCAAATTATTGCTTTTATATGCAACATCATGAGCATGACATGCCTTATCAATAGCATTTATCGGATACTCACCAGGCCGGGGCTGATTTTGATCATCAAGTCTGATATCTAATCTCGTTCCGGGACCACAGTAGCTATATCCTGGAAGGTGTTTTTCTCCGGGGTATTTTGCCCATGGGGTTCCGGGGAGTTTTCCAAGTTTTGCGGCAATATCACCTCCGAGTTGCTTTTTTTTAAAAATCTAAATTTTTTTGTACCACATGTTACACACTTACTGGTAAGCGCTAGTCTATTGTTTTTAGTTGTAATGGTTGTCTGATCGGTTGAATCAGTACGCTGTTTACACTTAACACAATATAGATCCATAATTTATATATAGCGTTATGAATATAATTGATTTTTCAGCGACTAAAAGAAGAGAACCGGTAAAACACCACGCAGCGCTTCCGAATTCTGTCCGTGCCATTATAATCGGACCATCTGGATCAGGCAAAACACAATTACTGCTTAATTTGATAATGCGATTTATGAAGTGGGATAGATTATATTTAGTTGCCCCATCCGTAGATGATCAACGGTGCTATGAAGTGCTAAAAGATTTTAATAAAAATGCATCAGAAATTAAAGGTGAAAGTGTAATCGACTTTATTACTGATATTGATGATGCACCATCAGTAGAAGATCTCGATGGAGACATAAACAATCTTGTAGTGTACGATGATGTAATGTTAGATAATCAAAAGAACCCTGCTAGAATATTTTCCCGAGGTAGGCATAAAAACACTGACGTGATATATGTCACTCAACGATATACTCAAATTCCAAAAGTGATTCGCGATAACTGCAATATTCTTGCTGTATTCAATGGCGTTGATACACATACGCTACGAAATATTTGGCAGACATGGTGTTCCGATATGGACTTCAATGGATTTAAAAATTACTTTAGTCATGCTCAGTCTGTCCCATATGGATTTATAACAATAAATTTACACGACCCTCGGTCACGATATCGTATTGGACTTGATCAAATATTTGGTTAAATAATTTGTATTAATCAGCAGCAGAGAGGGTGAAATGACAACATATTTGCGACCGTAGATGGCAGCAATTTGAGTGTGGTTATGACAATGTATTTGCGACAAAATCGCTAAGATGGGGTCTTTATTTTTTTTTTGGTTGAAATATGAGATTTCGTAGGAAGGTTCCATTGGCATTCTGAGGCTTTAATCGATTTTGTCGCAAAAATTTGTAGACGTAGATGGCAGCAATTTGGCATTCTGAGGCTTTAATCGATTTTGTCGCAAATATATTGTTGTAGGGTTCACCCTCTCTGCTGCTAAAACCAAACAAGTAATAAACTTTTGCGATGTAAGTTTTCATCATGGACAATTTCCTAACTATGCATTATTTATAATCCCCGCATTGTGAAGCTGTGAATTAGCTCATTTATTTTAAATCTGAAATAAATAAAGTTACACGCATGAAACTTACGTTCGCGATATATTGCATGTCAACAGTATCAGATATCACGAAACAGGTTGTATTAAAATTGAATAAAACATGTCAGCCGTGTCAGGTAGCATGCAAGAGTCTGTGTTACGATAGGATTGAAACACATGTCGACAGCTGCAGGTAAGATACAAAAGTGCGTACTACGACTATAATTAAAGACATGTCATCAGTATTAAGTAACATTCAGTATTGTGTGTTACGATGGGAATAGGCGGCTTAAAATATAACTCGCGCCCCAGGATGCGAAACAAAAACAAAATGTTATGTGCTGCAATTTTTAAGTTGGCGATTAATTGGTACAGCTTATTCAATAATAATGCCAGTAAAGAAAGTTAAATTCAGCATCAACTTGATTTAGGACCGTGCAACCTGCATTTAAGTCATGTCATACATCAAAACATGAAATACGAAAAACGTTAAAAATATCAGATACACAGTAAAATCACCTTAACTGTTCAAACGTCTTTCTTATATAAATTTTAATGGAAGATAATTCATATAACCAAACATAACTTTGAATTACCATTTAATCTTAAACGATCATTTGGTCACAGTTGTCAACCGAAAAAACATATGGATTTAGAAGGGGAGAGGAGAAAAAGAGTGCGTTGCATTATCAAACCCTCTTTTTCTTCTCGTTATGTCATATTAGACCAAAGATGACGTTTTGGAAACTGGTCTATATAAAACGGGGAGAGAGCGGGATGTTTGAGAAAGTATTAACAAACTTCTGTATTGCAACATAGTTTATAAAACAGCTGAATGAAAAGACAACGAATGTTTATTTTTGTGTGTGCATTGAAAAAATATACTGAGTTGTATACCATAATTCTAATAAAATTCACTCGACTATTTTTAAAATATTGCCATTTACTTAGAAAACAGCTTATAAGCCTGTTCGATTTGTACAATCTACTTAGAAAAGTGTTTCTAATCCTGTCTGAATTATGCAAGCTACATAGAAAACATTTTATAAGGATATCAGATTTGTGCAACTTACCTTGAGAACCTATCGCTTTTTAGATAACTATACAGGGAACAATTGCTTTTCCCATGTGTATACACACGATTGTATTGTATCAAGTGAGCAAATTGTAATGTCATGTTCTACTCTGACATGTTGTCTGTCTTCTAACACATGGCACGTTTAAACAGCAGTTGTCTTACGATAATGTCTTCCCCGTTTTCTGTACAGACGCAAAAAACTTTGTCCACTTCCGAATAATATAAATTGATTGGGGCTTTTCTTTTTTCATGGCAAGCAAGTAATACTGAGTAGGAAACAAGCATTGATGGTGAGTTATCTTTTACTAGCAGTCAGTTAAAAATCAGAAATGTTCCGCGGAGTTTGGATTTGATGAGACGACATTTTTAAGAATCCAATCGGCGAGAAAGGTTGATTGAGTGAATGTTAATCTGACAAAAATACGTAAACAGGTAAGAAACTTAAGAACCTATATATAACATCTCCAGAAAACTTTTAAGTGCATTTCAGTCACAGTCGCTGTTACATGAAAAGACAAGTCTTTTTTCAAGATGGTTAAATCGCTTAGGTGGCTTGAATGCTAACATCTCGTTGACGATTCACTGCAGTGTATCAAACAATGTATGTTTCTTTGTCAAATCCACTTATCCACGGAGCATAAAAAAACATGAGTCGACAGTGCATGCATACCACAAAAGCTTCATCAAAATACTCATTTCTATATCGTACACGTTTTCTTCTGGAACGAAACAAATTCAAACTTTCTAAATAACAACTAGCAAACGTTTGAGACTATAAACCGACTGTAATATGACGAAAATGGGAACAACAACGTCACAAATAAGGACAATTAATATTTCGCTAATGAATAGCTTACAAATATTTCAATATAATCAAAGTTCACAATTGTAGTAACAAAATTGAAAAACTATAACTTACGAAAATGCCAAAAGCAAACTTTCATTAAATAATTAATTAAATCGACATTTTACATCTCATTTTGTAATTTATTTACCAATGAAGTGTAATAAGACAGACTCTTTCATAGTTCCATGAAAATAATAAAGATTAGGCATGAAATGTGTATTGAAAGTTTGCTTTTATCTGAGCATGGTTAACGTCGCTGTTTCTGTAACCAACAAATCACATTAGCAACACATTTTCAGCTGCTTTTCATTTTAACCAATCAGGTGTGACGATTATCCCAAGAAAAATTTAATCCACAATATAATGGTGCAAGTCTTTTTTAGATACTCTGATAAATGAAAGTAAGCAATTTGTGCATATATATATATATATATATATATATATATATATATATATATATATATATATATATATATATATATATATATATATATATATATATATATATATATATATATATATATATATGCAATAAACTGACCACGAACAGTGCGAAACTAGTAACTAACTAGCCTGAGCGCTTTCGACTCTTAATGAGTCTTTTTCAACAGCAAATACAAAACATATATAAGACAAACAAATAAACACAGAACAGTTTCGTATTCGAGGCCGTGAAAACTGGTCTTAATTTTCATGACTTGGACAGTGTTTAAGAAAACAAGGTTTACTATGCAGTATATAAGTCCACAATTTAGCATAGGACAATGCAACGATTATAGTATTATATAGTGACCAAATTAACGAAGGCTGTTTTAATAGAACAGTTTCGTATTCGAGGCCGTGAAAACTGGTCTTAATTTTCATGACTTGGACAATGTTTAAGAAAACAAGGAAACATCATGTTCTCTTACAACACACACACTCGTATGTATGTATGTATGTATGTATGTATGTATGTATGTATGTATGTATGTATGTATGTATGTATGTATGTATGTATGCATGCATGCATGCATGCATGCATGCATGTATGTATGTATGTATGTATGTATGTATGTATGTATGTATGTATGTATGTATGTATGTATGTATGTATGTATGTATGTATGTATGCACTCCAAGAATAGTTGCTAACATGCCTGTGCGTTTTCGACTCTAAGTGAATCTTTTTATAAACACAAAACAAAATATAGAAAAAGCAAACAATAAACAAACTAAATGTTGAAATTGCAATTTTGCATAATTATTTCCATTGTAATAAAATCTTGTAAAATCATCAACATTTTTGTAGGAGAAAGTTAACTCCAATGACTCCGGAATGCTCAAATGGAAATGAAGAAGACTATTATCGTCCTTGCAAGACTGGCAACTCACAAAGACAAATCCAATGCATGTACATTTTTCGGATTCTTACACGCTTGGCCTTAATGAAGCATTCACACCAGTCAGATGTCTGAACAACAGCTAACTACAACACATCAATGCAATAAATTGATGAAGCCTACACATTATTGAAACATTCTATCAAACCAATAGCATTATCAAAAAAAATATATGAATAATTATTTAAAGCTTTGGAAACTGTGAAACATTGGTTTAGTTGGTAGGTTTATGGCCATTTTGTTTGCACATGATATGATATACATTAAATTAAATTCATGCGTGAACTAGATTATTTATTTTAAAATGAAGAGAAAGATTCATAGTTTACGAATAGCAGAATAAAACAATGGAAATAAAGAAATAAGAAAAGCACAATCTGCGAATTCAAATAATAAAAACACTAAAGCTTATTAACTCAAATGTTACAAATATTTGCACAAATTACAGCATTGCCAATGCATTTTATTCGGTCAGATTAGTCCATTTACATCTTTCGGATGACTTCCAATATGTTGCATATTAGATGTTTAATCATCTGTTTCTGCTACTCGAAGTGTGTTGTAGGGATCTACTGCATAATGTGGAACTGTCACCTCTCGTACAACTGATTTATCTACATGGTGATATTCTTTCACTTCAATTTTAGACATGCTCTGCAGTCTTTCATCGCCTGTCTATTTGTCTCTCCTACTTTATTACCTAATGGTCAACGTGGGTTTTATTGAAAATTAAAGTGGTCTCCCTTTGATTCGGTTTTTCCGGGACACGAATCAAGGTAAATCTTAACCATGCTATTTGTGATTCTCTCGGATACACGCGATTCATAGGAATAAATGTGGCCTCCTTATGGTATCCTCAGTGGCTCCATACCCCAGAAATTTTTGTTTGCTCAACACCGCTTCTTTGAACTCACAACATCCGTGGCTGTCGTACCCATCCATTTTGGACACTGTAATTGGCTTTGCTTGTGATCTGTTCGTATAATACCAAACTTTGTGATGTTAACGAGTTATCATTTCAGTCATTTTATTAATCGTTTCGAAATATGTGCTGGTGGTCACGGATTATCGCGGATTATCCTTTCAAGTTTTATACACTCTTTCTCATTTATACCCATTCTTAAATGTATACATGTCAGAGAGTACGATTTAACCCTCATTTGGACTATGACAAATCATACTTTCTTGTCTGGTAGCATGGATGTATAAATTTTTCACCTTGATACTGGCACTATTGATTACTTGTACTAGCCCCAAATCTAATGAGACAAGTCCCTCTTCTTGGTGTCCGCTCCAATCTAATAGCTTTATCTCGGACAGGTACTGCAATTTGATTTGAAATGATGCATGTAGAAATATTTGCTTAAATGTAATATTTCCGACTATCTCTTTGGTATGAATCAAAGTCCCTGAACCAAACAAACGTGACATAAAATATGAAGAACTTTCTTATAACAAGTAATTGAAAATATGGCGAGAATTATCAATGACATGTACGCAATCTCAAATTATGAACAATGTACCTGCGCTCTAATTTAATCAGTATCGCCATTTTTTGTTTAAAATTCACGTTCTAATATTCAAACAAACAAATATTCCAACAAAACATACTAACCCTGACCTTAAAAGTCGGCTACACTTAGGTATCAGACAAAATACAACTAGGTGAAGTGAACTCGTCAGTTCATACTTTCAGTGTATGAATGAGTAATATTTCCGCGTTCATATTTTCAACTCAGATTGCAATATCTGTCCGAGATAAAGTTATTAGTTTGTGATGGGCACGAAGAGGAGAAGCTTGTCTCATTAGATTTAGGTCTAGTACGAATAATCAATAGTCCAAGTGTGACGATCAAAAACTAAATCCATCCATGCTTCCAGATAAGAAAGACTCAAATCGTACTCAGCCATATGTATATTTAAGAATGGGGATAAATGAGAAAGCGTGTATAAAACTTAAAAGAACAGGAAAAGACGATAGGAAGATGGAAGATCTTCAAGGAACGATTGGATGATATTTATTATCGAATTAAGTAAAATGCCTTATTTGTTTGGAGAAAATACCAGTCGTTGTAATACAATTGACAAGTATGATGATGAGAGCTGTTCTTTATTCTGAGAAAGATAACTTTTCATACTGCTTGTAAGCATGCCAAAGCAACAAGGGTGAGACAGGAGTACAAAACTCTGAAGGAAATCGTGAAAAGGCGCCGAAGGAGCGTGAGGAAACATTTCAACCAATGCACATAACCAAGCATATGAACTTGAGGCCATATTAATAATTTGCCGCTATAGTAATCGCGTTGTATGCATAATGGCTGGCGTAGTAGTAGTATGGAAATGAAAATAATTATTTTTTTGCAAATTGACGTATAGGTCTGAATATACTCATTTGTTGTTCAATCCGTAAGCTTTATCTAAGGCTGGGAAGAGATAAGGTACGCCCGACATATACAAACTGTAAAATAGAGAATAAGGCAATATTTTTCAGGTTTTGGGCTTGGAGGATGAATGTGTTAGGACCCTCTGCTGCTCAATGGTTTATCTAACTGCTCAATGGTTTATCTAACTGCTCAATGGTTTATCTAACTGCTCAATGGTTTATCTAACTGCTCAATGGTTTATCTAACTGGTTAGAATTTAACTGTGCCTGTTCACATCAAACTATAAACGATGGACTGCATTGACAGATATTTAGCAAATAAAATATGGAACCACTAAATAGCTTGGTTAAACGACCTACTTTCAGCAAGGTAAATCACTATCTTATAAATCAAAATATATGTTCAACACATCACACAAACTGTTATATGTTATCGGTAAATTTGACCATTTTCGTAAGCCATGATTATGTTGATAACGCTGAGAATCCTCACCTTTGTAAAGAAAGTTTAAATAATTCGTGATCCTTTAAGAAAGCAATTACCCGTTTTTTTATACTCGCCAAACAGCGATCGAAAAGTGGTTAAATAGTACTTGTTATGTGTGTGTGTGTGTGTGTGTGTGTGTGTGTGTGTGTGTGTGTGTGTGTGTGTGTGTGTGTGAGAGAGAGAAAGAGAGAGAGAATTTGATTTTGATTTTTAACGTAGCTTTAACAATTTTTTCGGTCATATCGCTACGATGTCTGCAGTGTGGCAGTTTATAGTGATGTCTAGCACTGGGACATCATGCTGCATACAGGTGATATGATGTCCCTCCCAGTCACATTATCCTGACACCAGGACTAACACTTACCTCTTAATGCTGAGCGCCTAACGAGGCAGCAATTAGTATCATTTTAGGTCATTGGTATGACTCGGGCCGGGTTTCAAACCCGCGAACTTCCGCATTTGAGGCGGACGCACCAAACACTAGGCACATGAGTAGTCGGTACTTGTTATATTTTGTCTTTAAGTGCACAATGTTTGGGTATTTATTTCTATCATATAACTTATATAACTGATATTATTGTAAATACCCAACCTGTTATAGCTTTATTTACCACTATATGTAAGCTGTGTACGTAATGATTAGAAATGAAGTTCTTGGTTAACGTTACCTTTTTGATTTTACGACTGTGGGTATGATAATTTATATCCAGGTCTGTGTCTAAATGCTTAATACGGTCTTTTTTAGCGTAAGCATACGTCATGGCGTATATCGTATATATATATATATATATATATATATATATATATATATATATATATATATATATATATATATATATATATATATATCGTTATAAATCTATATATATATATATATATATATATATATATATATATATATATATATATATATATATATATATATATATCGTTATAAACAGTGTAAGCAAGCTTCCAAACAAAGGTAAAGAGTTTAATGCATTTTCAATTATTATGAAATATATTGGCAAAAAAATACATGACAAAGCCCGATGAGAAAAAGGAAAAAGATTGAGTGGATAACCGGTTACCCAGGCAAACATTTGGCCATACTGTTACAAGCCAGGGGTCTTTGCATGACCGAACGGTATCAAAACCCTGGCGCGATTCCCGCTAGAAGTAAAAAGTCTACCACAAATTTCCAAAGACTTCTATACAACTTTAGTTGTAAGTTGTTAAGCCCGACGTGTCCATTCTATACATAAATTTTACTCTAATCAATGCAAGACCACATCATTCACACCTAGTCAAATACCCATCAACCGCACATCCTCAAAGTTTTTCTACATCATCTTTCCGTACCGTCGGCAGTTCACACCGTAAAATCTCTACAACTATCCCTAACACAGGGAACTATTTAATTATGCCACCCTAGGCCAGACAATCCATGCTTTCAAGGAACATCACGCCAATAAAACTATATTGTATTTGCCACCATGGCGACATAAACGATATCTGCCGAATCCTTTATTGTTTATTTCATTGTGCAATTTACCTCTTTCCTACCGTAAATACTGCCACTGCAGGCACAACACAAATGTCCATCACTAAATGTTATTAAGTACTACATTATGACAGGGTCACTCATGTGGATTGGGTCTGAATTCGCTACTCTCTGACCATGGCATCATGGAAAATCACTAACACTTTCTCTCCGTGACGTTTGCTCCTAGTAATTTCCTACTTTATTTCGGGCTAAGCAATATTTCCCATTGCACCAAATTCCAACAATCGAGCAAGTAATCACAAAAACCTAAGAATTGCTTAAATGGGGCGCTATAGCCAAATTCGCATTTCCTTAATTTGTTTTACAATACTAACAACTAAGGTAGGCTACAAACTGGATTTTCATACTTCTTGATCATAATGATATGGAAGCGCAGTGACAAAATAGTTTTATCTTTCACTCCAGTTAAATATGAACAATATTTCTCTTTGAAAATCCACTAATTCAGAGGCTAGCTTTAAACAAAATTAGATTATTTCATAGTTTCATTCAAGTATTACCTAAGCTTTCCCTGTCAGGCTAATTTCATCCCGGTAAAATAGCTGTGTTTTGAAATGATATATGTAGTCCTGTGAAACTTGACTGTTTTACGGCCTATCCAATGTACGCCATTTTTACATAGCTGCCTTTTCAAATAAACCAGTCAGTCGTCACAGTTACTTCCATTACGATTTGATTCAGTTTGTTGGACCGTATTCATACGTAGTCAGTTGAAAACTTAATTGGATGGATTATTATTTGTACCACATATGATATTGGAACTAAATGTCACGTTTCTAAATACACATACTGGCAGTCGACCGGAGCTGGTTTAGGTGGGTTTTGAACCCGTGATCTCTGGATAACGACTTCAACGCGCTATCAATACAGTGGCGTAGCTTGGAGAGATCAGGGGAAAGGGAAAGGAGTCCCCGGGCGTCATTTGCCAAGGGCGCCAAAATATGCAAACTACAACTAAAGTTTTATAGTTAGCTTTTGCCATTCCATTCTTTAGTTGTAAATAATGATCGTAGTAGCACTTAATACTTCTATATGGCATTTGGTTTTAATACAAAGGTATCTCAGATGAACATGAAGGGGGTGTCAAGTTTATGTTTTGTTCCCGGGCGCTAAGTACTCTCTCTCTCTCTCTCTACGCTATTGTATCAAATGAGTTATCCTGCAATACGCCGACTCTCGTGTTAGTTGTAAGGATAATCATTGACTTCAAAGTATGTCTTGAAAACTTGAATCTCTATTCTTGCCTGTATGCATCAATGTACATCCAACTGTACAGCTGGAAATAGGTGACATATTGTTACTTACAAAACAGACGTATTTCTGTTTTACCTTTATTCAAACCCGCATTCATATAACTGCGAAGGTAACTTGGAAATTGCAAAAACAATTTTGTTTCAATGAATAGTTCACTAAAACGGTTATTTCTTTAGCTGAAATTTATATTAGGAAAGTATTATTTTATCCGTAGCTTCCTAAAAGCGCCTTTACACAAAAATGTGCCTTCTATGAAACTCAATCGCAATACATCTCATAAAAAATTGCTGTTTGTAAGGAACGCGTGTATAAGTGCATAATGAAATATAACTAAAATGTTGTTACTTGTATAAATTAAATATTTAAGTACTCAGTAACGGTCGTACATTATGATCTTTGCTGGAAATTTGTTTTTACTCTAAGCTGACGCGTGACGATTCATTACTTTATATATTTCACAGTACATATTTTGATGGTTCATATTTGTTCCTTTAATTACATGATTTACGAATCTTCTTATGTTTAATTTTTAGTCTTTACATATTGGCTGTTTTTCTGTTTCAAAAGTCGTTTAATGTTTCTCTCGTTATAATATTCTATATTTTCTTTTTATTCTTCTAATTATTTATGTTCCAATATCTTTTCTTGCTTAATATCCTAAGAATAAAATAAAGGTAACAATGTCATTTTAAACCCGAAACAGACTTAAATTCCAGGTGAGTATGGTATTTACATGTTCGATAAGCCAATATGATATCTATAGAAAGGTTTTTTTGTATACCTTACCTTGGTATTCTAACATCGATTATTGTATGTGCAATGTTAGTATGTAAATATTTGAAATCAAGTTGTCGGTAAAGATTGCTGTATTGATCTCTGATTGAAATGAAATGTTTGTCCTGGTCTTTGCCAATATCTAAAGGAGTAGATATCTTTTTTTCTTGGTAAATTGATCGAGTATTTGCAGAGTGATGTCATTAAGCTGGGACTGTTTCCAACAAAGGAGGTAAGTTATAATTTTCAAGTGTTTAAACTGAACAACTGTATTAATGGGTTAGTTGTATTAACACAGTAAAGGCAGCGGTCAGCTTGTGCAGCAAATGTAGAGGCTAGTGTCACAGGGATTGTGTTAAAATTATACAGTATTGATATAACTTTGAAGCATCGGTCTTTACTTAATTGTACACTGTTAATAAAACTACTAACGAATTCAACGTGCACTAAAATTCGAAATAATAATAAAGTGTAACATTTGTTATAGTGGAGCTCTATTTTTTTTGTTGCGTTGCTATAGTTATTGTTATCATGTGTATTGCGTATTAGACTCATAGTAAGACTTACACCATTGATTGCAACTATTAGACCACAAACTTAAACGTGTTCAAGTTTGTATGAAGTAAACAATTTTGCTACCTACATATAACAATATTTCTCTGAAGTTCACATATTTGTCATCAATTGTTCTTTAGGTAATTTTATTTGTGCTACCAAACGTAAATATGCTTAATAGAGCGTCTGACCTTTGAACCAAAGCTTGTGGGTTTTATATCCATCTAATTCATTCCGAGTCCAATGCCTCGTTGGGTCCTGGAAAAGGCACACACCGCCCGTTATTCGCTGGTGCTATGGCTAAAAATGTTTTAAAAGTGTCGTTAGAATCAAGCGTTCAGAGTAAATTAAGATCGAAATGAGTAACTACTACAGTAATCGAGTAATACCGGAGTAATGCTTTTGGTATTTCATTCTAATGCATGACTCCAACTTGCAGCGCTATCAAATATCAAACACATTTTGAATAACTTTTAAGACAATTATGCAGAAATCGAAACGGAAAGCTAAAGTTAACAATGTACGTTTTGGTCATGGCAAAATGCACTTCTACTACATTCTTTTTTTTCCTTCTTTCTAATGGGTTGCTTTCTGTGAATGAGTCCATTTATTTAAAACATTTAAACAAGTTGCAATGAGTGACTGTACATTCATGATGCATTGCATGCATAAAATGAGAGTGTGAGGTACTATTGGATAAAAACATGTCAACAGTATCATATAGTACGCAAGAACATGTATTACGATTGGACAAAAAGGAACATGTCAGCAGTGTCAAATGCAAAAACGTGTCGTGATTGATAAACAGAACGTGAACAGTGTTAAGTAGTATGCAAGAGCGTGTGTTACGATAGGACAAAAACATGTCAACAGTGCCAAGTAGTATGCAAGAACGTGTGTTACGATAGGACAAAAACATGTCAACATTGCCAAGTAGTATGCAAGAGCGTGTGTTACGATAAGACAAAAACATGTCAAAAGTGCCAAGTAGTATGCAAGAGCGTGTGTTACGATAGGACAACAACATGTCAACAGGGTCAGTTAGCATGCAACAGTGTATGTTCACTAAAATAAAATTTGTTTGGCAAACGTTTGTAGTAATCTTGTCAAAGAACTAATCTAAGTCTGGTTACAAATGAAAATGAAAACCACGTACGTTGTAAAGAGAAGAGAACTACTCATCTTTTTGACCCCAACGTTCAATTGATTAACTCTTTTATTTTAAAAATGCTGATTTGAGGCTATTTATAAATCGAAGTACATTCTTTGAATTACAGTTTAATTTCTATTATCATTTGTTCACATTTGTTGACGAAAATACAGTTGGATGTACGATGAGCCAGACTGAGTTGTATTACTGAAACTCCGCACCCCACCCCACCCCACCCCTCCCCCCCCCTCTCTCTCTCTCTCTCTCTCTCTCTCTCTCTCTCTCTCTCTCTCTCTCTCTCTCTCTCTCTCTCTCTCTCTCTCTCTCTCTCTCTCTCTCTCTGTGTTAATTCCTATTATAGCGAAGATGCCGTTTGAGAAAATAAAAATATAGAAAGAGTATAAAGACAGCGGGATGTTTTGTTAAAGTTTTGTTTGAGGTATGCAACGATATATTATAAATAAAATTCTTCATTGAGTCAAAGTAGTCAAAGTATATATTACAAACAATAAAAGAAAACCAAAAGCTTATTTTTTATGCACCTTCAATAAATATACTAAACAAATGGAAGTGCATTCCAGAATTTTAGTCAAATCCACATGTGGTCATAATAACAAATATTGTGAAATAATTTCAAAGATTGGGTCGATATTATAGGCTACAAAAGTCTCCATTATGAATTTAATGAAGTGATATATTTCATGATACCATTCTACTAGTTTGAGTAATAGAAATGATTATTAGCAGAAAACAACCCATATTCTCAAATATATTTTGAAAACATACCGGTTACATCAGTGAATGATGTCTGAAAAAAAATCTTTCTTTCCTTCACCAAGCTCTGTTAACCATCCTTCCTGAATAATAATCGAGATCCTTTTTGTCTTAACTGAATCAATGTTGGCGTAACTTATTCATTGGTAAATGTAACTGAGGTGGATTCAGCATCGAATGACACTTTATCGTTGTAGCAACAATCATTAAATAATGCAGTCAATGATTGAACCCTTTAACGTGCTAATTATACCACTCTGAGTTGGCCTTGCGTTGGTAATGGTACATAACGGTGATTCCAAAGGTTGATTTCTATTTGTTATTTATCAAGATTATATTTGAGTGTTTACGAGTGTACGTTAACACCGTTATGAATTATATATATTCACTTAAAAGTGAAACCAAATTACACTCGATGTTAGTACACTTATTTAGGCCATCAAGCTTTTGGTAGATAAATTCACCATCCTCATCAATGCGTTCAGTATCCATTACATATATATTGACAATAAATCTAATCTAAACGAAAAGAACTAAGACAGTTAGTACACTTCCGGATATGAGTCCAACAAACTGCATTTTGTGTCTGGTTTCTGGCAACTATTGATGTTAATATAGCTTGTGTGTAAATTTCACAATGTCATGTTCCTTGATTAATGTTACTGCTAGTATGAAACGAAACCAAAAATGATGCTTATGTACAAATTGTGAGCAAGCTTACACATTTTAATAGAGCTAAACGTTGAGATAATTATTTTGTTGATTGTGAATAAACTGATTCAAAAAGACAATATAAAATATTGCGTGAAAAAGGCAAAACTATTTTAATTATTCAAAGTAGTTTTTAAAAAATATAAAGTACGTCGGAAACTTGGTATTAAATATACACAGGTCGAGACTAGTAATAAAATCTACATTTGTGCCTCTGTCGCTTATGTAATTTGATCCCCATAAAATTTTATTGACATTAAAATCACCGAGTAAAACAAATAGCGCGGAAAGTGGTTGAACAAGGGTCTCTATTTCATTTGGTAATAAATTGGTATTTGGTGGTATGTAAATAGAACAAAATGTAATCACTCGATAGAGAGTGACACTTACGGCAATGGCTTGCAAATTTGCATTTAAATGGATGATTTTATAAGGGGCTCTAATGTTCACAGCAATAGTAACCAATCCTGAGACCCTGTCGACGTTCTGTAGGTATGTGTTAAACAGGGAGTAGTTTTAAAGTGTGATGTTGTGCGTATCTTTTAAAAAGGTTTCCTGAAGACATATTTATTTAAAAGCGGAGAATATCATTTTAATTAGCTTTAAGTCCTCGAAAATTCCATTTTATAATCCTGTTCATCGTTATAAGTTTGCAGTGGAGGGTTTCTATCCAGGTTTGACATTTCGCCGTGAAAATATGCAGGATTATTTATTTGGAGGAAGTACGGGTATGATTTTTGTTTGGTCTAGAGAAACTTTGAGAACACGGAGCAGTATTTTCTGTAACCATGCTTTCAATGTCCCCAAACCTGTTATAGAGTTAGATGGGGTCATTTGACATCTTTTGTTACCTATTTCCATGCGATCTGTTTTGCTTTGGTGATATAAGTTGTTTAGTATTATTAAAAGTTGTTTGGGTAGATGCCGTGTCTGATAATGGGGGTGTTAGTGCTTGATATTGACTCGTGTGCATCTATTTGCATATGAGTATCCTTCGATGCCTTCGCATTGTTTTTCACTAGAATGGAGAAGGATTGGCAAAGAAGAGATAGTTTTGCATGTACCAGCTTTCTGGCCTCTGGATAGGATGTTGGATGTATATTTAACCCTCTGAATTTCCTTCTCTTGTTTCCACGCATCACAATCCTTAGAATTGGCGTGGTGTTCTTTTCCACAGTTGACACAATGCGTAGTTGCTCTGCACTCAGCTTCCTGGTGAGAGTTATCTCTGCATCGGTCACATATTTAGTTTCTTGAACAGCAGTCTTCATGATGTTCATATGTTTGACACTTATAGCATCGAAGTAGTTCGGAATATATGTCATTTTTTTCCCCTCAATGATATCAGTGTCGGTGACTCCATGCAGGTCATTACAGCGAATGACACCTTTAGACGTATTCAATGTTGTGTAGGCGAACGACGTCTCTGTAATATAAAAGAAAGTTTTCATTTTTTAAGGTTTTCTGTTTGACTTTGTCGCTCACATTCAACAATTAGGCAGTGCGAATTCAAAGTTTTAACACCTTTTGGTGTCCCAGTCAATACGGTTATTGTCTTTTCTAAAACGAACGGAGAAAGTGCATTAAGCAGTTTTGAGGCATTTTAGACTGTATCACCATGAAGCGTGGAAATGAATCCGCACCACATGCCAGATCTTGTTTTGGTTTGCTGCAATTGAGTTTTTAAAAACTTTTCCATGAAGGTGTTTTTAGAAATTCAGCATCCGTGTTGCCTACACACCAAGGAGTCCAACAAGAGGACACTTTTAAAGCGCCAGAAATACGCAGATGGTATATTCACTTGGTAAAATCACCTTCCGATTCATCCCGTGGGCAAAATTACCCCCCGATTGACCCGTTGAGCCACCGCCTTCTACAAAGTCTTTTAAGATGTGGTAAAGGGAAATTTAAATGGATCAAATGTATGGGCAACGGTGGTAGCAATATAGATACAGGAAGAAAGATAGAGAACGAGAGCGAGTAACTAAAGATCTCCTAGGGCTTGGCGTGACAAGCTGATTTGTTGAGGATGGGCCCATCCCGACCATCCGTCTAGAAGAATTATAGACCAAAGTAGTGTATTGCATCCGAAAGCCTCCGCTCAATTACCAGGATCCTTTCCTCCTCCGACACGGGTCGCAATCCACTGTAAACAGGTTGCCTCTACTTAGTCGCCTCTTACAAGTAGCGAGTCACGTCAGGCCAATTATACAGCCCCGAACCCGCAGGGGTATATTGTGGATTGTATCACTGTGATATATCAACGCTGTTAGCAAATCAACACTATTCCATGATATTGGTACATCAGTACATTTAAGATTGGAATTTATCTAGAATGCCACTGGAATTCATTTAGAATGGGCTATAAGTTTTGGACTAAAATAGAATTTTTAGGACTATTTGGGATTTAACTTGCAATACTTTTAGTTCTTTATAAATGTTCACTATGTAATCTACAGTAGTAACATTTTGTCGAACTTTTTTAAATTTTCAGTTTTTGTTCTTTTCCAATACTCAATTTAAGCTCATCGGGTCGTAACACGAAGATGAACAAAGTACGGAACAGTCTCCACGCAGCTTGTCGTATGTACGTGTTAAAAGTAAAAGTATTGAATTAATAATAATTGATATTAAGTAGAGATAATAGAATTGTAATTAATAAAGCAATATACCGTGGAGATAATTTTGTTGATAATAATATGGTAATATACCGTAGAGATGATGCTATTACAATTAACAGAGTAACATACCGTGGAGATAATGGTGCTGAAATTAATAGAGTAATACACCGTAAAGATAATGGTATTGTAATTAATATAGTAATATGCCTTAGAGATAATGGTGTTGAAAAATTTAATGTTCTTTTAAAATTTAGAAATGTTAAAATTATGTTTATTTTGATACTATAACTGCACATGAGGATAGAATGAACTTAAAATGGTGCTCTTTTCCATATTTCTGATAAGGAATTCGAGACAGGTCACAAGGCTCGAGATCATTGCCACGTTAGTGGCAAATTTAAGGGAAACACATACAACGCTTGCATTACACAATTTAAAATATCCTCACATTAAACAGTCTTTAATAATATGAAGGAATTTCATGGACATTTAACAATTTCTGATATTTGAGCCTGGAATACAAGACATTGGACACATACCTAATACAATTGGAAATATTGATTCATGAACTCAGAAATACGACTATGTATCAGGATCAGTTAGTATTTAGCGCAATTTCTGTAAATGACTTTATTATAATAATAAAAAAAAACTATATTTGCCATGTTTGTCTAGTTTTTCTGAAGCGAAAATTGATTCATACTCTACAAGGAATCATTATTTGAAAACAAATAGAGACAAAACATAATATTTATTATGTCAAAACCCAAAACTATCAAAAGAGATTACACAAAACAAATAAAATGAGCTTGTCACCCTGGATAACCAAAAATATTAGAAAAGACTGGATTAAAACATAAGCGAATTTCAATACGTGTATAATTATTTAGCTTACTTTATCATCTTAGATTATTTGAGCTTATAATATAGGTTAAACTATAATCAATGTAAATATTAATTTTAGATATAAGATTAGTTTGTAGTTTCGTTTATAATATGAATATGACTAATCTACGTGATTTAATCGTATAAACTGTAATTTAAACCTATATTGTTCATCTAACGATGCAGTAACTTTCTCGTACAGGGAGCTCAGATGGTATATCACTGGATACTGAAATACCACACGCGTAATCGTATCTTGCATTTGGTTCTTCTGTCGTACCCGAGAGTGTACTTACGAACATTCATATCCTTCTACCGGTATTGGTTCAATTTCAAATTAAATGCAACTGATTTGTTCCATCACACAAACTCACTATTCGAAAAAGATAGAAAAGAATAAAACGAGAATGACTTCGTACATAAAATGCATGACACAACACACTTGAATGATGACGACTGTAACATTTGCATTGAGGTATTTATCACGTAAAACAAGACCAGAACAAAAATATGGTCTCTGTAAGCTTCTTTTTTCAAACAAATTTTTGTACGCACGGAAGGCATGAACCATAATCCATAAATTTATATCTAAAAGCTGTTTACCTTAAATTCGACTGTCATTGACGCACTCGATCATTTTACACATATATACCTTTCGTAAAATTACGATGCATCTTCAGAGACGTGCATTGACGGCTTACGTGTTGCACTCAAACATTTTACACATATATACCTTTCGCAAAATTACGATGCATCTTTAGAGACGTGCATTGACGGCTTACGAGTCGCACTCGATCATTTTACACATATATACCTTTAGTAAAATTACGATGCATCTTCAGAGACGTGCATTGACGGCTTATATGTCGTACTCGATCATTTTACACATATATACCTTTCGTAAAATTACGATGCATCTTCAGAGACGTGCATTGACGGCTTACGAGTGGGCTATTTGGACTATTCTGGATTCAATGCACAATTCTATAAGTTCTTTATAAATTTTCACTTTGTTAACTACGGAAATTAACTACTTGTTGAATTTTGCAAAGTCTTCTTAGTTTTCGTCCTTTTCTATTCCAAATTTAAGACCATCTTTAGGAAAGAAAATGAAAAATAATTAAACGAAAAAGAAACATCAGATACACAGTGTCTTGCAAAAAAAATTAAAAAAACATGTCCACTGATTACCCGCACAATGTTACAGTAACAGAGGTCCTGACACTTTCAGACATTAACTATCTTTATTGTATTGAAGAAACTAATAATACGGGTCACGTTTATAAAAGCGCACACACTATGATAGTTATGATCACTTTTCTGCAGAACATGTATGCGTAATTGGCAACGGTCACTGTAAATTCCAAGGGAAAACTTTAGAGGAATGATTTCAAATGGCACACAGAGCAGTGAGTGAAATACCATATAAGCGTACCAGGCATGGCAAACTTCTGGTGGCAGCCATTGACTTTGGGACCACTTGCACAGGCTATGCATATTCTCTAACTCAGCATTACGAGGAGGATCCTTTGAACATAAGGGTAAGCTACTTTCATTTTCTGAAAACATAAATTTATATTTTAATAACTCGATATAAATAATTTGAATAACATAATCATTCTAGGTAGTTGAATAAGTACCCAAAAAGAGATCTTGCACAGAATGTTATTAACTCATTCAAACAATTGTCTTTTGATCATTTTGGTTTTACATTAACTTAAAAATTTCGAACACCTTCTAGTATCAACATACAGCTTTTTCATGCATTTACAAAACCATTTCAATTAATTTCATTTGCTTGCTAGTACCTGCATTTTGGAGACTATGTGCTTGACTTACGATTGCCATATTTGTAATCTGATTCAAGTTCGATATTATTATTATTATTATTATTATTATTATTATTATTATTATTATTATTATTATTGATCAGATGTTGATGCTAGGTAATTTGTATCAACGTCATTTTAGGATTCACGGTACTAATGACATGGAAGAATGAGGACTCAGTCTAGAATTTGGTGAATATAGGCTTGTTTATAAATGGGTTAACTGCACGCGATTGGTTTAAAATGAAGTGAATATGTTAGTAAAACAATTGTTTCAGAGTCAGTCCTAGCTGTGACTTAAAATAAATATTGACGATATTTTATTGATGGACCTTCGGTCCATTTTAACAAACTTGAGTTTGGGAAACTCATTACTGGAATTAACACCTGATTCTTTGGTGCGGAATTGAACTCACGTGTTTCAAAAACATATAGATCCCGAAAATGCCGCAGCTCTTATATTTTTCTCTACACATAAAATGTCACGAAGGACGTGTTTATATTCATAAATGTAGTTTGTATTATGAGCATTCAGAAATTAAAAGTTATTAAATTTGTAACATAATGGTGTCGTATAGGTCTACTTGGGAATGTAATTAGTAATGTGAGTCATTCATCCCTTTATTTACATATCGCTTTGAAAACCTGCTGCAGCTTTAGTACATGTTTTGGAATTTCCTTGTACCAACACAATAATTCTAAGTAAATAAAGAGTTCCGTTCTTTACAAGCAAGATTGCTAACAGAATGGCCGAGTCTAAACTTTTACAAAAAAATGTAGAAGTATTTAATCCCAACCACTCCTCTATATCATAAAGCACCAATATTATTTTGTTACCTACATCAGTCTTTTTTCGATTGCTTGCAGCGAGGATGTTCTGTGTGTATATGAGTGAGAAGGTGGAGTGTAATGGATATATTAATGGTGGAAATGCAAATGTTTAATAAATTTATGTTTACAATTCTTTCAAAACACAACTATAATAAATGTCGTCATGCACTCTCAATACAATATTACAATGCTTTAGTTCCTTTTCAAGCGTTCAACATAGTTGAATTCACTATTTGAAAGTTTATCCAAATCGGAAGGGACAGGAGCAAAGGAGTTAAAACGCATTATTTGAGGGGGTGTTAAAAATTACCTTTTAAAAAAGTTTTCAACTGAAAGCATTATTACTATATGGAACATGTTGCCACAATAATTCAGTCCATTGACATTTTGTAACATTTTCCTCCACATAGCTAGGTAAAACTCGATATCTTAAGCTTGTCTGATTAAACTATTAGGTTACAATTACCACGACATAAATATGTGACATCAAAATAATTGTATACAATATGCTAATCAGCTACATTGAAATACTTCATTCAGATACACGCTCTCGTTTTTGAGTGATGCAAAGTGAATTAAAGATATGTTGTTAACTATGTTTATAGTAATATCGTTCCCTCCAGGCCTCAAACAACACTGAGTTGGCAAACGCCACATGGAAAGAAATGAATTAACCTGAGGAAACAAATAGAGTTGAGGGAATTATCGGGTTTCTTATGTGGATTTCTAGTCGTTGATTTTACGTTTCTGTATGTTTGTCATTATAATTTAGACAAAACAATCATGGAAAGGAAGTGTAGATATCAGCATACAGGCACCTACGTCTATCCTTTTCGATACAAACCGGAAATTTCATTCTTTTGGCTTCGAAGCAGAAAACAAATACAAAGACTTTGCTGCCAAGCAAACTCACAGACAATGGTTCTTCTTCAAACACTTCAAGATGATGCTGCATCGTAACAAGGTAATATGATAGTTTAAAGTGTTAAACAATACTATATTAAGGTTACTAAGTCTTGAAACTTAAATATTTTTCTTAACTCAATATTTGTACTTGTCATGGATATTGTTATACGAATCGACAATCGTGACAACTACATTTTGTTTAGTGAGAATAACACTTTTGCACTTGTATTCGATACGGTTAGGAAACTAAGCAAACAAAATTTCAAAGGTAAAGAAATTCGAGCGATATCTAACTTGGGTGTATCAACAATATTTGGTCATTTCCAGCAAGCAATATAGGAGGTACAACTACAACAAAAGACAGACGGACAATATTGTTTATACTGGACAATAAAAAGTGGAAATGAACCTTGTATATCACACCTTGACATGACTTCCATCATAATTTAATAATATTGTTTCAGTGACACATTGACACACTGGCCTTACACTAGTGGAACTAATACAATTGAAAACATTGTTCATAAGGCAGAATGTTAAAGCACATATAATTGGCTCATACAATATGATACTTCAGTCAAGCAGCACGTTGCATGATTCAATTTCTTTGCTGCATTTTATCTCATAGACCATAATGCAAGGTGTTCTATTTATTGTCTGCTATATGTATCACAGAACCTAACAAGAGATACTGAATTAGAGGCATCCAATCAGGGGTTGATGAAAGCAATTGACGTATTTTCTGAAGCTATCAGAGCTGTTACGGATCATCTGTATTCAACGGTATGTTAGAGGAATAGATCTGCATCATTATGTTATTTTATGTTCTTCTAAAATGGAATATAATTTAACAAACAGGTGTACAAATTATTACTATAATTATGAAATATAATGAAAGTTAACATAGGTGTGAGAATTAATTTTCCTACAAAGGTAATGGATGTCTTATCAAATAGTTTTTCCTGAAGCAGCCTTTTTTGAATTTTCATAAATCTTCCAAAAATATTAATATATGTATATCTGTCAGAGTGTGCATGTGCTTGAGGAGGTGGATAGAGAATCAATGAATATAAATGTGCATATCGATGACGTGAGCTTTTAAAGACTTATTCCACTCTAAACAAAGCCCTTTCAGCATAATCGACTATAGACATATATAAGATTTATGTCTATGTTTTGATCATTGCACAGTGTATTTTTATACTATGATTTAAAATAAATACAGCATAAGTATATATTATTTTGCATTCTAGGTGTTAGTTGGCAATTACAATATGTGTTCAGTATTTAACCACTATAACAAGTCATTATCATTATCATATCTCTTGCTTATTTTCTAACACATCACTAAATAGAGGGATTAATATATTATATGTGTAAATCCCTTTTCAAGACAGCGCATGTCCCAAGTATTTCAAAGGTATTGTGCAACACCATTAAAGTTGTAGCTATACAGCAGAACATCTGCAGTTTCTTCACGCTAATTGCTGGATAAACTTTATAAGTAAACAGAAATAAAGAGTGCAATGACTACAGAGTGAATATAAACATTAGTGAACATTCTTTTGCTGGAATTGTTTCTTTCTACCAGATAACAACTGAGTGTGGACATGCAGTGAAGAGGTCGGAAATCAGGTGGGTGTTAACAGTGCCTGCGATTTGGTCCGACTCTGCAAAGATGTTCATGAGAGAGGCCGCAGAAAAGGTTCGTTCTGCCAAACAAAACATTGGAGTTTTGCTATTTAAATAATATTACCATTATGTACTACCTGAGGAAAGTGAACAGATACTCCCTAACCTCCCATATAAACTTAAAAAATAAAATATGAAATAAGTATATGCCTCAATAATCTGCTTCGTAAACAGCTACAACTTCCGTTAAATGGAATTCCCTCTTTATCTAAATGAGTATCCTGCAATACAAGATTTCAGAAGTGTCCAGCCTCACTACCAGTATAATACTTTGTGGAATATTTGGTCAACAACAGGAATTTTAACATTACAATAAAAGCATTTCCTTTCACTTAGTATGCGTTATAGCTAATATATTGTTAACAATTATTTTGTGATATTGATGTTGATATTGAGGCTTCTCTTATTTTTGTATGCATGATAGTAATCAAAGCAGCTGCTTTATATATAATTTCTTTTCTTAATATGTACCTGAATTCCAGTGTTAAAGCGAGTAATAATTGAACCTTCAGAGTTAATGTGTATCGATGAGATAATTTCAGCAGTTTCATCCAAATGGCATTCTCAGCTACACTTACTGGATACGTTTTTGCATCGATGTTAATCAAATTAAAAACATATTATTATATCGGTATTTCCTCTACCAATGCAATGGTAAAAGCACATGGTTTTAATTATCTTCCTTTTCGAAACAGCAACTGTGTCTACTAATAGCTCTCAGTTTAGCCTTTGCATTACTCACGCTGAATCTGACCAGAGTACTCTTCAAAGCGCTTGCATCGGATAGCAGAATGATTGTCTAATATAATAGAAATTTTTCCTTTGGTCATTGGATGATCAAGAAATACCATATATATCATCACAAACTTTTGGAAAGGACATATATGTTGCTTACTAAATTCGCGAGTTTTGCCTGCGTACTTAGTTAGGTGTTCTGTACCAACTGGACTACTAAGAACGCATTCAAGCAATAGCTTTTAAAATGACTTCAGGCTGGCATAGAAGGAGACCAGCTTGTCCTTGCCCTGGAGCCCGAAGCAGCTTCAATATATTGCAAAGAACAAGCGATTATAAAAGAGGCCAAAGATGGTGGAGCCATTCTCCGGCATTTTAACCCAGGGGAAAAATATATGGTTCTCGATTTGGGAGGTACTGTATAGAGTTTGTACGTAAAGGAAGTATCGATATGACTAAGTATGAAATTATGTCTATGTACATGCATGTATGTACAGATCATGGTATATAATTATACCTCTCTCTCTCTCTCTCTCTCTCTCTCTCTCTCTCTCTCTCTATATATATATATATATATATATATATATATATATATATATATATATATATATATATATATATATATATATATAGACCACTGCAAATTTCAAGTGCACTTTAATAATGTAGTACTAATAGAAATGATACGATCAATGACTGCTAAAAACTCTTTTCAAAATAAATGTCGTAATTCTTTGCGCCACTGTAGCAATAATATGTTTTACCGTCGATGCATTTTACCAACAGACGATATCCTATTTATAATATACCGTTTAAATTACTTCAAAGATTCTTATTTTATATTCGTCTGGAGGTTTTTCTATTTTGCAGGTGGAACTGTTGACGTAACTATTCATCAGGTTAATACAAATGGTACGCTCAACGAAGTATATTCAGCCTCTGGTGGGCCGTGGGGTGGGATAACGGTAAACGAAGCCTTTAGGAATAGCATCGAGGTTGCTGTTGGAAAAGATATTTTTTTGGAATCCCGAAATCAAGACCAATATGGATGGATAATGTTAGAAAAGCAATTTGAGGATGAGAAGAGAAAGTTTTATCCTGGAGATTCAGTCTCCCATAGACTCCATCTTCCAAAATATTTTACTCATAAAAAATATCTTGACCTAGCTGAACAATTTAAAGTAAAGTACGGTGACGCTCTTGAGGTGGAAGACAACTTTTATCTTGTAATAGATCCGTCTATGATGGAAGAATATTTTGACGCTGCAATTTATAAGATTAAATACCACATACACAGTCTCCTGCGAAAAGAAAAACTTGGCAATATTTCGTCTATTATGTTGGTAGGTGGATTTGCAGAATCTCGGGTGGTACAGGACAAAATCACCAAGACGTTCACGACAAAATCTGTCTTTGTGCCACCTGAAGCCGGAGTGTCAGTTTTAAAAGGAGCTATGATGTTTGGGCACAGTCCAAATATCATTGCTGAGCGGATTTCTCCATGGACATATGGCGTTCACACAAGAGCAGTCTTTGACAAGAGGAGGCACGATACGAATAGAATCAAGAAAATTGGAGGAAAAGAGTACGTAGAAAATGCTTTTGTCAAATATCTTGAAATTGGAGAATCAGTGCTGGTTGGAGGGAGCACTCTAAGCCATGTATTCACTGTAGCAAACCGAAAGGTTCATCGAGTATTTTGGAAGGTGTACAAAAGTGAAAAGAAAAACCCTGTATATTGCAATGAAGAAGGGGTGCATTGTCTTGGAACTTTGGAAGTTGAACTCCCTAAAGATAAAGAAAACTGGTATTGGAGATTGAAACTGAACATGACATGCAGAGGAACAGAATTGGAAGCAATTGTGAGTGATGCAGACACCGAAGAGTTGTTTAAAACACTTAGGTTTGACTTCCTTAAGAGTGAATATGGATTAGAGAGTGATTTTATTCAGGAATAGTTACCTTAATTGGCATACCTCTGCAGGATTACCAGCAATAATTAGGCACTAGATGATGTACTTAATTGTGGTCGCACTGTTATTAATTTACCTGCAAAGTAAAATTGATAACTCCTGCTAACTACTTGCGTTGCTAACTTATTTCGAACTAATATAAAACCCGATGTGTTGATTTCGATTCAGATTATTTCAGTTTTTCTCTTGACATATGTGTGCATATACCATCAAATTGTATTAATTATTCTCCGCAAGGCTAGTAGTTATCATATTTCAATATATATATATATATATATATATATATATATATATATATATATATATATATATATATATATATATATATATATATATATATATATATATATATATATATATATTTGACACAATATAGGATTAATGAACTTTTTTCAAACAGTACTGATCAATTGTGCAGCTAATAAAGACAACCCATATAAAATAAAAAAGCGTTAGTGGGAAGGAAGGACTGTTGAGGACAATGGAAGTAGATAAAACACAAGAAATTACTTCAAGGAAATATTGACTTTACCGTGATTTGCCACCACAACTATAGCCCAACAGGATTATCTTTAAGCTCTACATGTCTCTGCTCTCTCCAATGCAATTACTACTCAGAAAGTAAAGTAAACCTTTAAAACTATGTTGAGTCAAGACTAAATTTGTCATACCAATATTTTAAGGATTATGTTCAGTATGAACATATGTTCATTGTATTTGTTTTGCGTGTTAGTGTGGTGGGTGCATGCGTGTAAGAACAATAAATAAGAAAATAGCGATAGACAGTAAATATATAACTTTACATAAGCAGGCAGCGATGAATATCTGAATACAATACCTCATTCCACACAAATCATTATATTACATAACACACTGAGCAACAATCTGTGAATTTGGTACGAAAGACCTATGTGAAAGAATTTCGTGGTATGATAATCAAAACTTGGTATGTATCAAGGTGTAATGGAACCCTCTGCTTGGTCTGATGGAACTGATAACTTGGAGTGTTTATATTTCACTGTGCACGTGTAGGCTGCAATTTTAAACCTTTTGAAAGTTACCTTATTGGAAGATAGAATATAAAGGTATTCTTCTGTAGCAACTTGGACTTGTAAAACTTGATACGGTTGGAGTGGCACTTAATACAGCAAACAGAGTAACCATATTATGGAAAGCATAGCATGCAAGAAGTGCCTAGCTGGACAAGATTCATCTTAGTTACTAGTGAGGAGCCTATCACGATGACTACTAATGATTACCATCCTGTCATCTTACAACCAGTAATAGAATAAAAGCACATGCAAAAGTGTATGCGATGGGCTGAGAGGCTACCAGAAAAGTCAGAGAAGAACCAGTTCTAACCACAGGTCTAAAAATTCAAAGCTGAGTTTGCATGTCATCGACTTTTGTATATACTCCACAGTTGGAGGCCATAAGAGTATGCCTGAGTTCTCAAATGCGTAAATAATTGTTTTCCACATGTTACATAGCAACATCTGCAATCATGTCAGTTGTTCCAAGTCCATAGGCAAACTTGACCGCTTGTTGTTTAAGAATGGGTCTACAATTGCTTGCCAACTCTTGTAAAATGACATCTTCAACGTATAGATGTAATTTGTTTGCAACGTACCCTTTAAGTTTTATTAACTAAAGTGTTTGTTTAGGTTGATTATGGACCTCTTTCTACATTAAATTTTCTCTATGGTGAGAGGTTTCTCATCTTTTCTTCAATAAGCTATTTCAAAAAATGATTTCAGTCCATCATATTCAAATTTCATAGATCATCTGTTATCCATGTTCACGTTGTTTTTTTTTTCTTGTACTTTCATCCATCTTTGCAGCAAAAGATGCAGTTAGGCTTGACAATAATCACTCTGATTCATCTTAAAGAGTCATTAAGTTTGAGGTGCACACGTTGCAAAATCTGACAAAGCAAATAATGATCTCATCTTCTATTCAGAATAAATATGTGAATTATTCACAGCATGATCATACGTAGTGGAGGACGAGTATGAAAAGCTGAAAACTACTGCAAATGCAAAATGTACTAAATACTACAAACAAATTATATGTAAATTCATGACAAAAGGTATTAATCACAATGCACACTTGCCATAAATTGCCAATGACCCTTACAAAATGTGACTATCAATTTATTTATCAATTTATTGCTACTTTGACAATTTTTGTTTCCTTTTCCAAGAAAGAAATAAGCTTCAAAAAATTAGGAGTTGAATACCATTACATCAGTAGCAACCAGAGTCATGCAAATGGCAAAGTGAATTCCTGAAATCACATTTAATTAGACTATTGCAAGACAATGCAAAATTAACTAAAAATAAATTTTGAAACTAAAATTAATTTTGGGGGTATAACAGCAACTATCATCTTATACACATTATTTACTAAGTATTTTATAAACCTTCCTGTGACGCAATGGGTAGAGATATCATGATGGTGTTTCTATAATGAATGTATAAAATGTTCAATTATAACGCATGTGGAAGCCACTTACCTCAAATGGAAATGATACCAAAAGGGACTGTATCACCACATCCCACTACTGTCTCATTGTGTATCGTAAATAGTCGTGCTGATGTTGTATCAAAAAGAAGACCTAAATAATCCAAAAATTTACAATGTCAACATATTTTGTGTTCTTTGGCATACGGTAATGTGTAGTAAAATACTAAATAGAGAGTCCTATGGGTATAGACTAAGCCTTTCTAACCAACTAACTTAAAGGAATTCGTCTTCATAGTGACCCACAAGAAAATGGAATAAGAAGAAGAAATATTAAGAACAAACAGAAGAACTTATACCATTAGAGAAATTAAAAAGAAAATCAAAAGCAACAAAAGTAGACAAACCCGTGATGTGATACGCAATTTCGTATGACCTTTACTCAAAAGAAAGTACCAGATGACCATGTGTAAGTAACAAATAAACGTGTACAACTTTCTCTCTTGGCATGGTTTTCATTCTTAGTGTCGATTATGTAATTATACGCATCAGTGTAGGATAGCGAAACTCCATCCAATGGCCAAAATGCTTTGGTTAGGCTAGAATGTCTTATTTGTGTTACTTATCCTCGCAATATCTAAAGAAGCTGTTCATGTAGTCACTCAGCCATACATATTTCACTTGAAACTCTTCCTCAGTGGTACATAAATTTAAAATGACGTCCAACTTCCAGGTCTGTTTAAAGGGATGCATTGTCCAATTATATCATCTCTTATAAATCAAACATGACAAAATGTTGGTAACACTGGATTCATCAACCATCACTTCCAGCATAACATTTGATTTACATTTCTGAGTTCATGTCGGAACATTATGGGCCATTACTAGGAAAAAACCAAATATATATGCAGAGACTAAGATGCTTGACGCAAGTGTTATTTTACAAAAGAGAATTAAGAAACTTACGCCTTAGAACCCACTTTATTTAAACTACACCAAGGACCTTTTCTGAGTCACCAAAATCTCTTCAAAAAAGGATACTCTATGTCTCTTCACAACCAACTAATGTTTAAAACCTCCGTATTAAACGAATGGATATAGCGTGTCTAGAAACATTCCTAGACTTTCTTGTTTATAACGGGGTGTATGCATTTCATTCCCTTCGTTTGCATATTACACTCTCTTTTACGTTATAGTTTGTTTATGTTTTTGTAAATAATCATTGAAGTACTTATCACTGCATGTGACATGTTGAAGGAATGGTGCAGGGGTATTGGATGGTATAATCTGTATATACATCACCATTTCTTTGTACTCACACCATCACCAATTTATTAAACAAAAATAAATGAAATAAAAGTTTCTCAATACTTAGACAATTCATTCAATGATTTACAATTTTAAACCAGATCAAGCAAAGTTGGGAGTCTGCTACAGTTATCTTTTGCGCGTTTCATTCCAAACGGTAGTTTTCAGCGTAAAAAAAAATGACCG
The DNA here is from genome assembly GCA_016746295.1 of Potamilus streckersoni. Lineage (NCBI taxonomy): Eukaryota > Metazoa > Mollusca > Bivalvia > Unionida > Unionidae > Potamilus > Potamilus streckersoni. Next base: position 230,532 of record JAEAOA010001055.1, on the reverse strand, counting down.
TGTTCGCCAGTCATTTCCAGTTCCAGGACATGTCAATTTTCAGCGAAGTGGTGTTTGCACCACTACATATGTATCTACACAGAACGAAACTACTATAATTGTACAATCTCAAATCAAGCATAGAAAAAGAATGACAAGTACAAATTTGCCTTTCACGTAGTTTTAACAAGCGGTGTGATTTCTATGCACATGTGTGCAAAGGGATATAATTCTAAACTCTCAACAATATGGTAATTTACGGAATTAACTAGCAGTTACTGTACGAGATGAACTACGTCGCAATATTGTCAGACAAAATCAACTCGCCCGAAGTGTACGCAACATGGCGTCGTGCTAAGATGGAATATGTTTTAAGCACAAAAGGCGCAGTAAGTGCCAGTTTTTGTCTACTAAGTTTACATTCAGGCTCGAAATTATAAATCAGTGAATGAATTGACTATGTCCTGTGCACCCTTTTATCACATCAAAGATTTCCTTTATTTGATATCGGTAGAGGGATATGAAACGGGGAGTTATATTTAGACTATAAATGACTAAAGGTATATTACTGTTTAACATTAGAATTTCCATCTCACGCTATACAAACATATTCACATTTTCATCATGGATCCGTAATATTAAATTTTCGTTGTAAATGTATAGACCCATATTGTGAACGTAATTTTCCATATGGTCCAACATTACTACTAATGTGTACATCATGATTGGAACAAAGTTCTTAGTAAATATTACATTATTGATGACAAGACCGTGAGTGCAGTAAATTATATACTGATCAATTTTTAAACGTGTTTAGGATTCTCTCTCTATGTAGAAGGTAATTTAATTTTTAGGAAGTGTACCACAACGGAAGGGATAAGTAATGATTATCACATTTTCAACCAGACTATAACTGTCAACTTGAGCATGGAAATGTCTCAACGCCTTACTATAGCATTGACATAGTATTGAGAGGGACCTGAAGAAAGAGAACTTACGCGTTCATTGGCTAGACGTTTTGCATTTAGATTTAAACACTGTATGAAAGTTTAGAAAAGAACATGTTCCTGACAATGATTCCTCTGTATTGCATTTTTAAATATACAACGTAATCTGGGATTTGTAAGGGAGTTGGTCTGTGCTTTTAGCATAGAAACAAGATTGTTGTCATAACTATTTACATAAAATTAATGTGATCGTGTGTTATGTATGTATGTAGGTAGGTAGGTACATAGTTACGTACGGACGGATGGATGGATGGATGGATGGATGAATGTATGTATTAGTTAACTTTAATACTTGTGTTTATAGTCGACAAAAAAGCTTTAGTAGGCTAAGGCTTCTCATTCTATAAATGTAATTCGAATTTTAAATTAGATTTGTCTATCTTTGTCTCTTTAATGCATGAATATCTCGTTGTTTAGAAAATAAAACAGAAACGATATTCAAGTAATACAGTTTCACATTATTTTGTCAAGTACTGCTTATTTTCTGATAATACGTATATAATAAAACTGTTTGAGAAACACAAAGGCTTACATATATAATAGCCCTGGCGAAGATAATGTTTCATGAAAAGGGAGAAGGGCTGTTGCATTCAATATTCCAAATAATCTTCTAAACCGACTCTTTGAAACCCAGACTTAATGTACAATATATCAGATTCCTTATCAGTTAATTAAAATAATTGGTCTTTCTCTAACAAGCTAAAGGTATTCCTTAATAAATCTCAGTTTGGTTCCGTGTAACTTGAGAGTTTTTAAAATTGTTAATAGCGAACCCTGTCGAAATTGTAGATCTATTACCGTGCATTGTTTATTGCTTTTTCAAACAAACCAATCAGGCGTGACGATTATTCTGATTTTAATATATATGAATTTGTTTGGTGTTTGTACATCCGTTTAACGCTAGTTGAATGCATTGTTATCAGGGCTACATATATTGGTTATATAATTCCAAACATATAATGCCAAACATTTTGGTTATATAATGTCAAACATATAATGCCAAACATATTAGGTGCCGCTTGCCCAAGGAAAAACATGACAGCCGACAGTTACTTCCCTGGAATACCATCTACGTTATCAAGAGCAATAGCTGCTTCCTTGTTAATTGAAATGAATAACCCTAACTTCAATATTGGGCTTGAAAACTTTGCATGCCAGTATGTATTGTTATCGACTTCATAAAAAACACTTTTAAACAATAATTTATATTGGTTAAAAATTATGGTGCTAATTCCAAGATGAATACTACTATAAACAAATATATATATTGCCTGGGTATAGCGCGATCGGTTAATTAATTTACTCTACTGGAATTACTGCGATTCTGGTCCATTTTACCTTCAAATATTTATTTACTTACCTTCAAATACTTCAAATATTTATTTTATGTAACAGCTTCATATCCTAGGCTGTAATTATTCAATAGTATTACTTGTGTTTCAAAAGTAAAAATCAAAAACGATATCATTATATTAAGGATTCTTTCATGCTCCAAACAAATAATTTTATGTGCATATTGTCGAACCGTCTTCCGTCCGTCCGTTCTCATGTACGTATGTCGGATTATATTTTATGTCGGTCTGTTGGGGTATATTATACATCAGCTACATTTTTCTAATTATGTGTATATTTTTATGGATTTTATAGCTATATCTAAATATAATGACTATTTTGTACCTCTGGGTCTCAACCATGATGTTACCAGCAATCTAGTAACTCAATCGTGGTATAATTAGATGTAACATCAACATATACCCACATTCCTCATACAGATGGTATTGAAGCGTGTAAATATTTTCTTGATAACAATCCTTATAATAGCACACTGTCTAGTACAATATTTGTAATATTTGTAAAATAATAAACCTTATCCTGGAAAATAATTATATTCAGTTTAATAATAAGCATTATATTTAAATAATGGGTACAGCAATGGTTAGTCACAACGCTCCTTCATACTCTTATTTTTTCATGGTTAAATTAGAAAAAGATCTCCTTCAAAAAGAAAAGTTTGATCCATCTGCTTTGTTTAGATTTTTAGATGACATATTTATGATATGGAACGATTCAACTGACGAAACAATATTCTGAATTAAAATATCAGTCATTTTCTTTGAATATTAAATGTCAGTAATTTTCATTTTGAATTCAAAATATCAGTTACTTTCATTTCAACTCTGCTTGAACTTTTAACAAAACTTAAGTGAACCTTCAAAGACTACTATCTTCTGTGTTGGCAAGCGCGCAATGTTGACAATGAAGGCAGGAAGATGGTGCAGAGATATTTTCAAAGTGTCCAGATTTGAAGAATATGCAAAACATGCCTTAAAGGGCTATTGGTGATGTGAATAGGATAAATAGTGGTATAGCAAATATAATATAATTTACTACGTGAAAAATGCTTCGATATTTACTCACAAAACTGTCAATGAAATACCAAAAGTGTGGATATATATATATATATATATATATATATATATATATATATATATATATATATATATATATATATATATATATATATTTATATATATATATATAAATATATATATGTTTATATATATTTATATATATATATATATATATAATAATAATTAAAATAGGCAAAACTAAGCAAGACGCATTAAATTTTACATATACTTGCATTCTTGGGTACATCGCATATTGCAAACATCTCATTTTTGGTCTTGTTTGTTGTCTATACAATCTCGCAAATGAGAGTAGTGTAATACGCATGCCTGTAACACGGTCGATATCAAAATTTCTATAAAGAATCAATAGCTGAATTCAGTTTAGTAAATACTTCATAAAATAACGATCCTGTTTGGAACATGTATTGTCAGTTGAGTTATTATGTTGTTTGCATTTTGCTTCCTTGTCCGCTGTTGAATTAACAAAAGAAGTTATGTAAGTATTAATCCGCCGAACTGAATATCTCTCAATAAGATATGTTGTTTCGCATTAAATCACATCAAAATATAATAAAAACTACTTTAAAGTAGCTAAATATTTTAGATATGCATTATATGTCATAATAAATTATACATATATTTTTTTTCTTATAGCTATGAGAACTATTATAGGTGCAGGGTATGCATAATTCGGCTAATATGTGCGAAGGCACTTCTCACAAGCACAGAGGATAGATAAAGAGAAGACTATGGCTAATTATATGGGTTAATTATATGAAAAATAGTAACTGATCAGACAAGATATAAAAGAAGCTAAATATTTTTAGAAATATCGTTCCTTCATCTTGTCTGGATGTAACGATTCTTACTAATCATGAATTCTAAATTAAGTGTAGATTAACAATATCAGTGAAGGTGAGTATGATATGTTATATGATTTTCATTCCGTGGAATTCAAGGTGTGTCGATTTAGGCTATGTGTAGTGAAATAATTTGCACTATCGTTCTAGTTTGTCCTACCACATTGGTAGTGTATAAGTTATATTTCTTCCTTTTGTGTTCAATATTTATTAAGTTTATTTCATGCGTGACAATTATTATAACTTTGTATAAGCGGTATTACTTCCTGCTATAATATAATCAATTTGCGAAGCCAAGGTGATTTAAAAAGAATAATTTAAGGAGAGGTGGTGGCTATTTAATGCCACCATTAATATACATAGTCAAAAATATAGTCAAGCCATAAAGGAATTTTGTATATCAAGAATGCTGCATTTCAAACAAAACAGTACGTAAACATTTTGGATGGTTAAACGCGAAGATCGTCTAAGAGAGTACTTCCGAGATATCTCAACTCACTGCTTTGTGTGATGGTGCCCGCATGATAGTATATACCGTTGGTGGTCAAGTAACCTTACTTATCAATGTTCATTACAGCGGATTAAAGAGCGTTTTATGGTGTAGTTTACTTATGTGCTGTGCCAAAGTTTATATGAATTCAGTCTGGTAGAAATATAGATAGAAACAGAAATTGATAAACTTGCCACATGTACACAATACATTATAAACAGATTATTAATAGACTGTTCAGCCTGGATTTACTTTTCTTATTACCAAAGGACATGTATACAGTTATTTTTGGCATTACAGCCTTTCATACCTTTTGTTAGGTATTACGTATTCTATGTTCTTAAACTAAGTAACAGAATACAGCGAAAAACGAAGACGTTTTGTACAATTTCAACAAATACTTTATTTTCCAAAAATGCGAAGTGAAAATTTAAAATAAACTTACATTAATTCTAGTTAAATCCCAAATTAGTCCAAAATGTTCAAACACTAGTCCCAATGAATAAACGTCTAATTAAAGTCAAGTGGTGTTCGATATAGGCTTCAACGATGAAGATCTTGATATACTTGTAGTCTCGAATGAGATGACTACAAATGTGCCAACAGTCATTCACTATAATTCCATATTAATATTTCTGTTCATTAATATTACTGAGCACTTTGTGATTTCAAATAGTATTTTTTTATAAATCCAGCCCAAATGAAGTAATGTGCACATCAATATAATTGATTTCTGCTTCGGATTTTATTGCAGCGATTAATTATTCTCAAGTTAACAAGATTATATTACAAAAGCTAAGACACAAAGGGAGAATCATAATATAGGTCACATGTTCATTTCCAGAAAAAATCAAGCTGTAATTAGACAATATATTGATCCTGATATGTAACCCACACTCTTATGAAAACATTAACTATGCATCATTTGTTTACGGGACTGAAAATACGTGTCTATAGTCACAACATCATGCAATTGATTTTGGACAAGGTTAAGTCAAAAATACAATTATCCGTAGCATATAATGAATTTTAAAAACAAAACTATTAAACAATGCAAATTAAATATACATAACACAGGATCTATTAATTTATGTTCAATCCACTGCTATTTGCCACTAGGTGGATTGTTCTATAAATGACAGTTACATTTGATCTACACTGCTCCAAAGTCGGACAACAAACAAGACTGTAACCAATATTACCAAAAGGTATAGCCATTTATTCGCAGTCAGCGTACCATCCCACTCACCTCTAATGCATTCTGAATTACCAAACCCATTAAACGAATTTAAGTTAAAGATTTAACATTCACATGCAGTACGATCTTGTGTTATATATATATATATATATATATATATATATATATATATATATATATATATATATATATATATATATATATATATATATATATATATATTCAAGTGAGATATCCACTTTTAAATGACAATGTAACTATTCAAGCACTGAATAAACATAATGTGCCAATCGTGTACATTGAATTAATGGAGATCACATTTATTCATGTACCGCTAGCCTTACCAAATGCACCTAAATAGGCGGAATCCCATAGAGTTTAGGAATTTTACATAATTTTTTTTTTATATTCACGTGAATAATCGTCGTGCTTGTAAAAGTATAACTTCGAAAATTTAAATATTTTTACAAATTTGTGAAATTAATCTGAGACAGAATTTCCCAGTAGTTGACCCACAAACTAAAAATTGTTACAGGTACCTGTTACTTATTTACCTTTTTCGTGCATTGTACCTTCGTTTATATCTAACCTGTAATGCCTTATTTTGCTACCGTATTCTAGGTAATGACGTGATTACTCGAAATAAAGGTATACGCTACTTTATTCATCTCTAGACCGTGTTAACGGTAAATTACATCCTGGTTATTGTTTAAACATGTAAATTATCACTTTATTTAAGCAGTTTCGTAAAGCGTGGGCTTATCCTACTGAATAAGGGCAAAACGGGCAAAACAAAATATTGTCCGTTTTACCGAATGTGTAAAGGGCAGTTTCCAGAGTTTAAACCAAACCACAGAGGTCATATCCTGCATTAGATGTAGAAATTAGCCAAGTTGTTTTGTTCACATATTGATATTCCACCAATGCATGACTTTTGTCTTTGTTTAAAACACGCACAAAACGAGTATTAGTTGTTCCATGTACTTTTTATTTATCGACAGTATGTACATAGTCACTTTGACTAAAATCAAGATCTACAATGAGTATTTCTCTGGTACATTTTAAACCTTTAAGGAAAACTAAGACTAATATAACAAGATAACCTTTTTCAATTTCGGATTTATAACAGAACACATTTTTTATGGTGATAAAATGTTTATTGATGAATAACTTGAATTAAAAAAAAATGTGATTAATATGTGCTCGTATAAGATCAAATATTGGACAAATAAACACAATCCGCACGAACGTAATAATGTAATCATAAATGTGAATACAAGCAAATAACTTTACACAGTACAAGGACAAAAAGTTAATAATTCAGAGTAATTTCACAAGATAAAAAGAATGATGTGTTTCACAAATAGTAAAACTGATGAGGTTTACTGATATAGTAAGATGATGTATTTATTCAAATAGTAAAATATTAGGTACTTTACTCAGATAGTAAAATGATGAAACGATGGAACAGATATTATACAAAATATCTATCCACTCCCAAAACACTGCTTTTAACAAGCCTTCTAAAGATTACTTTCCTTCTTGTAACACAAAATGCTCTGTCACTAGCACACTTAGCTACTAGTCACACTTTTCAATCAAGCAGTCACCATTACATCTAGTCACCGACCACCATTTAATTACTTGATCAATCAAGCAATCAGCATCTACCAATCGGTCAGCAACTCCCTAACTGCTGTACTCAAACAGCAACACACTGTTCAATCAGCTGCACTGCCACAGTTCAACCAGCTCCGTCGCCAGCTTCATCGTTAGCTCAACAGTCGCTATGGTCAGCACCACAGCTGCCATGGTCAACGTGTGTCAGCTCTACAGCTTGTCAACCCTGACCAACAAGATCAGCTCATCAACTGCCACGGTCAACTCTGATCACTATGAATCAGCTCCACAGTTGCCACGGTCAGCTCTGATCACTATGGTCCGTCTGATCAGCTGAAAAATAAATCTGACACTATGTACTAAGAATAACGCATGCATACAAAATAACACGTAATGACGTTATAAATTGTAAGCTATACAAATTGCATTACCAGTACAACATTGCAAAGCAATAAACAGGTTCAGAAGAGAACCTATTTGTGTCTGATAAGAATCCTATTGTACTAAACGTATCTTAATAAAATACAACTTTATTGCTAATATAGATCTCTTGTTAAGTCACATACAAGAATATAAAATGTTTGCATTATGCTACGGAAAATGGGTTCATATAGAAAAAAAACTTAAAAGCAAATCTGGTACTGAAATAAGATCAACCTAAAATATAAATAAAAAATAATAAATAACTCGCATATCTTTACAGTTAAAGATTTGCAAGTCATCAAGTATAATGCTCACTGACAAGAACTTCTGTAATGTAAAGATTTCGTCCTACGATGAGGTATTTATACACAGACGATTTTGCACTGCATCGTCTGTGGGCTTGATGAATATCAGCTTTTATAATCGAAAGCACTTCACGCGTGTGGAGTAGGATGAACTGAACTCGAAATATTTAAACAATATATTTACATCACCCTCAGTTATCGTTGTACACAGAAAAGGAAACCCTAATACATATATTGCATAAATAAAGGGATTTATACAACTCCGTGACAACTAATATTCAACATAAAGAAAGAGAGAGAGAGACAGACAGACAGACAGAGACAGAGACAGAGAGAGATGGGATCCTGGTTTGTGCGATACATGCAGTATATAAAACTAATGATCCATCCATTCAAATATTACTAAAACTTTCTTTAAAGGGTGAATTTAACCCAGTAAAGAAAGTTCTTTTGAATGGGTCTCTGTCTTGCGCCTCATGTGTTTTGTGTGTTCACGTTTGTGTGTATATACATATCGCAGTACATTTTGCAGAAAATGACCGAAAATCACTACTAGACGGATGCATTACTATCTGTCAAAGAAGAATTACATGTAAGAGTAAAGGTAAGTTGTCATTTTGATTAAGTCCTTTTCAATGATGAGCAACTGTTTGAAAAAGCATTCATCGCAAAAATTTTACTGTCAAAAATATCAGTACTGTAAACAACATCAGCAATTACTTCCAACAATGTAAAACATCACAAGAAAAACTTCGTCTAACTTTCGAAGATGATTATAACTTTATAAAGGAGAATTTTACTGCCTTTTGAAAGTAATGGGTAATAATGTGTGTGAATCGTGCTTTTTCCTGTTATCTTTTTAGCGATATTCTTCTGTCAATTAAGTGCGATGCACATTTCATTTCCAGAAAGCATCTTGGAAAGCATACGACAGCGCAGAGGAGGACAATTGGTCAAATGGCGCAGTCAACATTGCTTTGAAATACATGTCATTGGCTCCAAATACACCAGTCGTCGTTCGCTTCAGCTCCAATTATATTCAAACTCAAGATTATATCTTCAAAGAATATATAGCAGTTATTTTAAGCGGAAAAGTTCAATTAGTTCCTTTCTAGTTCGTTTGAATTGCTCCCGTAAAATACATTTTCTTATTGATATAAAAACACACGAACTAAATGCATTTTAATTATATATACAACTTGTACTGAAAGAGATAAAATGAGAAGCAGGATTTTCTGAAGTAACCAAGCTTTATTTTATTTCTAAAGAAATAATAAACTTATCATGCATAGTAAGTTATCAGGTAAATTAAAATCATGAAGGGTTACAGCTATCACAAAATGAATTTTATGTACATATTGTCAGATTCCCTCTGTGCACATCTCCATGAATCACAAGAGAGGTTACTTAAGCAAGACTGACTAGTCACATGCAGCATCTACGCATACATTTAAATTAATATTTAGTTGATATAGATACAAGTAAACAATATATCTCTGCGTAATTACTTGAATGAAAGCACATACCACTCACACACATAAACATATGTAGGTATAAATTCATGTATTTTTGAATTTAACTTTTTGACCTTTGTCAAAGCATAAGTTAATGAATGGTGTACCTGATCAGTGATATTTATATTGTGATTATAATACATAGCTAGCATTTATATATGATTGTCGATTAAATATTCAGATCATAATCAAGGGAAGCAAACTGGTTTACTTCTATGTAAACATAGGACACTAGTTTTTGTACTTGGAAATTCCTAAACATATTGACAACTACGAAGGTTTTCGGAAGGAAATTGATCTACATAGTTGCTTTATTATTTTATCTCAGCTTGTTATACAGTGTTGATAGCTTGAAAAATTGCTCAATATTGCCTTAACGTCTGAAGTGAATCAATCTTTTTTTGTTCAGATGTTTTGTTTGAGTGGATTTATTTATTCAAATTATTATTCACTAGAATTACAAAAAGCTAAAACATTTCTTTAAATAAACATTAATTTGGAAATATAGTGAATTCCGAAAAGAAAAGGTAATTGTGAATTGTAATATATATGATACCTTAAAACTTTCAGGAATATTTGGATTTAATTCACGATAACGTATGTTCTTTTTCAATTTTTACTTTGTATGCTATGGGAATAAATTATTTATTGAATTGTACAAAACGTGTTCGTTTTTTGTCTATTCTGTTACTAAATTATGACCATTTGTATATTACTTGATTGTTGCCAGTAATTAGTAATAGCATGTCGAATTATTGGTATAGATCACTACACTTTTGTCTGTGTTAACATGTTTTGAAGAAATTAATAATACAATTTCATAATTTTAAAGATAATACCTTCTGATTTTTATTACACTTTCCGCTATAGATTTATGCAAATGATCATCAAAGGGTGTTGAAAAATCTTCACAATATTTTTCACGGAAAGATTTTAGAATGACCGCAAAAGCCGAAAGAAGTTTTGTGCATGACAAACTTTTGGTGGCAGCCATAGATTTTGGGACCACGTGCACAGGCTATGCATATTCTCTGACTCAAGATTACAAGAAGGACCCTTTGAACATTGGAGTAAGCTACTTTCATTTACATCAATACATAAAATTGCTCTTCTAAATATAAATATATCAGGAAGAAGTCAAATGATATGCAACCAGGCTAGCAAATGTTCCAAATACAATATTCTTCGGTAAATATATTGTCTTCTTTCATTCTAAAAATCACTGAGAGAAAGTTTTATTAACCACCAAGACGATTTGTTTTGATGTTTTGTTTCTATCTCCTGTATATATTTGTTTGCATGAACATTCGTTCAGCCACTCAAGGAATAATTGAATACAACACAATGAGTGTCACATTAGCTGAAAACATTTAGAAGAACTATATATGTTTTATTTCTAAATATGCATCAGAATTTCTACACTGACTTTATAGAAGACTATTTGTCATAATGGCAAATGCTGAATATATGATTCACTCTAAATAAGCGTTGTTTATAATAGCAGTATTTTTTTAAGTGGAATATTAAGAAGCATATATTAATGCCAGATTATTGCATCAGCGTTAATGTATTTAACGCCATCAGCATCCATATAAATATTATTGGGCAATGTGTCCTAGTTCCATCCAATTAAAAAGGCTGACTTAAAGCCCTTATTTGTATCTTTATGATAGGTAGATATAAATACAGTGTTAGCATTCCTCCCTAGCTAATGCTGCAAATGTTATCATAGATTGAAAGGGTAACAAAGACTAAATTTCTTCCCGTAACCTGCTGAATATACATTGATTCTGCAGATCTAATGCGTAAATGTCAATTGTTAGAATTATTCATAGAAATGTTCTGAATATGATGGAATAAAAAGAAAATAATATATAGAGATTTTCTAATTCGGTGCTAAATCTTCATTATGCACTACCGATTTTAAATTCATGATGTAGATGTTTTCATAGGACCACTTCAATTAAGACCTATGCAACATAAAAATTCAACACAAATAAAACTGATCAAATGAAATTATCACGTAGGTGCTTAACATTCTCTTTATCGACATTCATTGGAACTTATGATATTATTACTTCGTGTACACTTTTGCTAAACTAAAGTGGTCTAACTCGCGATGTTGAATATCTTCTTGCACTTGGCTCAATAAAACACGAGATCATTAACTATGATTCACAGCAAATGCTCATAGCAAACATAATGTTTAGGAATATTTTGTGAAGTTATACAAATGAGTGACAGCGTAAAGTATAAACATCTTACTGATATCAGAGATATTTACACCTTAATCCCTTTGTTTTATATATATATATATATATATATATATATATATATATATATATATATATATATATATATATATATATATATATATATATATATATATATTTGTAGACGAAGCAGTCATGGCCAGGATGTTCTGATGCTGGTTTGCAAGCACCAACATCAGTTTTATTCACACCTGAAAAGGCATTTCATTCCTTTGGTTTCGAAGCAGAAACAAAATACAAAGATCTTGCATTCGATAACAATCAAAGAGATTGGTACTATTTCAAACACTTCAAAATGATATTGCATCGTATGAAGGTAAGACATAATGTTAGGTATATATGCATTTTTTTAAATTCTGCTACATGATGTTGTCATATTTTGGACATTTTCATTCATTCATATATATATATATATATATATATATATATATATATATATATATATATATATATATATATATGTGTGTGTGTGTGTGTGTGTGTGTGTGTGTGTGTACACAGAGACAGATAAAGAGACCAATTAAATACACTTATTGGACAAGAATGTGTTTCTCTTCATCATCTTGCTATCGATAAACAAAATGGACAAACATATACAAACTCTATTATAGCGATAACAAGGAACTGTTTTAAAGGAAGCCAATTGCTTAACATCATCGGATCCAAGCTAGACATCACAACAGGACAAAACCGGCCTCATGAAAGCAAGGTTATTTGTTATCTCCCTTTCTCCGAAATGATATTGGGCAATTTTCAACTGAAAAATCAAGGAAAAGGAAATGATTTTTTAGGTTAAGAATTTGATTTCGCATACTAGTGGAAAAGAATCCGCACAGTTTATCTATAGCAGTCAACCATATAATCTTAATATGGTTAATCCAGAAGTTATCAAATATAACCTTTATGTACAAATGTTGCGCGCAGAATGCATTATCATCTGGGAATGGCGTTATTATGGCACATTTTTAATTTATGTGATACATTTATCTTCTAGACGTGATTGCTAAAGGTATCATGTAAAATATCTCACCATTAATGAAAATAACTACAAAACATCGATTTTTTATCGCAAATGGCAACACTATACTAGCCGATTTCGCGCTCGGCATTTTCCGTAAGACAAAGCGGAAGTGACGTGCTGTACAGAAACGTGAATATCTACTTTGGTTGTTAGTTGCATTCAGTAGTTGGTACCGTACCAGTGACAAGACTGATAGTATGCCGTGACCATTTGAGAGACAAAGATTTCGATATCATCTATAAAAGTAAAGATTCACTTGGTATTACGACAATCAGACGAATCCTGCCAAATGCAGTAGTACCAAGCGTGTTTTTTTGCCCAATAACCGAGTCCGTGAACACCAGATCAACAAACAACAAGGGTTACAGCAGGGTTAACAACGTGGAGACCGAGAAAAGCTTGTACAGAACGGAGAGCTAGCGAGGGTAAAATATTTATACATCTTTATCTTGCTATATTATTCGTTGTCAGCTCCTCCCCATAGCCTCAAAATATACCTAGCAAATCAACGATCAATGGGAGAGGGCGATTTTAGTGAGGGGGTTTGCAAATTATATTAGCCCCACCCCTACCTTTCAAAATGAATTCTGCTTTACCATGACGAGCGTGTGCTTGTGTGTGCGTGTGTGTGCGTGTGCGTGTGTGTGTGTGTTTCTTGGATTTTGGTTTTGCCCACTCCCGTATTATTATTCCCCCTTAAATAAAATAATGTGCATGCCTGTTCAAAATAACACTTATAATAATGGCAAAACAATGTTTCTGCTAAAGCCAAAATATCGTGACTACTTTATGTATTGATTGTGTTTAATTGTAAATGCTAAATATTAGTTACTAAATGAGAATTGTGAGAAACAGAACCCAGAAGATAATGCACTAGAGAGAACCGAAGACAGTAGGTGGTGTGACATATCCTCTAGTGCATTTTGATGTCATAGTGAACTTTCCATTCATTTCCTGTTTACATGGTTTATAGTTTATATGGATTCCTAAGGCCAGCCTCACAAATTATATCAGCATATGAGTTAATAACTGAGTTATGTAATTTTGATTGCGGAAAAACTTCAGTTTATTGGTAATATTTAAAACTTTATGACCAACCCTTAGTAAGTAATTGTTACCCAAAAGGTTTTGTGCATTTGTCAACCATTATTAAGACATGTAATAGACTTCATATATGACATCCACATCTTCTGCAAAGGCATGAAACACATTTTTCATACTCTTTCTATATGGATTAGATCCACACTATTATGCAGTATTTCTGTTCAATGTCAGGCTGATAGGATACTTACAAAAAAAACGAAAAAGCAAGCGAAACATATAACATTGTATTAACTAAGTTCAGTATTATTACGTAAGCATTTGACTCGATTGACAAAGTATTTGTGGACTTGTTATTATTTAGCAACGATACACTTTAATTGATACTGATATTCATGAGAAAACCTTATTTTTGAGAAAACTAATATGATTATATACACGTATAAATTTCTCCTACTACATAGGAAGTGAAGTACATGTCCAGCAAGTATAGAGAAGGAGCAAAGCGATGCAAACTTTTATATACTTTTCAGCATTTATACATGACATTCATTACAGAAAAATGATCTTACTTTTTCAATGTTATATATGCACAAGTCCATTTTTAAAATGCTGGTAAACAACTTTAAGCTGTGTACAGGTAACGGCATATTTCAAGACGTAGAAGTAATTATTAATTTTGCTCAACACATCTTTTTTTTTCTGGTTTCTTCGTAACAGTGAAGCAAATAATAGTTACCACATGGAGAAAGATGGACTTTCTAGAGCCATTAAAAAAATCTACAGACCCACAGTGTGGAAGTGGACACTATTATTACAGACACGTATGTTCAGACACAGAAATGGATCAGAGAGAATTTGAGAGCCACACACTATTATGATGTGTGCCATGTAGCCAGGGATGTAGATATTGCAATTTTTACTGCCATGAATGATACCATTTGATACAACTCGTATACAATGACATGTAGTAATAAAACAGATGTATGTTTATTGTCATATTAAAGTTGGACAGTGAACATATCACTAGAAATGCAGCTCCCCTCCGCTCATTAATATTTCTGGCCTCTTCTCCCCACCGCCATAGATAAACACACAGAAGGAAGAAACTAACTAAAGCAAAGCAATTCTAACTTTAAAAATTTTAATCAAAACAAAGCTAACAATCATTTTTGTAGCATATATTCAAAACCACATATCGCAACAAAACTAATTATTATTCGTTCCTTCATTAAAATATGATATACATGTATGTTAATAGGAATGCTTCTTAAATCTTGCTTCCAGTTCTATGACTTCTGTTTGGTAAATTGCCAGTGTGAATAGGGGCAGTGGACGATATTTGTTAGTTTATTGAATTACTGGGATAACAATTATTTCAGACTATGTTGAAGAATTTATGACAGAATATACAGCAAATTGTTGAACTTGAATAAAGTTATGTTATTTTATGTATCCCGGTTTTCTGTTATTCATTTCATGTTTTCAGAGTCAAGACCTCTAGCATAAACTTAGATTCTTTTTCAACCAGCATTATGAAGCTAAATGAAACAAAAATGAACATGATCATACAGCAATATATTTTTATGTCATAGTATAGAATCATTTCAAGAAAGGAAGTTATAGAGGATTAAAACAATTTTCATGAGAATTTCTAAGATAATGGACAAATTATTTTAGCAGGATCTATTATCAAAATTAATGGTTTGGGTAAAACTTCCACACTAAAGTAAAGTAAAAGTACTGATACATTTTATCAATAAAGGAGGAATTTTATGGAAAGGAATTTTAGTCATAATTTCACACGGGTATAAAGAAATTACTTGTCCCAAAATTGACCCTGATAGTAGCACCATAACTACTGTAAGAATATTCCGCCTACAAGTGTTCATGTACTCAGACAGTATATTCTTGCAATTTTCATATTGCTGTCATACGTGTTTGATTCTTAACATCACCGGTTACTGATGAACCACGCCCACATGAAAATCTGAAGACATCCAAGTTTCAACAAAATTTGTGCCTTTTTATATTCATTATTAAATTGAAATAATTTTAACGAAATGATAATAATAAATGTCATAATGATAATTACTAGAAGGAATAGCCCTAGAGCTGCTCAGCTTCATTATACCCTATGTTCTCTATAGGGGCTTCGTCCACTTTCTCGTCTCGTTCAGGCTGAAATTAGTACTGTTTAACCTTAGTGAGCAAAATCTTCCTAAGATTCATTACGTTCGCCATCTTCTAAATCACCTTCCTCACACGACTAAAAGGAGCATGACAAATTTTGGCGTAAATTCGCTAGAATCATTACTAGATTCAGCCATCTTTACCACAATTCGTCACGTCCGGAAATCCTATTATCACCGGAAATATTTCCGGCGAGTTTCCCTTAAAAAATCGATAAATGCACATTCTTCAATTTCTTTACTATAAGTTAAAATATGTATATTTGATGCACATTTCTGAGTTATTTAGCGAAACATAAACATTTTGATATATAGTGTGTATTACATTATTTTAGACCTTTAAGCAGACAATACAGGAACGGATAGGATATCACCTCGCAATATTATCGTAAATCCTCATATGAAAACAAGTGTATAAGATTTATACTTATCTTACATTTTCGCTCTTCCTGCAACGTTTAAGAAAACTGTTAAATATGTACATGTAAACAGTCATTAATTTGATCAGTTTCGAAACTTAATCTTTCAAGTCCTAGTTTTACACTTTGCGTCTATTACATGTAAGACATTCAACCTGCGTCAACTTGCCATTATTTCATATGCTCTACCTCGTTTCGTTTTTCTTCGGTTTCGACCTCTTCAGCACGTAAGGCATGTCTTTGAGATATATATTTGACAAATTTAAGTAAAACGTGCATATGATCGTCTTGATAATGATTAGCACTGATAGGTATATGAAACAATTCGATAATGCAACCAGACCTACGTCCTGGATATACAGAGTTCGCTTTAAGCTGCGCCATTGACCCTTCCTTTCATTTCTGACTGAAGAAAGCAGTTTCCATGGCTCCCGAAGCTGCAGTAACTCATTTGGTTGAGTGTTGGATTGGTAAAAAAGGATAGCAAGTTCAATGTCCGCCCTGGCCAGCCCGGGCAGGCTGCTCCGGTGTGTCTTTCGGAACGGCATTTAACACTAATTTCATGGACATGATAAAGCGAATAATGTTTAAAATTTGACTCTAATATCAACAAATCAATCCAGACTGTAAGACAGTGTCCTGACATAGTTCATAACCATATTATTCATGCGGAAAATATAGGAACTCATAATTTATCAGGATACAACCTTATACATTCAGTAATATTATATAAAAGTTTAAATTCAGTCCGACTGGTGATGTATAAGATAAGTGATCTTAAAAACCTTTAGCACAGCATTATAACTATTGTAATTGTCCTTGACGCATGTGGTCGCTTCAGAAATGATATATAGAACAAGCCAGTCGCAGTCGAATATATGTCATGAACTTTACTTATATTAACCCTGTGTTTTTGCAAAGAAGAGTTTGTATAATATTAAACCATCGCTTACAGTTGGCTCTAAGTAGAGTTAATGAAAGAAGACAAGGAGGAATTGCGATGCATTGAGTAAATGATCACTTATGCCTATGTGACAATATCATTCAAACTATCACAAGTGTCATGTACAATACTTGCAATTGCATAACTAAGTAGAATAAGAAAATTTACTTATATGCGATTTGAAACTACGGCGAGTTTCTGTTTTGTACTAGTGAAATCTGAAGACAAGACTATTTGTAATAAATTAATTTGATTTAAAGTAATGCATAATTTTGACTGATTTTATACTACACGTAATAGGGAAAGTGCGTCGATGAAATCAATAAGTTGTGTCCAATTATAAATTGATACACATCTGACAAGGTCAAGTTAACTATTTCTTGTTATACCGATATTTGTCAGATAGCTTTTATATGTTTGCATTATATTTTACATTATTATAACTCTCAGACTATACATGCTTCGAGCTGCTTGCCGCGAATTGCATATTGTATTCTGGATTGAGTTTCATAACATTCTATGTCAAATGAAAACAAGCTTGACAAAGTTAATCAAATATATTAAAGACCTTAAATCGCCATATGACGCTGTCAAACTGTCTTGCAAATGTGATCTTACCAGATGGCGCATAGTTAATTTGAAGATTGTGATGCCAGTAATAATAAAATTTATACGATGAGTGGAATTTCAAAATTTCGTCAGTCTTAATAATTTAATTTTTAATTACTGATTTATTTATTTTTGAATTATGTAATATGACGTAACTGATAAGGAGAACGCTAAATAAATAAATAAAACTAGTGTAATAAATCTCATGTATCAAGCGTACTCTTGTAATATATTCCTTACGTCATAAGTACATTCCTCGAGACATATTGTAACTGTGTTATCTGTATTCCTCTGACGCCATTATAACATGCTCTGTTGATTTGTCTCTTATGTCGTCTGCATTCCTCCAGACTTATTGTAGTTTGTACCATTGATTGTGCCTTTTGTTGTCTGTATTGCGCAGGACCTAACGAGAGAAACAAATCTGGAGGCAGCCAATGGAAAACCCATGAAGGCACGTGACGTATTTGCCGCAGCAATAAAAGCTGTTACACGTCATGTTTTTGAGAAGGTTCGTATAAACTGAAAAATGTGTTAAGTAGCTCCAGCGTACAAAGTTTTTTCTTCGTTAATACAAGTTATTCTAAATAAAGATTATATATTTTGTATGTCGATGACGACCTAAGTTCAGAAGCAACGTGTGGTTTCATTTTGCTACATGATATTAATAGCTTTTGTTGATATTATTAGCTATGTATTGCTTTCAATAACTATTCAAGACGTGGATAGTTATCCATCGATTCATCTAGCCATTCGTTCCTCCATTAGCGTAATACATTGTACTCTTATGGCTTTCGCTGCATTAAACAAAACCAAAAAATGGATTTTTAAAGAATATCAAATTTTATTTAACTGATTTTAACAAATATAGAAATATCACAACAAATGTAACTGCTAATTGTCAATATTGTATTTTCCCTGTTTTGTACTATTTTGGTTGGGAGATTTGGGAATTACACGAAGTTTTCAACCAGCTCCGAAATTCTATTGACCTTGATATTTGACTAATTGCTGGATTGATCTGAGAAATGTTAAGATTAATAATAGTTAGCTATATTGCGCAAAAAGTTGAATAGTTTTAATTATGTGATATTTCGTACGAGTTATGCCTTCCAGCAAGCATAAAATGTATACTGCTGAGACATTCAATGTCGGATTTTTTTCACACGAGTCATGTCATTCTAATGAAGCATACAATATATACTATTTCTATGTTTTAAGTTGGATTTTTGTGCTTGCAGATACAAACTGAGCACGGGTTGGAAATAACAATGTTGGACATTTTGTGGGTGCTAACAGTGCCAGAAATATGGTCAGACGCGGCAAAGATGTTCATGAGAGAGGCCACCGAAAGGATTAGTTTTTTCAACAACACTTTAAACTGAAGATATTTAAATTTGCCAACCTTAATGATGGTGTGCAATGACCCAGAATCTTAGTGAATCCTTAAAGTGCCAAAATATATAAGATTCCTCTAAAATGGCTTCATTATAAGTAACTTATTACGATCGCACAGGAGTAACATGAATAATTAAATTATGGGATTTGTAAGTATGTGCCTGAAAATATACAGCTTATAAGTCGCGTAATTGGTTTTCACGATCATTGTACATACTTAGCATAGTTTGCTGAGAGAAATGTGTTTCGTTGACCATGTTAGCTATACTCAGCAACCACCTGCACATGGGAGTCTACCATATCAACAAAGCAAACCTAGTACGTTCGGACACCGAATAATATATAGCCACAAAGGGAGTCAAGGGTACTTGTGGAAACAACAGAACTACATTGATGACGTCGTACAATTACAACCTGGCCATGAAAGCTGACACTTGTAGCTTTAAGCTAGAAAGCTGAGGTTCGTAACTGAGGTCGGTAGCTGAGTCGAGAGTATACTAAAGCAAGGTAGTTAATGTTGGTAGCTGAGACTGAGGGCGAACAGCTGATGTCGGATGTCTGAGACTTGAAGACTGTCTTGGCTAAAATCGGAGATTCTGTTACAGCCTCTGTTATTTAAAGGTGATAATTTTACCACTATTTTAGGTTCTGCGTGCTCTCCAGCATTGCTATATCGTCGGGCTCTGCAATTTCTCCAGCCTAACGCCAATATTTACGCCAGTCTTCCGGGGCACTCCAAACGTATTGTATTTTCTTCGTTAAAATCGCATCGCTATGGCACATTCCTTAGCGTTATTTTTTGTCGAGTATTAGAGTTCCCCATCATATGACTGCTGATGATAGTAATGAACAGTCCAAGCTCAATGCCATTTCGACTCACATCAAGATCATTCAAGAATATTTCCAGAATGGCATGTCATAGTTTATTCAATGCTTCTTCACAGTCTAGAACCATTATCTCTTTTCATAAGATTTGTCATGGTTGATGCTGGCTTGTTATCCTCCTACATCACTGTCTTCATCACTACTGGTACCTCCGCTTGCCTTTCCTACCCTGCCTGGGCCCTCACCCTACGCCTTGCCTTGATTGTCTACCCGGGTTCCGAGGCCAAAGAAATTAATTTTTCAAACATTTAACAATGCTATCATCTAATTCGTCAATTAGCTCTAATTCAAAACCTTAACTATATGGTAAAACAATAACAAACACGAATCCGGCCTATATAGAAATGTAGTTACCAGGGTTGATAGAAGCTTTTTGTTTTCTGTTCAACTTCCCTTCTCATTGATTCACACCCCAGTTTTTTAATGTTCCTGATCACATTGTAAGGTGATGCCTGTTAGTTTGTGATTGGGGGGAGAGCCTTTCAAATTTGATCTCTTGTGTGTATGCTTCAGTTTTACAGCTTCTATTAGGCGCAAAGAAAGACTTAAGCTTTTACCTATTACTGAGTAAAATACGTCCATCTTTTTCGGAGGATTTTCTCAGTACTTCCCCTCCTCCCTTGGGTATTTTCGATACCACTTTTGCACTACCCCACCCTTTACCACTGTTACTACCGTTGACTGGTTAACAAATTGTTTCCATTTTAGCCTATTTGAATCCGGTAACCGATACAGTTGCCTAAATTTTTTATCAAATATTGAAGATATTTTTAGACCAGTACAGAAGCGGAAATGCTATGTTATTTATCAATATCCTCTCGTATAAACAAGACAAATAGATAAAAAAAATTCTTGCTGCAACTATTGCATGCATACTTGTTTTTATTTATTTACATTAACCACACAAATACAAAAGTACAAAGTTAATCATATTTTAAACTGATTTAGGCTGGCATAGAAGGGAACAATCTTTCTCTTGCCCTGGAACCTGAAGTTGCTGCAGTATATTGCAAAGAGCATGCGATCCGGAAAGAGTTGAGAGATGGTGCAGCCGTTCTTCGATCTTTTGATCCGGGGGAGAGATATATGGTACTGGATTTAGGAGGTACTGTATTTTCTTGATAATAGCACGAAATGTATGTATGAATGTATATACCAACTTTTTAGCTGTCTGCCCGCATGGCAATATATGTAGATGCATGTATGTATTTAATTCTTACTTATGTTACGTCTAAAGGCTTAAACTAAGTATCAAGACAAAAAAAACATCAAGAATTCAAGTTTTTACAATATAACATAATTTCCCTAAAATATAATATCAAAGTCAAAGAATTTACAAAACTTACAGTGTGTGAATTCAGAGAATGTTATCCTAAATTTGTTTATCAATTTCATATACTGAATGAAGGTTCTAATGTGATTATGTGCTAAAGTGGTGCTAAATCCAAACATTTTTAATTCAAGGTAGTCTTGTTGAAAGTAGAATATCACTAAAGTCCTTGAAAGGTTTTCAAATAATCGAACATAATTATTAAAATTTAAATGTTTAATTTAAATTTTAATGTTTCATTCCTTAAATAATTTTACATTGCCTTCATGGTACTCTCTGCTTAGAATGAATATTTTCAAGTAGGGCTACGAACGATTATAAATGAGTAACGATTTCCTATAATTATATTTTATAAAAGTTGCATCTAACTGATGTTTTAAGTCTCTTATACAGTCACTGTGTGTGTACCAAATCAATAAATATTTAAAATAACTAAAAAGATTATTGAAGATTTAAATAATTGAATTGTGCAATAGTTATCAGTCATAATTTAACCTTATGTATGTATGTATGTATGTATGTATGTATGTATGTATGTATGTATGTATGTATGTATGTATGTATGTATGTATGTATGCATGCATGCATGCATGCATGTATGTATGTATGTATGTATGTATGTATGTATGTATGTATGTATGTATGTATGTATGTATGTATGTATGTATGTATGTATGTATGTATGTATGTATGTATGTATGGATGATGGTTGGATGGATGGATGGATGGATGGACTGTTTTGTTCCGCAGCTAATGTTTTCTACATAGTTACTTCAAAGTTTCCTTTGTGTTGAGGTTCTTCTCCTTTTTAGGTGGCACAGTCGACGTAAATATTCACGAGGTTTGCCCAGATGGTAAACTCAAGGAATTATATGCTGCCTCTGGTGGGCCGTGGGGTGGAATATTGGTAAGCGAAGCTTTTAGGAATAGCATTGAGGATGCACTAGGAAAGGACCTCTTTTTACAATGTCTTCAGGACGATTCGCATGGATGGATTCTTTTTGAAAATGCATTTGAGGATGAGAAAAAAAGTTTTATCCAGGCGAAACTGATACACACAAGATGCACCTTCCAGATTGTTTCACGCCTACAAAAACACCTAACCTGGCAGAAAAATTCGACAACAAATACGGTAATAAACTCACAGTAAAAGGTAACTATCTTGTGATACATCCTTCAAAGATGGAAGAATACTTTGATGTTGCGATTGATAAGATTAAAGAACACATCCGCAGTCTCCTAGAAAAGAAAGAACTTGGTGCAATTGCTACTATTATGTTGGTGGGTGGATTTGCAGAATCGCGGGTTGTACAGGAAAAAATCAAACGGTATTTCAAGACAAAAATTGTCTTTGTGCCACCTGAATCCGGTGTGTCGGTTCTAAAAGGGTCTGTGATGTTTGGCCATAACCCAACTATTATTACTGAACGGATTTCTCCATGGACATTTGGTGTCCACACTAGAAAAGCCTTCAACAAAAGGATTCATGATAGCAAAAGAAAGAAGATTGTAAATGGGAAAGAGTACATGAACAACGCTTTTGTCAAATATATTGAAATTGGAGAATCAGTGATGATCGGAAGCAGCTGTATTAGCCATACTTATACTGTCATAAACCCGAAGGACAGTCGAGTATTCTGGAAGGTGTACAAAAGCTCAGAAAAAAGCCCTGTGTACTGCGATCAAAAAGGAGTAGAATTTTGTGGGACTCTGGAGGTTCGACTGCCTGAGGCTGCAAAAGACAAAAAATGGAGGTTGGAGCTGAATATGACATGTAAAGGAACAGAACTGGTGGCCAGCGTAAGTGATGCCGAAACCAAAATGCAGTTTAAAAACATCAGACTAGACTTTCTTGTCAGTGAATGTGGATCAGGAAGCGATTTTCTACTGGAGGCTCCACAATGATAGGTTTACAAAAAGTATGTAAGATAATTACCAGCGACAGTTGTGCACTAGAGGATATATTTGCCTATGATAAGTCTTTATTGTAACCTTTGTTTGGTTGCCTCTAAGCTTGGACTGTAACGCCTTCTAGCTCCCTAGAGTAGAGTATATTCTCTCCTACTAACCTCTCACTTCGGTATAGATTTTAATTCAATCTGATCTCTTATAAGATAGAATGTGACTTCATTTGCAACACATGTAAACCGGATAAGCATATTATTATGTGATATCAAGTTATTTCTCCAAACTTGTAGTTGAGTTTCAATCCTACAGTAGATATGTATGACACATAGTTTAGTACTCTATTTGTTCATTGTGCCGTAATGAATATTTAAATACAATAACATAACAAAAGCTTGTCTACGGTATTGGAAAGAATTGTTATTGGAGTGTAAGCGCATTCCCGTCAAACTCAATTGCTATTTTAACCTTAAGTTCCTCAAATAACTCAGCTTTAAAACATTCCTTGGAGGATGATTTTAACCAATTAAGCTTGACAGTTTAAATAGACAAAAATTGTATAGTTTATTAGCTGACTAATTTTAAAAGGAGTAGGACACATTGAATTTTTAATATATTTCAAATGAAGTGGTGTCATATTTTATATATGCTAAATGCACGGTTTTTGGTCGCAATTTCATGCGATAAACCTATGGTAACATAAACATCATTTTCAGTTAAATGTCTATTAAAACCTTGTTTAAAAGTCTGCCAGTGCAACAATGAATAGTAATCATAATCAGAATGGAATATAATTATAGGTTACTGTATGGAAAAATATGAACTGGTTATTCGGATGAATATACTGAATGACCTTGGCAGTGCAGTATATCTATCAAACAAAAACAAGCTCATATTTTCCCATACAAATGTAGTAACCTTTTTATTATATGCTCATTTTTTATTCTGTTTCAGTCCTAAATATATCAACAAAAAACATACAAGAAACAGTAACTGAATGTATGTCGTATTCCAAACTAAATAAACAAGCGAAGCTGCATCGTTACATAATAACATTATCAATGCGCACGTAACTCTGCCAAGATAAATTTGAAGTTAGACGTAAGTTACGAAAGAAAATGGCGTTTGGTCAACTTAAAATTGAATTTGATGTCATGCTATGAATGACTGTGCATTGCAACAACTTTTCCATTTGAACTGAAATTAATACGATTTGGCATTTTTGTCGATTGTAATTATCGAAAAGGCACTGTTGATACTGCGGTTTCTAAAGTTAATTTTTCAGTTCCAACTCCAATCTTACTATCCAATACTTTGACTCCGATTGCATTGACACACTCTCATTTACAGAAAACGATATAGCCTCCGCTCCCTCTCCCTCTGCCTCTCTCTCTCTCTCTCTCTCTCTCTCTCTCTCTGCCTCTCCCTCTGATCCTTTCCTCTCCTCTCCTATGTTTCTTCATAAAACGGTTACTCGTATGTGCTGTTTGCACATATGGATGTCATTTCTCTCTCTCTCTCTCTCTCTCTCTCTCTCTCTCTCTCTCTCTCTCTCTCTCTCTCTCTCTCTCTCTCTCTCTCTCTCTCTCTCTCTCTCTCTCTCTCCATTTACGGTATCTAGTAATCATAGTACCTTATCATCTGACAAAGGTTATGGACTTTCCACTCTCTGTAAGTCTATTAGGAGCTCATTTCATCACTGGTCTTTTTCTAACTGATTCATTCTTGGCTTCTTTATCGAGATCTAGTCGACCATATTTTTCTAAGCATGTTAGTGAAGGAAACGTTATCTTCGATCTGAATGCGAAACTGTAATAAAATATCCTGAAGTTTAGGTAGTCAAATAATGAATAGAGAACTGAAAGAACCTGTCAGATATCCTCCTTACAGTCACAAACTAAACAACTCCACTGGTCAAAATCAACCATGCTATAAAATACGGTCAAATTTGCTAACCTAGTAAAAGAGAGAAAAAAGAGTGCGTGCAAGAGTAGACCATTCTGTCAATGTGCGACATATCTGCAAAAGAAGAAATACAAAACCAAAACAATAAAGATCAACACATTAACAAGTTTGACAACGTGGGGAAGTAAGATTCAATATACAGTGATGTAGCAAACGTATAGTTTCCTCTCTAATGGAAATTATGTTTCTGAGCTAAAGAAAACATATGTCCATAGTTATCATTAGGGATCGATATACTGTGTTTCTTATTATTTCATCGTTTTGTTGAGAAATCATGTTCACGACAATTCGGTAAAAGTTCTAAGAAGATTCCTAGAATTACATATCACCCTGCATAATAATCTCACTAAATGATCAACTACTTTAGCTAGAAATAATCATTGTCAGATAAAGATCTGATACACAATTTGTGGCCGTCCCGGGTGACTGTTGTCTTGGAAAAGTTGAAGCATTGAAATTGAAAAAGGTTTTGATCAATAGTTCAGTAGATAGCAGTATTGCTAATGAGCAAACGTTGTTGACTATGGAAGAGTGGCTCATCGATCTTTGGACTGACGTCCAGCATCAAAGTTGATGATTTTAACTTCCACTAGTTGCATGAGATTTGGTGGCTCTGTTTCTGGTTATAACGTGACTGATGTAGTTTACGATTTATCGTAAGCCTTCCACGCGTTGCAAATAGTCTGGTTTTCTCGATGTTGGTTTTCTACTCTTAAGCACTTCCCATCAGATGGCATACGGTACTACTTCGATCCAATAAGTCATTATTCCATATAACAGACATACGAGGTATCTGTTCTTTGCTGCTCTTTTGCTTAAGTTAAGAGATTACCTGGGCACTTTTGAAAAATGTCTATGTTGCTGGAGACGAGTTTGTGATTTTAGAACAAATCCACATCACCGAGCAACGGCTGTCAGTCATATTGATTACCCTACCGGAGCTCGAATGATGACTCATTGGTTTCTACAGGACAGTAAAATAAAGTCAAATATGTTTCTCAGGAACTCAAGAGCTATTTTTCTATCTGGATTAACTCATATTTCCCTGTACTGAGAATATTTGTTTGGTACTTTGGTTACCGAGAAACACACCTCTGATAAATCAGTTTCCTTTCAGCAAGGAAACTTCTCTTATAGCATGCAATCCTCCAGTCGCCATAGTTTTCAAAGACTGATTTGAACATTCTCTCCAAAACATGTACTAGTTGTAATTATTCCTCGATATACATGATATATGAATTTCTAATCATTTTAGAAATGTAGTTTCACGGTGTTTTTTGCAAAATAAAATATTTTGTCCCAGGGCTCGTTTCATCCTATCAATGACAATGTCAACATACAGTTTACTAACAGGAAGATAATGAGGATGCACAAAACGTAATATATATTTTCCTTCATCATAAGAAGTCCCTGCATAATCTGCTATGACATAAATGACTCTCAACAGCGGAGTTGCTCTGTTTGCCACCCCTTTGTACTTGACATCAGAGTACACTGAGTCTCGATTTATTTAATAGGGTAACAGATATGCTTGAACTGATCACATAGTGTTGTCGGCTCATTTAGGTCACATGTCAAAATCATTTTTAGTTTAGATAAACAGGTATTTCGTCATCAGTCTTCAAAACAGCAAACACGATAAATGTGAGATCAGAACCTTGCACCAGTAATTCCATCCTGTTAAATTCACACTACGCAGTGTATATCAAATCAACGTTGGCGATCACATGCATGAATAGTCTACGAGTATAGACATGAGAGTTAGAAGAGTGTGTATGTATATGGACATGTAGTGTGGAGAAGACTGCGACTGTTTGTATATAAGCAATTATGTGCTTTTCACTTTGATTATAAGGAGTGTAGAGCTTTTAAGATTTATATTAGAGAGTGTATGGTTTCGTATGGTTAAGGGATAGTAAAGAATTTACCCTTACACTTCTGTTTGCAAGTATGGATCCTGGTCAGTAAGTATGGATGTTGGACAGCAACTTAGACGGTGGTCAGTAGGTGTAGATATAAGCAGATGTAAGCAGATGTAGATGGTCAGAAAATCTGTATGTAAGTTAGTCATTCTCATTGTTTTCCACATAATCTTTTCCATTGACACGAGGCAGTCCCGCTCTTTACGTGCCATTTTCCATAGTCTCCCACTTGTCGCCATTTATTTTCCTTCTGTCCCCATGATGTTATCCCATGTTATAACTACAGACGTTTAATTATTTCCTGGGGGGGTTGTCACCATTGGTCTCATTTTAAATCTATCCAAGTTTAACTTTAAAATGTCCCTTTTCGCCAAAGGAACACATTAATGTTAAGCATACGGAGTAATGCTATATTGTTGCCATGATGTCATACTTTCAAGAGTGTAATGTTAACTCCAATTTTCACCATGGAGCCATTTTAACGACTACATTTTGTAAACATTAAATACTTTGCACATACAATGTGCCTTTGTTCTCTATTAATACAAGGTGGGGCTAAGTTGTCTAAACTTTCAGTTTTTCCGATCGCTGTCATTTCACCTTCTTTGCATGGGTTTGAGTCTTGTGCTCGTCCAAAATTGTAGGTACGTGAGAAAGTTTGCAAGTAGTTTCCGATGGGTTGGTGGTTAATGCCGGGGCTTTTCTCTGCTCATTCTCCACCCTCTATATAGGCCGCTATGTATAGCCTATCCTGCGTTAGAAAATGATGTTACATCTCAAACCAACAACAATAATTTATACAAGGTAATGTTTTAAACGTGGTAATGTGTGTTGTTTTAGAGCATGTTTGTCTTTTATCAACAATTGAGCGTTTTCGAAGTTTTCATTGGCAGAGCGGATACATTCTTAGTCATTACGTGTGGATAAAAAAAAAACTTGGATTATTCTGTAAATCATTCACAAATTTATTATATAAATATCTTTTGAACTTCTCTAACCTTTTTTAGTGTGGCTTTTAAATTCACTCTTGGTTACGTAATGACCATATTATGAAAATCAATAGTTGCAATAGACGATTTCAAGATATTTATACGTTGATTTATTTTATCTGTTAGAGCAACATGAGATTGACTTAGATTATTCTTAAAACATGTAGGATCTCTGATTAAGTGTGTAAGATTAAAAAATAACAAACAAAACCTTGGCAACCAAATTATGGGATGGTGACGCAGTTAGAGGCGACCACTGAAGCAGATTTGCCAAGCGTTTTTTTTACAAATATTACCTAGAAATGGGTTTTCATTCATTAATGACGGCCAATGCAAATTATGAACTTCCCGTTTAGTCTTATTTCATTAAAGTTCATAGGTAATGTGGAAATGGCAATCCGACTCCTCCCGCGTGCTGCGATATCTAATAAAGTGAAAACACAATACCACCACAAATGGCAGTGAGATCCCATCGCTCATATTTGTATCCATCAGCATAGCGCAGATCATTACTGGATAATGACCTTCTTAATATAAGCAATTAAACATTCTTTGGGATCTACGAAACGTCAATTTTGTTGTTGGGTCTGCAGTAAGCATAGGTATGGGGAGACTACTTATGTTGTCGTCCTTAAAAAAGGAATCTGTAAAAAAAAAACGGTAGCAGGATGAAGAAAAGGTTAAGCAGATTTGTTAAGCTGAATATTTTCAGCCTTTATCAACTCAATGCATTTTCGATGCGTCCAGCATTCAAAGAAATCACATTCTGACAAAGGCGTTCGACTTTAATGCGTTTTCTCTTTTATGATCACCTATTGGATATAGCGACTATTTTTGAAAAATCCTAGAGTAGAAGGAACACATGTTGATATTTCTTATTTGTTCTCCTGGGGATTCAATTGTCTCAAAAACCAAGCGATCGTCCGTCCTCTAAAGAAACTGTCTTTATCATTGAAAGGTTATATGTCCACAGCATCGTAATCTTTGAAGATGTATTGACATTATGTGCATATTTGTAATAGTCGACATAGTGGAAATCGTGTTTACAGATTTCTAGCACAAGATAAGATTGATCCTCTAAACTCTGGCCATGTAACAAGTTTAATTAGTTATCTAGCATGATCAACACAATAAACAGATTTTTCAGTTCTCGATCTGGATATCACGTATGACATCAGTACCTTAAGCAGTAACAAAATTCGTATACGATCAATGGGTTTTCCACTTTGCAATCATCTGCGTTGTAAGGATATATATTCGTTTTGTTCTGTTTTATTTTTTCCTTGCATGCATTTGTCTTCAGACTGACACATGTAATGTAACAAACGAAACTATTTGGCAGAATACCGAAGGCTCGATGATTGATAAGTATTAGTCGGCATAATAAGGGTATTGTCAGGCGTTAAATTATTTTAGAACACCAATCTACAAGCTTTATCAACATTAGAAGCATCCTTCAATGGGTCTATAATCTATTACTCGAGACAAACATCCAAATCTTCCATATCAACGTCTAATAATGTATACATCAAAAAGACAGAAAATATTTAAGCAAGTCTTCTGGAACGTCGAAAGGGTCCAAAAACATGGGACCATTTACAGAAAGCTTCCTTCTCCTCGACTGTCTTCAGTGCGGTCAATAACCAATTTGGGAAGATTCGGAAGATTTTCTGACGCACGAAATATTCATCGCGTTTACAAATTTGTGTGATACATGATAATTACAGATAGATATGCAAGCATATTGCAAGATATAAGATTAAACCGTATTTAATTTCCCCTTAATTGTTATCTACAATGTAGAACAATTGTTTGAAATATATTCAAAGTAAATGTCCTTATATGCACACATCAAGACATCCATACAAAAACATACAAGGGTTTATATATTTGTGTAGAAACGTACGAACAAAGCACTGAAATAGATATTCAATTCAAGTAAGGAAATGTCCGTACATAAACACATCAAGACATTCATGAAAAACATACAAACCTGCATAAATTTGTGGAGAAAAGTACGAACAAAGCACTGTCTGTGTGTGTGTATGGAGAGAGAGAGAGAGAGAGAGAGAGAGAGAGAGAGAGAGAGAGAGAGAGAGAGAGAGAGAGAGAGAGATGTATAAACAGGTAGACGTATACAGGGATATGCATGCGTAATTGGTCCCATATTTAAGATTACTTTGATCAACTAAAGGCGCCGACATTGATTTGTGTCCGGGTTCGAAATAGTGATTATTAATCCTTAACAGCAAGACTGAACTAATTATTAGTGAACAAACCAAGTCCTACAAAACTACCCACCATTGTGTTTGCTCAGATTCGAAAGCGTGGGTGGGGTGCTTTTCTCTCAAATTCTTTTATTGGCCTGAAGGTGAGGTGTTAACTACTGCTGCTGACAGCTGCATTATTTAATGTTTATAATTTCAATTAGTGATCTGAATCAGGGGGTCCTGTTTACTTACGGAGTGTCAGCTAGTTTTGTTATTCTCTGCGACTATCAGGAATAACAAGTGTTTATATTTACTCTCAAGTCGCTTGAGAGCGACATGATAGAGAAAAGATGTTACGTTTACATCATAAATGTGTATGGTTATACAAACATTAAAGGATGAACACAGAAGAGAGAAATAAGGACTACAGAATATTTAGTACAATAATCAGAAAACCTACATACACGTTTAAGCTGAACAATATTTTTCACGCTTATAGATAGTTGCTGAATGATATCATAAGCAAAAATACTTGTGGTATGCCGGCAGATTTACCATGAAATTTAAATTGTTTTTGGAAGATGAAATAAATTTGTTGAATCCTAAGATAATGTTACACATAAATACATACGTAAACAGAGCGCAAATCAGGCTTTCTTTTAGTATCTATATTGTAATTTATAAGCTGATTTCGCTTTAGTGAACCTTGTTAAAATATGGTCAGTTTTGGTGGTTTGGTATAGACGAAAATGCCAGGTTGCCAGGGATGGGCCATTTTATTTTCGGAAAAGCTTCTAGAGAAAAAAAATAAACTCAGACTCTTAAGTAACTTAAGGTAAAAAAAAAAATGTTTTCTTTTATTATAGCTTAAAAGACAAATATATTATAAATTACAATTGACTAAAAACAACTTGTCTTGGGGAAAAATACCACAGCTCAAAAGAAAACTTCAGACTGAACTCCTATGTCCCTAAGTGATTTTGACGGACTGACTTGTTAAGAGACATTGAGGGAGGAAAGTACTCGAAGGTACTCAAAATTGATCATACATGTATTAACACAGTAAATGTTGAACATAAGCTCTACATGTAATATGTTGATATATCTGACATAATTTACGGGTTAAAAGTACAATGTCATGTTTATGAAAGACACTCAACTTTCTTTAGCGCTTATTGATTATCTAACTTGATTTCAAGTTCTAACATACTAGTACAGAAACAACAAAGGCTATTTTACGTAACTTTCTTTGATATTGGTTCCTCTTTTTGATTTTCTATATATCATTGTATCACAAAGCTACGTCCGCAACAGAATCAATGCGACTGTCGCCAACCACGCCAACTCGAATCAACATTCATCCCCTAGTAATATTACCGATTAAATCTGGCTTTAGGTCCGGAACGATACACAAATTGAAAACGCATTGGGAATTTGGCCTAGATTGAGAAAAATCTAATCTATTGTCGCAGTATTATCAAAATTACAACCAGTTATGAAATTTGCACTGATGTAAATTTGGCGCTAATATTTAAGTAGTTACATTTTCTTTATTTTATTCTAGTCATTATTATTATTATTATTATTATTATTATTATTATTATTATTATTATTATTATTATTATTATTATTATTATTATTATTATTATTATTATTATTATTATTATTAGTTCCTGTCCAATATCCCGACACCCAATTATCTATATATTTTTCTATTCTGAACCTCTTTGCATTAATATACCGGGTTATAATTCCTTAGCAAAACCCCGTACATGGCGCTAATCTCTGGGCCATAATGGGTTTCTGTCCTTTGTTCCCCACTCAAGAAGAGTTCAAAATATACCGGTTCGCTACGTGATAGACACAAAACGCGCTCGTTTATTATATATGCACAACTTTGTAGTTACTCTTAGGACAAGCCCCAATAATTTGGATAAAATATCATCGTCGTCGGCATCTTCATCATCATCATCAATCCTTTAACTCAAAGAGACTGTTGAGGCATCACAATTCTCTCCATCTTTTCCTGTTCTCTTCTGCACTTGGAAATCCCCAAATCATATTCCTGTCTACTCCTTCATGTTGTCTTCCCACCTCATTTTCTGTCTGAAGGATAATTTATATCCATGCCAAATGACAATACAGATGCAATTTGTTGTCAACATCCTATTGGATCTATATGGTACTAACTACCATATATCCTCATATTTATCCAAGCAGTTCCCTTTCGAAAGGTAATTCATGAAGGTGTAGACAACTTAATAATCAGTGTCCTATTTATATGCATTTCAATCTATTAAATACACCTACCTTTCGAAATAAGCACAGATAGATGCATCATTGATATCACATAATAAATCACCTTGTTATGTTGTGAATACCTTTGCACGTTTTCCTTCTTTGCTGATACATGTTACTATGGAAAGATAATGCGCATGCGTAAAATATGAATCTGCACACGTTACTTGCAACAACTCACTTTGTTTTCCTCATTAATACACAGAAAACGTAACACGAGGTATATATATATATATATATATATATATATATATATATATATATATATATATATATATATATATATATATATATATATATATATATATATATATATATGAGTCCTAAGAGTGTATTTTATATTTCTTTTTGTAAATTGCCCCCTACTGATTCTAACATGTAGGAGACAAGACTTTTTCGTATATTTTGTCTCCAGTGTTTGTTTTTGTATAAGTAAGTTGTTCCACCCACCCACCCCGACAAAGAGCTCGTTTAGCTCAAACCGTTGGAAAACCGTTCTGAATTTGCGCCGTTATGACTTTTTTTCTATCCTTTGTTTAAGACGTTTAAGACGTTATATGAACCGATTGAGTCTTGCAACAAAACAGGATTGTGGAAACATTATAACTCTAATGTAGACATGGACCTGCAGAAACTTCCACCTACCAATTTTGGATGACGTTAATAAGTTTCATTATATAAACGTGTTCTGTTACCACTGCAATAGAGGTCAAAAGGTCAAGGTAGCCAAAGATACAATTGTTGCATGTAAAGGTAATCCTGATATGCAGCCATCTAATGTACATGAATGGGGATGTAAAAACCTTCGATATTTCAAAACAAAGACAGGATACAAAAATGGATTTTGTTGTATGTGTAGTACGGGGAATTCCAGCGAATGTAATCTCGACTCGCTGAAAGTCAGTTTTGACCTCGACATTCCTGAAGCGAGGGTTTTTGGTTTAAGCCCCACACTAAAAGGTAGCTGGAATAACTATAAATATAGTTTTGATTTTACACGTTCCATCCACGACAGGCTCAAAGATGATAGTATATCATCACGCTGCAGGACGAACGAGTTCTATGACAAAATAAAGGTAAGTAAAATATCATTTCGCTATTTTGAGATGTATTGCAAGGAAAACAAAGCCAAGACTATGTATACTTGGAAACTTTCGCTTATATTTATTTGCCATATCCCTATCTTGAAAAGTTTCGTTGCGCAATTTGAAGCTTAGTGTATTTCTGTGAAACTTAATGGATACGTATATCTTCATAAACCGTACCATGGCAAGAAAAATAGGTAGCAGTGACCCATTTAAACTAGTAAAACTAGTTTATATATGGCTCAATTATCCATTACATTTGCATGTACTGTTGTAAAACTGAAAACTAGCTAGCTTCCACAAACTGATGATTTTTTTCCTCTTTTTAGTTTGCTATGTGCTATGCAAATGAAACCCCAAATTATTTGATAATAGAAATGTATGGTTCGTGTTTCTCAGATGGATGAAAAAGTGATTGAGAAGCAATGTTGCTGTGTTGTGGCGTAAAGAAAAGTAAAAAGGGGAATAATATTTGTTAGATATTAGTTTGCCAACGATGTACTTAACTTCATGATCTTCTTGAACCCCACACGTTCCGAGATAATAACAATTTATGCATTGAGTTAAAGACTGTGGTAAACAGTCCACAAATAGTGGTAAACGAACCAGTAATGAATTTATTACGTTATAAACCTATTTTGGGCCAAATTCAACATGTTTATAAATAATAATAAGTATCACACAACAATACCAAAACTATGAAAATGTGCGCTTGTAACCTACTTTTCACGCTCCGGTACAATGTACAATATATACTTTTAGGTCGCTTCACGTGCAGTAATGAAAATAGGTATGTGCATGGATCCTGGCAAGTATAAATGGTAGGTCACTTTGACCTAACTTTTATATTCTAGCAATTATGTACACCTATCGTGTTAAAGCGATTATTTACAGCTATGATACCTGGTACATTTGCATAACCTTCTTTCACTCCAGTCGTGATACACACCTCTGATGCTTGCGTGAGTTTCTTTTCATCCTATGACTCTACAGTGATCAAACTGGGCAGTAGTATAGATCCTGAGAAAACAACACCACCGCATTAACGAAATACTGTAAAAAAAAATATTTTTTATCAGCAATTCATTTCGCATCATCATCACTGAGTACTGATTACTCTGACTTTGGACAAATACAGAAATCTTGTGTCTATGCATATTTGTAGACGAGCCTTATTTTCTTTTGAAAGGTTCATTAGCGTTTAGACAGCTCTCAAGAATTAATTGTTCGGTCTCCTTGCTACTCACGTGCATTCCTCAATGTTCGTTCTCATAACTGCCCCCAATGTTTCCTTCAGTAATCTTTACAATTTCCAACAACTTCATCAAACTTTGGACTCAACTAATACCATAACGATCTATGGACGAGAAAAAGAAATTAATTACATTCAACAAAGTCATACTTTTAGGCACGCTAACTACTTGTGCAGAAATGATAAATGACATCTCGGAATTCAAC
The DNA here is from genome assembly GCA_016746295.1 of Potamilus streckersoni. NCBI lineage: Eukaryota > Metazoa > Mollusca > Bivalvia > Unionida > Unionidae > Potamilus > Potamilus streckersoni. The sequence continues at coordinate 194,782 of JAEAOA010001055.1, read as the reverse complement.
AGCGCGTGCTTTATGCAACTTTTCATCAACATTGCTCGATGAAAAAATTACAAATGGGATGTCTTCCATCAGCTGTTTTCCGTTCTCACAGACTATTTGTACTTTTCTTGCAAAGTGACTTAAGAAACGAACCAAGCATTTGGCACAAGTTTTAGGTAATAACTACCGTTTTATAATGTGAATGATTATACTGAGCAAACTTCGGAGGAGATGGACCAAACAGATACAAACAAATGGATTTATGTCTTACAAGATGATATAAGTGTTGAAATAGTTATTCTCTTATTTTTATTTCAGTTCGAAATATGATGATTCCTATGTTGGAATATTTCGTTATAAGTGTATGTTTTTATGTGCTTTTGTGAGATACATTTTTAATACAGACCAAGTTCAAAATAATGCTTCAAATTCTGCAGCCTAACGCTTTCTTTCAATTTCCTTGCTATGCACTTTCCTTTCCACGTCAGTATCCTATTTTGTAACAAAACATTTCATTGATATATATATATATATATATATATATATATATATATATATATATATATATATATATATATATATATATATATATATATATATATATATATATATATATACCCAGTTATGTGTGCTGTAATTTCCACAAAGATGAAATTTTCACTATAAATCAGTACGAGGGACTGCAAAATATAGAATTTACTTGTAATGAATAACATTTATGCGTATGAAAATGTTATCACTATAAGCAAATTTTTGTTTCATTTTCAAAATTACTGCGAAACAAATTATACCTACCAATTTAATGTGATACAATTTATAAAAAACCTGATCAGTGGGTTTACCCGTTCCTGTACAGCAGTGTTTCCCAAAATGAAATACTCGTACACTGCTATACAGTAATAAGTGGTCGATGAATTCCGTGACTTTTCGCTCGTCCCGTACTTGCTCTAAGGGGAAGGAACAAATTCTGAGTTTAGATTTGTGTCACGTTTATACAAATTATATTGAATCTGAAGTAAATTCTTAGCTCTGTGAGCAATTTGTTTAAATTAGATATTTTATGCACAAATGAAATCATTAAATTTGTAAATTTAGTTTGTAAGGTAAAAAAATATTTCCCATAATGCTAAGTCAGACAAATTTGTTCCTTTTGTGGCAAAATTATTTCGTGAAGTCTTTGAATTAAAATGCAATAAACCGGCTTGTCCGGGAAAAAGGATGACGATCAGATACTTTTTCATATATATATTAGGTAGTACTAATCGTGATAATAATAGTAGTAGTAGTAGTAGTAGTGGTAGTAGTATTGCATGTCCTTGTGAAAGAGTGTGCAATACATGAATTTAATTTACTGCAATGTATTCCAGGGTAAATGCAGAACTATCCAGTGCTCGGGTGGAAGACAGCTGTCAAAGAACACGCGTGTACCCGTTATCAACTCTGGTATATATTTCGGATTCAACGCCTCTAACAAATACCTAGTCAGCATTAGTGCCAACCTTACAAAATCCGATTAGAATAATATTGCCAGGACATTCTTAGAAAGCATGCAATAGTACTTGTACACGGTCATTCCTCCAGACAAATTGCTTTTTCTGTCACTGGAAGCTTGGCCCAAGGTGTTTATGTGTAAGAATAGGAAAACAAACCAACTGTTCCAAGACTGTCTGGACAATTCGTGCCAACCGATGGCTCAATTCAGCGTTGCTTTTGACGTCATTGTGACGGCAAAGACTGACCGCAGATTGGCTGAAGATCATTTAATTTCTAGTCTGTTCCAGAACCTGAGTATTTCCTTGGATGGAACGATACTGAACTTTGTCCCAATGACGAAAAGCAAGTCTAAAAGAAAGACTGACATTGAAAACGAATTTGAGAATGCTAATGTGTCATATACCTCCAAGTGTTTAGAGAAATATAAGTACAAGTCGAAGTTTGATTCTATCCTACATTTTCTGCCTGTGAACGCTTTCACTGTGGTATTTGTTGTGTTGAGAAAGACTTTATCTTGTCCATACGTCATCCTGGTAAAGGATGAGTATGCCATTAATAACAGCTCAGGGTTTCTTCACGTAAGGGCTGTGGACACTTTGCTTACGAGAAACGAATACGAGATGAAAGAAAATGAAACTGTAGAAATCTGCATTGATTCATATCTCCATGATGCCCTGAAACAGACTCTCCTTGCTGATGATAAACAAATTCTGACCATATTCACGATATTCAGCTGAATTTGTACAATATTATCCTTATTGTGTCTTATAATTACTTTTACGACATATTGTATATTTGAACAACTTAGAACTCTTCCTGGGAAAAATAATATGATCCTAGTATTCGTATTATTTATTTCACAAGGCTTGCTGTTTTTCGGACTCAATCAAACTGAAAACCACATTGGCTGCGTCGCAGTTGGAATAGCCATTCACTACTTCTGGATAGCAACGTTTTGCATCATGAACATTTTTGCTCGTTCTATATGTTCAGGGTTTTTTCTGGGCTGTTCAGGACGCAAACAGGCCCCAAAGATGAACAGACATTGCTCGTTTACTATGTTAATTATATCTTCGGTATTCCCATACTAGTCACAGGTGTAACTATCCTTATAGAAATGATTTCTACAAGAGGTGAGTCATTGGGTTACGGACCGGATGCCTGTTTTCTTGCTACTCCACCAAGTATTGGCCTATATTTTGTCTTACCCATTTTGATGCTGATTGTTATGAACTTCGTCTATTTTATTATTGCTACACCAAACGTTCGAAGCTCCAATGATGGTAGGGATTTTTTCATATACTTGAATTTTTTTAGAATAACTGAAGCGACGTAGATATTATAAATTGTGGACGCACAATTTCAAGTTTTCGCAGTTTCTTTTATAGCGACTGCAATTAATGCATGTTTGAGCATTTTTATTTTCTTGTCTTTTGTGTGTAATAGGCGGGTGCGCAGACTGTACGAGCAGCTCTTGTGCCACAGACAATTTCATATATCGTCAGGAACCTGGGCTCCATCAACATTTCGAAATAGAACAAACTCCAGCAGCCTCACTACATCATTTGAATTTATTTTATCGACCTCATGTTCATCGACCGAAACAAAGTTCTGACATAATACTTTGTAATATCGAAAATTCAAATGTCTTATGGCAAATTACAAGTTTCTTGTTTTGTGTTTAAGTATATGTGCATACAACTGTCAGCGCGCGGTTTTTTTTTTATTGTGTGTGCGATGATTGTTTGACGCCTTCCAAAACTTTCTTTGGCGCTTTTCAGAAGGCTTAGCACATATTTTTCGACGGCGGTGCCTGTGTGCATCGTACACTTCGCACACACTACCTAACGATCAGGGATATATATACGAAAACATAAATAATTCATACAGTTAATTAAAACTTCAGTATCTTATTATGTATGACATATCAGAGACATCGGTATCATATTATGTATTATTGATTATGTAAATATATATAATTGATGTAACAGATATCAGTGTCTCATGATGTATGACTGATATCACATGTCATGTATGATTGATGTCACATATATCAGTATAATATGATGTATGATTAATATCGAATATATCGGTATCATATCATGCATGATTAATGTTACATATATCAATATCTTATGATGTATGATTGATACCACATAACATTGTATTATGATGTATGACTGATGTTAAAGTTATTGGTATCTTATGATGTGTAACTGATATCACAGACATCGATATCATATCGTGTATGATTGATATCACAGATATCAGTATCTAATCATGTATGATCGATATCACCAGTATCGGTATCATGTATTATTGATAGTACAAATGTGTATGTTATCATACACCTTTCATATTATAACTAATCATAATCTATCATTTATACTTTGTAGCTGTCTATTATAATACATGTTCTACAGTTTCTAAATATAACGTTTGACATAGGCTGTAATGAACGCCCAAAAATATTTTACTGGATGGCAAAAGCCGATATTATGTAGAAATGTTGTTTGAATCCTCTAAGTTATTTCCGAATTATTTGCTATTTGCACATTTATACAAGGCAGGTTTGTCTTCTCTTTCACAACAACAATTACATTCTTGTATTTCATACCTTCGCCCAAGAAAAAACATTCACGACAGAATTTTTTATTTATTTATGTATTTTTTTATTGTTTTGAACTCCGATAAAATGTATCCTCTGTAACAAAACTAGCATATGCATGACGTGTTTATTATAGTATTCAAATAATATTTAATTTGGTAAATATTTCCTGTTTTCTTTTAAACTGATACACCTATTCACACAGTTTAATTTTTTATTTATAGAATGGATACATTTTATCTATTGACGGTAACACTTACTACACACTTTGTTATGGGGAGATGATTTAATTAAAGGGAGATAATAAGCACATTGGGAGATGATTTAATTAAAGGGAGATAATAAGCACATTATATCAAGAGCTTAACAGTAATGGCAACATCAACAGTAAGAAATACTAGTGCGTCAAAACAAGGAATATATTTTTGTATTATGCTGTTTTTGCATTTCTTGTAAACCATGCTGATTTAATGTCTAGATCGTTATTGTGTGTTACATTAGTAAAAAAAATACTCATTGGAGCTGATGTTAAAATTACATTTTAATAACACTTTACGTAAATCAAATGAAGTATAAAGAATGCATTCTTACAAAGAATGATGGGTGTGTGGTAAAATGTCATTTTATACAGATTATATGTACAGTTTGTGAATTAACTGAATTTGTCCAGTATAGGTCTGTAAACACAACACTGACTCGTACAATATGTACGTGTGTCATATATATTTTACTGGGGTTTCTTTTAATTTCTTAATTATTTCTATTTTATACAATTTACTTACTCTTGTATTTAAGCTACCGACTGTTATGTGACTCTTACGCTTTTATTTTAACTACCCACTCTTACATGACAAATTCAGACTGCATGCCCGCAAATTTAATACTATTGACAACCAACTTTAAGATATGATAATTCAACAGCTTTTATTAGATTTAGCTCAGAGTTTAAAGATGACGTATTTTCATTATATTTAGAGAAACAGAAAAATTTAGTGTAACAATGATGGATTAATTTAATGATGTGATTTTATCTGCAAATCAGCACATAGAAGACACGATGGGTGTGAAGTAAAATACCGAAAAAAACAGCAAGGCAGTGGCTCCACTGGACTTAGCGTATTCAAACTCCCACCCCATGTATGAGTCCGGCACGCTGACCACTGAGTTGTAGCATTGCAATTGAGAATAAATTTCATGTGAAAATGGAACTGGTCAGAACTTAGAGTCAACAACAGAAGTATAAACTGAACCATGCCGTATCAAGAAGGAACAAAAAAATCATCGCCATTGTATGCCATAGCATCTCCTGCACCATCATTGATAAATGCATCATATTTTGTCAAAGTGACGGGACTATGTATTGACAAAAAGCTGTTTGTTTTTATTTTAATGACGCGGCATGTCCATTTGTTGATCTCAAACAAGATAATTATATCCTGATTCAATAATGCAGTGCGGTCACTGTATCTCTGAAATGGATCGCTACAAAAAAGTTTTTTAACTGTAGTAGCCCAGAGTCCATAGACTGTAAATTGTTCTACTTAGTAACGTATTATCGAATATTTGTGCTAGGTCAAATTTCCTCTGGCCTGGAAATCGCATTATTACTATTTGACTTTAACAATCAATTTTAGGATAGGGCGTCAAAAACAAATCATATGCAGCGAAGTGTGAAATTCGCTTGCATTTTTATTTAAAAAAAAATATTTCAAGATCTTGTCTACAGTTATAAAGCAAAATAACCTAAGCAATATTAATTTTAACAAAATACTAAAACCTAGTGGCGGGCTAAGCTCGTTAATCACGTGTGTTCTAGCGGCTAATAAAGATATGAGAAGTGCCACGAATGCGTTTCTTCGTCCACGTAATAAGTTGCAAGAAATATTGATGGACGTTCTCGTTGAATTAAAACTTCAAGTACAAATCTTCCAGACTTTTAAGGGTGAATGAGTTCAATGAGGAGAACACAATGCTATAAAGAATGTTACGAACTCTTCTTGCAGATAATATAGAAACCTCTGATGCCAATGTCTTAACTCACAATCATAAAGAACTGTGGGTCGACAGAATTGTGGGTTATTCCAGATAGGTATTTCGAAATGAGATATATTGGCCACAAATTAAAATAGTCTTAGGACCAGTATTTCCAGAGGTGGAGAACAAATATTCACATTCTGAGCAAAAGTTTAAAACATAGGATTTTTCTTTCAAAATAAAATAAGTACAAAGCTGAAGGTAGTTTTCATTGTCAGATAACTTTTTGTGCATATGTTTGCAATTAAATTTTAATCTATAATCACATGTTACTGATTGAATAATGTCATATCTTCAACATAGAGATTGCTAATAGAAACTGTTTGAGTTTTCTATTTAATAACTTTTTATAACTTTTAATAACTTGGACGATTGGGATGATGAATACCATTATCTTGAGAAATGTCCTTTTCCCAGACATTTGGCACATTTATATTCCGGGATATACATTAGAAATCCCATTGTATATGTTGTATTTTACCAAACTATGAACATTCTGCAAGAGGTATAGCGCATTTCAAAATAGCTGTATCTTTATATATTTTTACCTGAATGTATTTTAATTTACGATTTTTGTACGCTTCCCAAACTATCCATGTATCCATTCTTTGTAACATTGATTTCTTTTGGAACAAACAGGCAAACTGCAAGCCCATAACAATATATATGAATTTTATTTTATTTTGTCATGTAGGTGTCTGCACTGTTCGATGTGTGTTAATTGATTTTATGCTATCCATCATTTGATTTTATTTTGACTCGACTGTTGACATGTTTGTGTATTTTTATTTTGTGTCGTCACCCACCCCTACCCACCTGCGTTTTGATTATCAATAAAAGTTCGAAATTAGATTTCCACACTGTCTGGGGTATGGCTTTTAGTTAAGTATTTAACATTTACACGTCATCTAAACAGTTTGCTTCGCTTGCTAACTTTAAATTGGCAAAATCACATAGCAATCAAAGATTGCTCGACATGAGTAACGAACCGTGACGACTCAGATTATTTTACCAGAAATGTCAATTATCAATGCTTTTACATCAAGGACCATCAATTTATATTATATTTTTCAATGATATTAAACTATGCCTAAATAAGGTCATCAGCAATTTGGGTGAGACAAAGCACATTTAGCTACAACAGTTAGACTTAAAAAGAGAACCACCAACGTATAAAACTGAACTGCCAACAGACATTTCTCCACCAAAGCCCTCTCCCAGGATTCACCATGCCCCCATACACATGCTACTAAATAAAGGTGAAATAGCTAGTGTCATTCAATTTTTTAATAGGCAACATGGGTATTACATAGTTATAGGTTACTGCATTTGTATGGGAAAATATGAACGAGTTTTTTCGGATGGCTATACTGCACAACCTTGGGAGTGCAGTATATCCATCCGAACAAATATGCTCATTCTTGTTTCATTACCAAAGATTTAATAATAAAATTCACAGCCAAATATATTTAATAGCAAAATTTATTATTTTATTATTATAATAGTAAAGTTCACAACTGTAGAATACTTAATTGCATAAATAATAGCATTCATGCTCATATAGCTCCTCCCACCGACCTTTTAACTTCATAGCGTACCACGCGCTCATGTACATCAAGCGTGTGGAGTGCAATATGAAGCAGTTAAGTACATTTTGCCCATTTTTATGAATAGCTAACGAAGACAGTTTGTGTGTATAACTTGCGATTTATTGTTATGACCCTGTATAGCGTCTATATCTAGCTAAATCTGAAACATTGTATCAAAAAGTAAACGCGGAATGTGCCAAAGCAGTTTGTATGTGTCAGTCTATGAAACATTTTCTGGTATGTGGACATTAGTTTATTCATTAAAAAAAATTGTTTACGTTAGTATATAGTTCCTTTGCACGCGGGGTGCTATATGAAGGTGTTCAATATCGTAATATATTGCACGATTCTGACAATGTAAAGTTAACGGAGAAAAAAGATTAGAATATAATAAGAATGAATATTGAACACTGCATACAATAAATATCACGCGCTCAGAATAATTCCATACATAAATTTTCCCGACCACAAAGAAAACGTTATGTTAACGTAGCAAATATAGATAATAAACTTCTCTTGTATGCTGTGGATTCCGTGATATATATGCATGAGTGATAATAAACATGTGCCAATAAAACACAACCAAGATAAATACAGTCATTGGTCCAGGTAAACGTTTAGAACATTTAAAAAGAAACGAATTTGATATATAGGTACATGTGTACGAAATATCTGAAGTTGGACACGGCAGATCTATGTCAGGGTAAATTGACAGAAACAATATGAAATCCGTCAGAGTAACTGATATTGAAAGTAACAAAAACAACTTTACGGGATAATCATAGTTTACTGTGCTTTGTTTCATTGACTATAACGAAGGGATATAAAATGTATATTTTGTGTGATCACAAGTAAATAAAAATCTAGTAAAGACTGACGTATTTACCAGTGCTTGAATTAGGTAAACACGCTTGAAATATGGCCAGGATACTAAAATTATCAAATGTAGGTAATTCAATAGATGAAATATTTGAAATGAAATAATTTTCAAAATTAACTGCTATGAAACATTATATGCTGATACAATGCCGTAGATGTGCAACTGGAAAAAATTATTTGATGGCCAAACAAAACCGGCTATCAATACCAAATGATTATAATCCTGGATGAATTGTAAAACTGAATTTTGAGACTCCAAAGAACTTCCATTTATCTTGTAAGAAATATTAGATGTAGGGACATGTAGGGACATTAAATCCAGATAAAAATGATTTATCGTTGTTACAGTTATGAACACTGAAAAACTAAAAGAAGAAATGTGTTTTCACAAATAAATCGGAATATACATACACACATACATACATACATACATACATACATACATACATACATACATACATACATACATACATACATACATACATACATACATACATACATACATACATACATACATACATACATACATACATACATACATACATACATACATACATACATACATACACACACACACACATACATACATACATACATACTTACATACATACATACATACATACATACATACATACATACATACATACATACATACATACATACATACATACATACACACATACACAGACACGCACGCACGCACGCACGCACACACACACACACACACACATACATACATACATACATACATACATACATACATACATACATACATACATACATACATACATACATACATACATACATACATACATACATACATACATACATACATACATACATACATACATACATACATACACACCATTAAATCTGAATATTTCATATTTAAGTACATAATAAAGATTATCATGTGGATGTACCTGATGCATCCATAATAAATGAGATCTATTGGTATAATTCCAAATTGATTTTAAATAATACTTTCAGGGTAAGCATTTATTGCAACTCCTAAATAACATATAAGGATCTTTAGATTAATAGCAAGAAGTTATATAATTCCATTTTTTGTTATTAATTAAACCCTCAGAAGAGTTCTTAAAATGTTGTCTTCTTCTTTGATCTGACATGGTGTAAATCAGTTGTATAATATCAACAATTAGATGCGAACTATTTGAACAAGACATTCCTCTACAAAGGATTGCCACACTAACAATTATGCAAGGCCTGGAGAACATTTTCCTTATATTGGTTAAGAAATTGACCTAACTATATATTTAATTAGGTCCTTTCGCTATCTCATATCTTTTTGGTATGCCCTGGTAGTGTTTCTAGGGCGAAGCTAAACGTATAAAGCCGCTATCTGATAGCAACGAGATGAAAATAAAATGGACATTCGAAACCTGATTTATTGACAAAACTGAAATATGTTGCTAATTACTGAAGTACACCAACATTGAAGCTTTCGAATAATGGTAGATATTTATCTGGAATACATTTAATGTAAATTTAATTTTCTACTTCTTCACTTTTATAAACGTTATCATAAAGATAATTTATATTCTTTCTTCACTTTGTTCTTCTTAAACCTACATCTATATAATCTCATTGCAAGCGCAGTTTTTCTACTGTCTGAACCATATAAAGCGTGTAGACTGTGTTCGATGTTAGGACATACAATTTTTGTACTAAAATTTAGTATCACGCTTCTACATTTTTCAGTTAATTCATCATCATAGAAGCCTCGGTCCTGAATTTTTACTTTCATTCATATTAGTACATAATACTATAATCAATATGCTCATATTAGTTACCATAACAACAATGAATAGTTTCTGCACTGTGGATTTAATGCCAAAAGGACAAAGCATGGTGTAATAAGAAGAAGAGCACAGACACCTTAAAGTGTGAAATCTTACACAACAAAGACAACTTGTCCTGTTATTGTAAAACAGACTGACATGATTAATGCTTATGAAGCTAACTTTAAACATATAAATTTTATATAAATGACATTTATCAACTCCAAGGACGAAATCCGGCATTAAATAATTAACTAATTCTGTATGCGCTTGTAACTGATAAAGTTTCTCCATTTATTAGCAACCTATACAGGTGTTCGGTCACAAAGATTAAACACCCTATGCATTTGAGTGATGCGGACGAAATGACGTACTTCCGGTTCCATAGACCTCTTTGACCAAATGGTAAAGGAAACAGCTCGCATAACCAAACCTCCGATTCTACTTATTCTCTGCAGACCAGTCTGTTCCAACGTTTTGGTCCTCCCTGCATGCAACAATTGCTGTCCTCCGAACAAGCATCATCATCGACCGCAACATACGGGTTACGCGCACCTCCTCAGAGTTGAATGACTCCGTATTAAAATCACAGCAATGCAGACAAAGATTGTTCCCTTAAAGGTTATTGGTATATCCAGTTTATAATACACAATTAATACCTGGTTTGGTTAGGCACTGACCGCTGTTAGATATATTTTTCCTTACAGTATGCTTTTATGTTTTGTTCAGGAAGCCAGAGGTAAAGGTCATTGGTATATGCATTTTTTCAGCACACAGTCGGTATCTGGTATGGTTGTCAGAGCCATCATTAGATAATTTGCCTTAGATGATTATTGTTTTGCTCAGGAAAATGTCCTTAAAGATTTTTTGTTGAATGTATTTCCCAAAATACAGTAAAGACTTGATTTAGTTGGGCAGAGCCCTTTGTAATGTATTATGCCTTACGGGCCTTTTGTTGGATAGGGAATCATCTATTAATTGTATAGCTTCCTGGCAAAAATTCACTGTATTTTTAAAACAATGTGAACTTATTTATTAGTACCCAGGATGTGGTGAAAGCCCAGGACCATGTAACTTGAGGTAATCGAGTTTCTAATTATAGGCAATTTTGCATGCAGGGATGGGTAAACCTAACTAAGCATTTTACAATAGCAACAAAAAATAAAACAGACTAGGGTAATTCTCCACTCTGCAATGAAACCCGACTAGATTTTGTTCATCAATAATGCTAAAATATCTTACTACTCACAAGCGGCAATTGCAATAAAGTACCTAGATATCAAATTCTAAATACTTTTCAGTAGCAAAATCCGTGATTCTTAATTATGGCTACATGTATACACTGCGAATGAAAGATAAGGGCCCAGTTGTGTATGTGGGATACGCACGCAACTGTTTTCTTCATATATTCTCTACATTTATCGGCTTTTATTTTTTCACAGTGTCCAAACCTAAATAAATCATGGTTCTAGACAAGCTCATAGTTAAGTTCTTGTTATCAAGGGCTGTATGGCATTTTTTGGGGACATCTGAACTATTAACAAAGCCATTTGCCGTTAAACAAATTAAAATGCCGTGGGTTCTCGATTTCACTTCAGTAAAAGGATCGGTGCCATTATACTTAATGTGTTAATTAAAGTAAAAATACACACAGTCAAACAACAATGGCCTCATCCTAAACAAAACTCAAGGATCAACACCAGAGTTCATGTAGATTTTATATAACAGCCACATAATGATCTAACATTCTTTAAACATACAATTAACCTTCGTGTATGTGTGTGAGAGAGATAGACAGTCATAAAAAATGGCGTAAAATTTAGAAACAATAAAAACATACAACTGTATATATATGTATATATATATATATATATATATATATATATATATATATATATATATATATATATATATATATATATATATATATATACATGCATGCATGCATGTATGCATGCATGCATGCACATACATGCATGCATGCATACATACATACATACATACATACATACATACATACATACATACATACATACATACATACATACATACATACATACATACATACATACATACATACATACATACATTCATACATACATACATACATACATACATACATACATACATACATACATACATACATACATACATACATACATACATACATACATACATACATACATACATACATACATACATACATACATACATACATACATACATACATACATACATACATACATACATACATACATACCATTAATAACTTGTACTTTAAATGTCTAGGTAAAAGTATTTGTAAATTTATTAAATAAGGATTTGTATATAATAACAACTTAAAAGTTTGTTATTGGTACTTTTTGTTTAAACTCGAGATTTCATCCCGTCCGCGTACAATCTATTTGTTTTTTCGATGAATGACTTTTATATATAAGCAAGTGTCCGATTCTGGTTGGTATAAATATTTGTTCAATCGTGTTTTATCCTTCAACAATGTCTGAAAATTCTATAAAAAAGCCCCAAAATAATATTGAGTTTAAAGGAAAAAATGATATAAAATCTATTAAATAAATGGTTACATTTTTACAAAAAGTTCACGTTGTTGTATACACTGTTGAGTTATTATTGTAATCGTAAGCTGAGTCAGGGAATCTCTAATGATCAGGACTTGGCAAACCAAGTCACCATGTCCATGGGTTAGATACTGCCACTAGGACTCACTTTACACAACCAGCCTACATTCATTTGCATCCAATGCACAAGTTATTTCAGAGAACGATATCTTATTGGATAGACACCGCTAGCGATGTAAGAAAAACAAACAAAGGTACGGTTTACATGTTCCTTATATCTGCTATAGTGTCCATTGCATGGATATCTCTATCAGAGTTGTGTCCCTTGTATTATACACTGCTGCAGTCGCAGTATAACATTCTGCAGAATTGACCCATATACGAGTACGTATAGTAGTCAGTATTAAATGTATAATTTTTACTGTAGGACAATGTTTTGTGGCACTGGCTGATTGACGCTGACAAGAATAATATACATCAAAGAATAAAATGGTAATCGATCGGAAGCAAGGTTTGCAATTCTATGCGATGATTTGTGGACAGATCTTGGGAACTAACACTTCTTTTCACTTTGTTTCAGTAAATTTATAAATACTATGAAAGTGTTATGGGGTCTTTGTATCATGCATTGATACTTGGAGAGCAATACTGCGAATCATACATTAATTGTATACCGATATATGCTATTCGAGACCACTTAGATTCGTTATGAAACTATGATTGACTGACTTGTTGCCAATGTATCAAGCTGTTATTTATTCGTAAACTTGCGGTTAATCCTAAAGTCAGTCCAGTAATAGAAATAGTTGAGATGTTCAAAACAAATTACGAATTCTCTTAATTCAGAGAAATTTACGACGAATAAAATGCATGATTTTTTAAATTTGTTTTGTAAATTACTGCACTGACATGCATCTGAGGCACAATTTTTCTACTCCATAAATAGCTGATAGTGGTCAGGATTTGTAACACAGAATTTTCAGAGGAGATTGTGGTTTGTTCTATGTCCAATAATTGTGGGATGTGGTTAGAGTGGTCAGAGAAACGGACATATCCTTATTTTGACAAGGAGTACATTCCTAAGAATTTTAAATATTGTCTATAGATAATGGATATATCCATGGCTTCCATGGAAAACCCTAAAAAATACCTTGAGTGCAAGAGTTAAATGGACTTTAATTGCAAGGTTATTATAATTATGCCAATCATGCACTTTAAGAATGCATGGTGATCCAAGAAACATTCAATAGTACATGAACCATGATACAAATCTCTCAATTTAAAAATGGCGATGTTTCACTACCGCATTCAACTTCATTTGGACGTAATGCCTTAGCAAGGTTAAATTATGTACCATATAAAGTTGCATAAGATATGAAGTTGTACACAATGTTCAATAATACACAATATATAATTTATACACAATATAAAATTATCCACAATTTAAAATTATTCACGATTTAAAGTTATGCACAATGTACTTCAAGATTTATTTATTCTTGCATGAACATTGGCGGCTTAAAGACCTCAAGAAATTTTAGTCTTTATTAAAACCTCTTGTAAATATGGTCTAACTTTAATCTACACTGATTAGATTGCTAATAAGATATATATATATATATATATATATATATATATATATATATATATATATATATATATATATATATATATATATATATATATATATATATATATATGAGAGAGAGAGAGATTTTCTTCATTGTAGAAATAAAACAATCAGCTTTGAAAAAGCGTTTCTGGAGGCAAACTTTATTATACAGCCTAATATTCTTCAAAATTTAATGTCTAAACTCATATTAATGTACAATTTGTATTGTGCAGTACATTAATTTGCAGTTCATAAAGTAAATTTAATGAAAACTCGTACAATTTCTCGATGGAAATGGGAACGTAATTTGCATAAAACGCTATAAAATGACAAATGTTATCAGACAAATCAGACATCGACGCAAAGAACCGATATGGCAGCATCGTCGTAATCACAAGAAGTCGAAAGCATCTTGACCGATGACTTCTGATCATGAATGGTATGTACTTTGATTTGCTACTGCCTTTAAGGTAATGAAAATTATATCTACTTTGTGGCAATGTAAACTATATTTTCCTTGTGACAGTATGCATTAAACCTGAAATAAACCATTTAGTTTCTACAGCTCCTAAAATATGTCTTTAAGCTTTTCATCTTCTTAATGCAAGGGAGGTAGCCCAAAAAATGTCCGCGACGAGAATCAACTATATAACGATGCCTCAACTTTTGACATATATTGCAGTTTACATATTCGTGGGCATCAAGCACGATATCCTGACTGCATGACACTATAAAAGAACATTTTATTTCAATAAAAGGTCGAAAGATCGCCTACCTGACCTTGACAATTTGCAAGATCAATATGCACTTTACATCGGAGCTGTATTCGGTTCGAAAAAAAAAGATTTCTTGTGCAGAACATGCATTAGACATTTATCTTGGTAGATCTAGCCAATCTACAGCGATATGAACACTTTACATTTGTAAAGAGGTGAAATACAATTTTGTGCTATCAAATTAAATAAAACTATTGTAAATAGTGTACTTGCAATAGATGGATTTATTTCAGATTTGCAAGTATAGTTTCCAAAGCAGCACGACATATCAAAGAAATTTCCGCTCTCGTCAAAAGTGTGTTTGTTGTCTTTGTATGTTATTCTACTATTCATTTAATATAGAGGACGGTGTCAGTAATAGACAAAATATGGTTTTTTTTTGTTACCAATGATGTGATCCAATATCATATGGTTTAAGTTTTTCATCATCTTAGGTTGAGCATAACTTGAGGACAATATGATTATTGTTCTCCGGTTGATATTTCGATCGCCGATGACAAATTGTGCGAAGGCTTGATTATTATTATTATTATTATTATTATTATTATTATTATTATTATTATTATTATTATTATTATTATTATAAAAAGCGTAATCAGAAAAATTATCGTGAAAGTTATCTAACACAAGTTTTAACCTCACGTCTAATTTTCTTAGTATCAATTTAAATTATTTTTTATATTTATAAGCAAGTTTGAGAAAGCTGTCCTGAAAATCATTATAACTCACCACAGCAAACAATCATGGAGACAACTGAAGGTCTGTCAGATATGGTTTATTCCTAAGATATCTGGTTTCTCTTTACAGGGTATTAATCTTTCGCCTTTTACTAAAGATACGTTAACGTGGAGAAGACTTTAGTCAAATGTGAGGTCTCTCATCGAGACGCAGTGCTACTACATAGTGGAGTTGAATGCCGTGGGGATTGTCTCTGCTGTGTATAAGAATGTCGTGTGGATGGAAAAGGAAGGAATAAACAGAATTAAGAAAGCTAAAGGAATTTATGTGCAAAATAATGGCAAAGGACTATGATACAGATTATGAACGGTAATTATAACATGATATGGCAACGACACAGAACGGAAATGTACTAGAGCCAAGAAGTTTTATTAAAACTACAGAAAGTCTTGCAAGCAGAACATAAACAATTATAAGAATGTATGATAGACAATTGGTTTAAAGTGAAGAAAATATAGATTAGAAATTGTTGCAGAAACGAGAGATACTTGCACTAAAAGGATAGTTCTAATTATGACTGTATACCTACAGACAGATACTAGACAATCCTGACTGCTGTTCTTTGACTATCTTTGCTAAGGCTGTTAAATTTATAATTAATGAATTCCAGCATCATACAAATTTAAGTTTAGGGGATATATTAGTGCTATGAAATTTCATAACGTGAAATGCAGAATTAAATAGGTTAGTATCAATTTGTTGTAAATATAACTTTCGGTCATTAACTATTTTTGCTATAGTCATTAACTTTGTGATAAAATTACTAATGAGAGATTTAATCTTTAAATAATTTATATGTATTTTTTTTCTATAACTTGCATCAATAACTATTTCTATTGTTGCTATAGCTATTAACTGTATGATAAAGTGTATAGATTTCGAAATACTAATATTTAAATTCAAAGTAAAACGTCCCTAGAAAATACCACTGCATTAATTTAAGTGATTAATATAACTTTTCATAATGTAAAATAAAGAATTGATCTTTAAATAATTTAGCTGTATCTATTTGCTATAACAAGAACTTGCGTCAATAAATAGGATTTTCTTAATTGTATATGATGTGAACTTATTTGAAGTAGGGAAAACATGCAGCACATGCACAATGTGTTCACTATTGAGAGAACAGGTCGTGCACGTGTGGCATAAGATACTATAGATCTGAATTTGTGATCGTGTTATTATATCTAGATTAGTTTAAAAACTAAAATGTCTACTTCTTTGTTTTTAAAACATATTACGTAAAGAAAACTACGAAAATTAAAAATATAAAATAACAAATTTGAATGGCGTACTAAACCTGTCTCAAAATTAATAAAATCAAAATTCATTTCTTTTTTAAAAAAAAGTAACACAACTACACATATATATTGAAGAAACATGAATACATAAAAACCCTTCATATTTTCGATCTAGGGGTCCCTCAGATGATGTAATTCTGAGAGGGACCACGCCAATAAACTAAGATATCCAAGTGAAACAATCGTTTATAGATGAAACTATTTTTTCTTTGATGAGAAATTTACCCAGAGACATTAGTAACGTGACTGCTAACAAGAATTGTGAATTAGACTTGATTCAATAAGTACACAATATAACATTACATGGTAGCGGTCTTAAACTTGCGAGCGTACAACAATGTATCTGCTTTGAGATCAAAAGAAAACAAAATGGTAATTGCTCACAAAATATGTACGTAATTTGAGTCTGCTGTTCAGGTAAATTTTCAATTCAAAAAAATTATTCAATAATGCTTGGGTCCACACTAACGTATTTCTTTGAAAGAAATTGATAACGTAATAATAGGTGGAGTGACCAAACGTGGAAAAATTACGCTTGCAATAAATCTGAAGACTTTTTTCCGTTACAATGAATTCATCTGTACAACTTGTGTGACCAAAAGACATTACGATAGGAAGAGGTTACAAACGATGACAAGCAATCACGGTTGATCCTGAAAACAAAGCGTATAGTTGGTAAGTTTTATTGATTGATGTGTGCCAATTAAACAATACATTATTTCAAATTGACAAATGTGACCTAGATATGCTCTCTCTCTCTCTCTCTCTCTCTCTCTCTCTCTCTCTCTCTCTCTCTCTCTCTCTCTCTCTCTATATATATATATATATATATATATATATATATATATATATATATATATATATATATATATATATATATATATATATATATATATATATATCTTAAACGTTGAAAATACAAAAGCCAATAAATGTGTGACAACTTTTGCATCAACTGTATTTACTTCGTGCACAAAATATTTTGTCTCCAACACTTTCAGTACACCAACCTTTTAGTACATATAAATATATTCATAGCCATACAGTTCGCATATGTCGCAATCTTTTTAAAGATGATATATTGCCAACAATCTATACATATTTCTCAATGTTGGGTTTTTATGTACTATGTAATATGTAATATTCAGAATTTCTATCCTTCATCTTTTTAACTTCTTTAAGAAAGGTAGCAAACGAAAAAAGAAATGTAATTTCGTTTGAGGGACCATACATATGAATTATAATTTAACTTAAGAAGAGAAACAGCTATATCTATTTCTACATGCACTTTTCAACGGCATTGTGTCAAATTGGTAGAGATGGCATCAGAGCATTGTCATATCCACAAAGTGAATATTGTGCTAAATGTTCATCAAAAATATTTCCAGTGATTAATATGTTTATCTTCTTGTTCTTATCGTTTTAGTATTTATTGGGGTGGGTAGGTTGTGATGGCCTTTGAGTATTGTTTACCAGTGAAAACTCTAATGCCATATTTGTGTTACCGTTTTGTTTTATTTCATTTTGCATGTGGGTATTGTTTATTTTCAAAAGCTTTTAATTTCTCTTCAGTCCGTTACTCTAATCTTGGTATGTGCATTTCAGTTGCCACAAATTTGACTGTCCCAGTTCCCATGCTATTAGAATTGCCAAAATACATTGTTTGGTTACGGAGTTCATAGGGCATTGCTTGAAAGATTCAGTCTTGCTGCTGTTCACTTTCAGCGTTTTTCAAAATTCATCAAAATATCAAAACATTCTCCACCTTTCTCTATTGCTGCTAGTCGTTCTTCTAGCTCAATGTCGTATAAATGTATCATCAAATCAATCTCAATCTTTCTATAGGACTGACAGCATTTCTTCAAGCTCGTCTGCGTCTACTTGTATTATCAAATCCATTGTCATCATTAGTTGGAGCTTCTAGTATTTGTTCAAAGCTCGTTTTTGTCTAATTGATTTAAATCAATTAAAAGTTGTAATGAAACATCACCATAAGAGGCAATATTGCTGGACAATGCAGCCAAAAACAAGCAAAAGTTGTATGATAAGTAATGCAGTTTAATAAAAGCATGCTAGGAAAAGAGAAAATACGGATGTCATTTCCATTCTTTTGTCAACTGTAAGAGATAAAACAACTATTTCACTATTCCGTGTCTGCAATGTTTCATTACAAATGAAAACTACTGGAAACCGAAAGTAGTTATAGAAATTACAAATATGTGCCGACGTATATAATGATTTACACTGATATAATTGATATGTATAAACAAAACATTTATAATTAAACTCTCTATCTATACATGTCTGCCTTTCATCCTCTTACTTTATAAGCATTCTAACCTTTACTTTACTTCCCCTTTGCCTTTCAAATATATGTACTACAATATATATCTTGAAATAACTTTGAATAATGGCATCCGGACTGGATGTGCAAATAAATGCACATATTAAAGACAAAATGTGCAAATAAATATGAAAAGAAAGCTTAATTTTTTGCAAACATATAATTTATTGCAATACAAAGAAAACATTCCAGATTTTATTGTACTTTCTTTTATAAATTTTCGTGTTGATGTTATGTTGTGATTATGAGGACAAACTCATGTTTTATCCTAAGGTATGGAATATATTGTCACAGTGTCTAAATAGAATACATTGTCACAGTGTCTAAATGGAATGTATTGTCACAGTGTCTAAATGGAATATATTATCACAGTGTCTAAATGGAATATATTGTCACAGTGTCTAAATGGAAAATATTGTCACAGTGTCTAAATAGAATATATTGTCACAGTGTCTAAATGGAATATATTGTCATAGTGTCTAAATGGAATATATTGTCACAGTGTCTAAATGGAATATATTGTCACAGTGTCTAAATGACATATATTGCCACAGTGTCTAAGGTATGGAATATATTGTCACAGTGTCTAAGTGTCGGTGTAGATGAGTCATCTTTATCAAGAGTACGAAGAACAGATTCTTGAAAATTTATAAAACAGTCTAGCATGAAAATTGGCTCACTGTTCTAGTTCTTGTATGCTTGAGTTTCAATTATTTACATGCAATCACATAAAAAGTTTCATGAGTGTGAGAGAAATAGGGTCTAAGATAAGAAAGGTGTAACAAGCGGAAACCTGAACATATAAAAGACACAATAGAATAGAAATTGTGCCGCAATGACTTAGTCTTTAGAAATACATATTTATTTTTCGATTATTTTATACATTGAGAACACCTACGTCTATACCATTCTGATCAAGAACTCTTGCATGCTTGCAAATTCCGAGGTCTTCCATAACAAACAGCTTTACGTATTAGTTATTGATAAACTGAAGTGATTTAATTATTTATTAACTGTAGTGTCTACAGTTAGTAATGAATGATAACATTGTATTATTAAATGAAAGAGATGTCAGATTATTTCGTGCATTCTGTCGTGTTCAAAGAACCGTTTCAGAAATACGCTTTTATTTCATTCAAAATATTATTAATTGACAACTATCTGAAATGATTGTTCGGTAGCTTTGCACTTGGCTACAAGATAAATCGTTTGTATATGTTCTGATATGTCAAGACGAATATTCCACATACTGATGGAATTCAATTAAATATAAGTAAATTTATTTCTGGAATAAAAATTGTTTAATGAATACATACATACATATATATATATATATATATATATATATATATATATATATATATATATATATATATATATATATATATATATATATATGTGTGTGTGTGTGTGTGTGTGTGTGTGTGCGCGCGCTCAAGAATAACATTGATAACAGCATGTATTTTCTCATCATCTGTCTCATTAATTTATAAGTTGAATTTGACAGTTGCAATTCGTCACATTCGTGTAATAAATGTTCTTTTAGATTGGTTACATACCAAAACGGACATAAACTGATCATTCATAAGATTAGGGTTAATAGATTTGCAAAGTTGTCGTATAAAAATGTATATGATATATGATGATTGAAGTGCACTTAGTAAGATACTGTAAAAGAATTTTGTGTCAATTAGGCTAAAGTCGTATTTTTGTCTCAGATGTTAATAACCTAATACATAAGCAAACTGAAAGATATAAGTAACAGGTTGTTAAATAACAAAGTCAATATATTTGGTTTATTAGACATAAGCAAACAAAGGAATAAAATTAAATAGTTTTAACATGTCAAACATGTCATTGCGAAATTTTGTATATTAGAGGTGATGTTCAATGAATACTGGTAATTGTTTCTAAATATTTAAATTTCACAACTGTATTTTACTAATGCATATTTCAATGAAGTCACGATTTTTTTTAAAATGTGT
Source organism: Potamilus streckersoni (assembly GCA_016746295.1). Lineage (NCBI taxonomy): Eukaryota > Metazoa > Mollusca > Bivalvia > Unionida > Unionidae > Potamilus > Potamilus streckersoni. The sequence continues at coordinate 173,065 of JAEAOA010001055.1, read as the reverse complement.
ATTGCTTCTTTCTTTTGTATTATCAGTTATATGATGACTTTTGCTACTACTGCTACTACTTCTACTACTACTACTATTACTACTACTACTATTACTACTACTACTACTACTATTACTAGTACTAGTACTATTACTACTACTACTACTACTACTACTACTACTACTACTACTACTACTACTATACCGCTTCCACTTTTACTCATTCTCATACTAATACTATTACTACCAATAACTATTACTGCTGGTGCTGCTACATCTCTTCCACTTTCCCTCCCTCCTTCTTCATTTTATCATCTCCTACAAACCTTCTCATTCCCCTCCTCTGCTCTTTCCATCCTCTCCTCCTCTTTCAGCTGCTAATGCAACCATTACGTTTATAAGGTTGTATAAATATTTATTATAATTGCGTGTTTGTGTATTCAGTGTGTAAATTGAATTTTCTGTTGCAATTTGATTTTAAAATTGAGAGATCCCATAATAGTAATATTTGATGTAGTACTGTTCTCCTTTACCTCAAAGTTTGTTCAACGAACTAGAAAGAGGAAACTTTATTGATCGCGGTATCCAACAATAGAAATGGGAAGAGGGTGGAGACAGAACTTTCACCACCTTGTTAAATTATGTCTCTTGTGACAAAAGGAAATTAAGATAAAGAAAAATTGTAGCGTAGAACATTATTCGTGCGCAGACCTAATCCATTTAAAAAGAGGCAATTGTACTAGCTTTATTTGGAGGTGGGTGTCGAGGCAATTTAATATATGTCAGTTTCACGCAGCAAAATGTCATAAACTGTTTCAGATTTCCTGCATCTTCAACCCAGCTTTACATAGAATCCCTTACTCACGCTCAACCAAGGATGAAATAGCAAAATATATTAGACTTTCATTTTGGGGAATCAATAAATCATTATCATTATATCTTTGAAACTGCTTTCAGCTTTCTGCATCCTATGGGTTTTAGAAACATTTTACACACTGAATGTCAATAGCTCTTGATCGATGCGACACACAAGGCGATTCAGTATAATGCCTAGATGGTTGTCGTAGGAAGGTTTGATGCCATACCTCTTGTACAAAAAGTGTGCGATTGATGCATCCTCGTTGAATCGAAGAATTTAGTCACACATGAGCAACGCGAGAGCCTCGGACTCATGGTATAGCATTTAATTCCAGATAGCTCGGCATATGACAATAGATCAATACATTTTTCAGTTTCAGTACATGCTGTGTGATCAGCAATTGATATATTGATATACACTTAAGAGCAGTAGATGAATTGCCTCCACAGTGATAGATGATTGAGGATGTTGTTGAAGTGTTCAGCCCATCTTTTCTTTGTCAGTGAACAGTTTGGTGCCCTCAGCACACGTTGTTCCTGATGACTGACCCGCTAATTGTCTTTAAAGCATTATAGAAGTTATTCGTGTCATGTCTGCATAGGCCTGAATCTTAACCGCTGCTTTTGCTCCGCTGGGCTTGCTTTAGACAGTCATGCTGGTGTTGTTCAAGGCTGCCTTCTTAGATGGTGACGTGCGTTCTTAATTAGGCTTTTAGAGCCGACGGTTCTCGTTCAGTAGGCTCCGCATGACAGCATCATTTTTGTGAAACCAGTCTTGATGGGACTGAGAGATACTGAAACAGCCGATTAATCAGATTCGATGAACGATACCCAGTTTTCAAAACGTTCAGGGAGCTCCCATGAATTGTCACTAATTGGAAGTTGATTTCGTCAACACATGCAAGCTTCACATTTCCCTTTACAGTTTGGAGACATACTTTAAAGCTATATATACCAATCAATACTTTATAATAATCCCATGTTTTGCGATAAGCCCCAGTAGAGAATGATCCTGTTGATCGATATAAATTTAATGGCAATAGGAGAAAAGTACCTTGTCCATGGATAATACAAAAACAGCTGATGCTGGCTGATCTAATGGTGGGATTCGATCCCGCATCCTTTCGATCGCGAGTACAACAATTTATTAAGGCTTGGTGTCTTACTTAAGGGCTATCATTTTACCGATATAATTTAATCTTGTCTTGGATGTGCGCTAATGTCCAGTAGAGATTTGTACTTTTGACTGTTAGAACTTATTGTACGACACTTTATTAAAACCATATATCTTACCTGTACACTAAGCTCTTGTAGAGGGCTGCCATGTTGTCATGTTTCAAGCCCATTTGATGATTAAATGCCTATATCTTAAATAATCCTGTCAGATCAGGGAGAATCATACAATTTATAAACTCTATCAATGGTTTTATTTCTAAAGAAAACCTAATTGTACGAGCTTCCAGGTTGTATGTTACCGCACTTAAAATTCACATGTTTGTAGTACATTGCTCTCAATTTTGATATACTTGAATTCTTTACGACTTACGTCAAAGATCAATGCTTTTCTGCATATGTTGGCATGCGAAATTTTTGTTTCGTATTTCGTCTTAACATGAACATTTCCCAACGTCCTTTTTTTTTTCGCTTTTCTTCTTTCATTTTTCAAACGTCATTTGATTTGTTTCTGGTTTGAACTAATTTAAAAGTATTGCTACGACAATTTATCCTACCTTTACAACCTCCAAATGTTTTTCTTTCTTCACATTTGTGTTGTTTTTATGGAACAGTGGATATATCACTATTTTCCTGGAATATCCAATTATTCTGTCTGTGTTTACCGAAAATGTCGAACTCTTGATTTTTGTTTTAGAATTATCAATTTCGACTTCATTCATTATTTTATTCATTTATTAACATGCGTGCGCATGTATATATGTGTATGCAAGCATTTATTTTATTAGCTAGTTGGTTATATATGTGTTTCTTTGTGTGTTTGTTTCCTTAATTAGGTACAATTATTTCAGTCAATCTTTCTACCTACATATTATCAGCTATATTCTCTGCTCACAAATTATTCGCGGGCTGTCTTTTTGTCTATTTGATATATAAATGTCTGTCGTCTGTCTGTTTATCTAATCCATCTGGATATAACACACCCAATTGGTACCATTCTGTTTTAATTACTTTAATATTTTATCTCTGCCTGTCCATCCGTTCCTGTATTAAGTTTTAAAAGATTATTTATTAACAGCAACTAAAGATCAGTCTTCTTTTGGTGTATTACATCTTAAACTAAATATTATGTCTCGTCTTGCAAGGTTAATTAATCTCAAATGCTAGTTTCAATCTTGACTTTTTTTTACTTCTTCTTCTTCTTCTTCTTCTTCTTCTTCTTCTTCTTCTTCTTCTTCTTCTTCTTCTTCTTCTTCTTCTTCTTCTTCTTCTTCTTCTTCTTCTTCTTCTTCTTTTTCTTCTTCTTCTTCTTTTCGCCATTAGAGCATTTTTGTAAGAACTACAAATGAGTCCAATCGGGATTAACAATCAAGTGATATAAAGGGCTTGTTGAAGAAAGAACACTTACACAAAAGGTCCAGTTTTCATAAGTAAAGCTGACGCTGTAAAGTAAGGAAAGCAGATAATTTGGAGGCAAATCTCATTTATTCCAAGGATTTATCTGATAGTGCTTTGTTTCTCTTTCAAATCAGTAATGGTGATTTGTTACACAATAACGTCACACAGTATCGTAAAAGACGTCTGTGTGTGTGTGTGTGTGTGTGTGAGAGAGAGAGAGAGAGAGAGAGAGAGAGAGAGAGAGAGAGAGAGAGAGAGAGATCCTTCATAGAACAATGTAGATGATATGCTAATGAAGATACTGTTTGCGTTAGATCTACGAGATAGAAAAATCTCCCCACCCAATACGCCAAATTCAGATAGAAACAGAAGATTGCGGCGATAAAAGAAATATAATTTTTAACAGGTGGGAAGTCCCAACTGGAAAAAATACGACTCTCTCTCTCTCTCTCTCTCTCTCTCTCTCTCTCTCTCTCTCTCTCTCTCTCTCTCTCTCTCTCTCTCTCTCTCTCTCTCTCTCTCTCTCTCTCTCTCTCTCTCTCTCAATTAGTTAGTAAACATATATCATTGTTCAATTTTTTACAATCTGATAATGGGAAAATAGTTCCTCATTAAAAGATCTACCATTTTTTTGTGTAAATATAAATACATATTTTCCGAACGTCTAATTTGCCACAGTGACCAGGGATATTTTAAAAGTGATAGTGGGATTTGGGTCAACGTTTGATGTCTAAAATGTTTATATTTTAATAAAATAAAGACAAATTCGTGGCACTTTCTCAGGAGTCAATTTCGTAAACTGCAAATTCTGCATGATTCTAAAATATTATATTGGTCATTGTTAGACACAAAGAATCTTAAAACAAATTTATAGTAGCAAAGAGAAAAAAAGATGTAAACTTTTTTGGAAGGTCATTATAGATACTAAATCGGAAATATGTATTTGAATGTTTTTTTAACCTTTGTTGACTTACATTTTCTTTGCAGGAAATTCGCAAATTAAAATAAAAAGTCAACTTATTGATGGATTAATTTTTCAGCAAACAGTCTGCATTGTTGTCATTGTTCTTGTCGTCATCATCATCGTGGTCATCACATTGTCTGCTGTCGGAATTAAATTGCTGACTTCATCTTTTATAACCTCGGCTAAAACTATTTCGATTATTAAAAGCATGGTTTCCTTAGTAAATCAACCCATCACTGCTGCTCAAGAACTTTTAAGGAATTTCAAATTCCAAAATAATATTTCTCTTTTGAAAGCATGTTATGCATTTATTGCAGAAATTTGAAAGTCTCAAAAACTAAATTTGCTATCAAACTATCACGTGACCTTTATTTCAAGAAAATTTTGTGAAATAGTTTCATTTTTGTGAGATTTAAACGCTATGAATATGATCGATAAGCGATTATTAATTATAGCAATATTCAGTAAAATCAGAAAGACGAAACTCATTTGAAATATTTAAATGGCTTTTAAAAGTCGGATTTATGTGAGTTTCTTTTTAATAAAAGAGATAATTGTCGGGAGTTGGAATTATACTGCATATAAATTCAACCACTCCTCCAACATCTAGTGTCAAATTATGCCCTTTACAGAGAGCGATTCTATGCTACTGTCAAATTATGCCCTTTACAGAGAGCTATTCTAGGCTACTGTCAAATTATGCCCTTTACAGAGAGCTATTCGAGGCTACTGTCAAATTATGCCCTTTACAGAGAGCTATTCTAAGCTACCGTCAAATTATGCCCTTTACAGAGAGCTATTCTAGGCTACTGTCAAATTATGCCCTTTAAAGAGAGCTATTCTAGGCTGGAGTGCATTTAAATCGGGCATTTGTCCGGAAAGTTTAACTTGTAATTCTTAATTAAAATAACTGACAAGACAGAGAGATGAATTAACGAACAAATACGGGAGGTAGAAGGACAGAGAAAAACAAATCAGTAAATTCCAATGAAAGCCTTAGATAGATAAAATATTATAGTAAACACGACACAAAAGGTTTAAGTATTTTGAAAGAAATGCCCACGACAAGAATCGGTGATAAACCCCCACCTCACCTTAGCACACCCTCACCCTTTGCCATATTTTTCAGTTTGAAATTGTGGGCTTCACATTGATGCCCGGAATGTATAACACAAATTACCGACATGTCAAGGGAAAAAAACACATCAAGCCTTTAATCTTTAATTTCGGTGATAGCATGTATCAATCAATTAGTTAATGAGTCTAAGAAAATCATGACTTGATCAAAAGTTTTAAAGATTTTGAAAAAGACAGACAGAGCATAGATCCTTCTAGATGAAAGAAAATAAAACGTTAATAGAGAATATAAATATGATTTATGGATTTACATGGATTTACAAGAATATTGTATCTGACGTATTATTGTCAATCATACATCTGCACCTTCTAGGAGATCTATATATTGCTGAAGTCTCAGGGTATCAACTCTTTGTCTAAAAAGAGTGTCGATTGCAAGATTTTCGTTTAATTCCTTTCCTACTCTTTGATCGAAATCATCGATAGTCAATACACATGTTTCCTGGTCAATCATATTTACTTCCATATCACCCAGACCTGTTTCACCTTGTATTGTAAATTCTTGAAATTCATAACCCAAGTCAGTTTCCTCGATTAAATCTGCGTTCTTGTGCATCTCACGTTCTCGTCTGGCCAACTCTATTAGTTCTTTCTCTAACATCTCTTTTTCTGTAAGATCAATTTCAATCGGTTTTATCCTCACATCTGCTTTCATGTCATTTTCTTTATCATCTTTAACATCTTCAACTCTCACGTCTCCCTTCTTTTTCTTTTCTAATTTGAGAGCAAAGAAACTTTTCTTAATATTCATATTCTCGTCTGGTCTTCCATTTTGCTGATCTACATGTTCTACCGTTGAGTCTTTCTTTTTCGGCAAAGAAAGTTCCACTCTTTTCCAAAATTTGTCTGCTCTCTTTGCATTCTCTTCGCCAGGCCATTCAATATAGGTTACTGTGTCAATTATAGACTCCAGATTTTTGTCCATTTTGCCTCTGATGTGAGAGATGTCCTCCAATAACACGGGAATTATCCTGTGTTTCTTTTTCAGCATCTCATGTTGCGCCTTTTGGTATTCGAACTGAGTGAACTCACTTTCCAAGTAGCGCGGGGATAGGATGATTATCGTCCTTCGGCTATTCTCTACTGCGTTGATGATATTGTTCACAATGGCTGAATAATAGTAATAATAATAATAATAATAATAATAATAATAATAATAATAATAATAATAATAATAATAATAATAATAATAATAATAATAATAATAATAATAGTAACAATATTAATAATGATAATAATAATAACAACAATAATAATAATAATAATAATAATGATAATAATAATAATAATAATAATAATAATAATAATAATAATAATAATAATAATAATAATAATAATAATAATAAATACAAATAATAACAATAATAATACTTAATAATAATAATAATAATAATAATAATAATAATAATAATAATAATAATAATAATAATAATAATAATAATAATAATAATGAGTAAGCGGTGTAATCGCGATAATCATCATCATGATCATAATTAACATAAGTGTCATCATAAACATCATCGTTGTCATTATGGTCGTCGTGATGGTTTTCGTCACATTAGCTGCTATCCTAATTAAAATTTTAAACATAATTAAATGTGTAATCATAAATTTACAATCTTGAAGAATATTGATTTAAACAAAAACGAAAATGAACAAAAGTAAAAGAGTAGGATAGCAACCACTACTACTTTGAGAGACAAAGATCTTGAATATATCCGTGACACAAAAAAATACTTCGCACTAACACCGACTTAAAGTATGAGCTTAATTTTTTTCATTACTACTAATTATGACTATAATGACATATTCAGTTAAAAGCTACACAATTTCAAAAAACAAATACACTCTTACAAAACACTTTTCTTGATTACTCACATTCTCCCGGAACAAAATCACGAAAATGCAGACATAGTTTGAAACCAAGTTCCTTCTCTAGTTTGGGATAAAGGGTCCTCACGACAAACGCTTCGTCAATCTCGTGAGACTTATACGAGATGAAAGCGTCCCATTTTTTGTTATCTGAAAAATGATAACCTGTAAAAGTAGTAGCAGCAGCAGTAGCAGCAGTAATCTGTTAAATGCAGATACTAATCATTAATCATATCAGAGTTGTTACCAACCCAACCGGATATACAGCAAGTATATAAATGACATTCTGCCAATTAACCCAAAAATTATTTTGATACACAAGGATTAAAACGAAAGAATTTTTACTTATCATGCTTCATATGACTCTTTAGTGGAAAGAAAAACATCCCTTAGTGATGATTTAATGTTGACCAGTTGACCACAAATTACTGTCATGGACGTACAACTTGAAACAAGAATAACAGATGTAGATTTTACAGCTTCCAGAACAAAAAGTGCTTAAACCTGTAATCTGTTCTATACTGCATTGTAATATATATATATATATATATATATATATATATATATATATATATATATATATATATATATATATATATATATATATATATATATATATATATATATTCTTTAAATTCGCCGTATATTAATATATATTGAACTCGAAGTAAGTTTACCGTAGAATTAATTTCTCTTAAGTCAAAAACAAAATAAAGACTATCTTCGATTATGAATTGGACTCTTGTTCAAGCGTGCTGTCGACAAAAGCTAGATAACACTTTTCAATGAAAATGAAAGTCTGGACCATGATAAGTGCCCTTGATCATTAACTATAACAATCGTAAATGTAATACAGCCTTAATGTAATAAACAAGCAAATATTGATTTCACAACATCTTTAGTTAACGTAATAAACTGCGTTAATGACCGTAAATGTAATAATTTAAGTCTACCATCAATGCAATATTTTTGCAACCGCAAACATATTAACAATTGACTGTAAAGCCAAAAAAATTAACTGTAAAGCTAAAAAGCTAATAAAAATTGACTGTAAAGCTATAATGTTAACAAAAATTGACTTTAAAGCCAATAACAATTAACTGTAAATCTAATACCACCATGCCTTAAAAAATAATCTATGTAAATGTAATAACAAATCTAAATGTAATAACAAGTAAACGTACATATAATAATTCCAGATATTACACACCATGTTCAAATCTCACTTCTAAACCAAAATATTTAATTTACGGTCTACCGTAAATCGTAAGCTGAAATAATTCCTAAAGACTGTACATAGGATATTTAAAGCTAATTGGAATAAAAGAATTTTATTATGAATATGATTTTAACAAGGACATTTCGATTTTGCCTAAAATCATCAGTGGACATCCGGGGGGGGGCTGGAATTACTTACATAATGGTAACTCATTTTAAAATGGCGGTTGATTACGTTTAGTGCATTTGCTAGTGATGTCATTTAAATATGCGGTAATATTAGACTTATTTTGAAGACGGTAATACCTTTACAGACGTTTTTTTACACATGTTTCATTAATACTAATTGAAACCCAACGTAGTGTACGAAGAGGTACGTCATGTTTGAGCTTGTTCTATGGTAGTCGTAATTTTATGGAATTACCTTGCCTGTTTGGTTTTTAAATTGGTTTTTGGTATCAGGAATTTATTTTGCGGTCAATGTTCATTGAGAATACTTGAAAACTGCTTGGGATTATCTCAAATGACATAGATCACATTTTACTTTTAAACTTTTCGTTTCTTGTTGCCGTTTCACAGAGTTATGACCCTGCTTGACAATAACCTTCCCCTTTTATTTTTAACTTAGTTTTCTTTTATCATTTCTTATTAGCAGAGTAAACCCTTCTTCTGGACACTTGTTATGTCAAGAATAAGAGGATAGGTACTGAGAATATTCCGATTGAGAAGCAGCCAATTAAGATTGCCATCGGCAAAGCATCCGAATATCATAGCAAAATTGTTGAGCCTCGAAATGAGTTTTAATATTACAAAACATTTTCCTTACCATCATCCTCGTAAGGCTGGAAGTAGTGCACAACCTTCATTATTAGTATGACACGGTGACGCCACATCAAGTATGGAATGGCAACCAATAACAGAAGCAGGATAAACAACGCTCCTGCGCATGCACCAACTACCCACAAGTACCACGTGGCTTCCCTGAATTGAACACCTAGAAAATATAATAAGAGTAACCACATTAACTTCTAAATAAAAAGAATGATTTGAACAGATGTGTATTTTGTGATAACCATTTCATCGCTATCAATTTAAGACCTAAATTCGCCGCATTTTAAACTTATGAAATGTTAAAAGAAATATATACCATATCATGCATAGATCACCATTTTATTTTATGCGGACCTTTTCATTATTTTTTTTACTTTAATTACATTAATGCAACTCTTTCAGGATTATTTTGGACTCACTTCATAATACTGAAAGTTCCTTTCGCATTTGCATTTGTAACTTTGATAATTAAATTATTTGTTACATTTTACAAAACTTGTTTCTTGTTTTCCTTCTTTCTGTTGCTTAGTTTATGACCATAGAATAATAACACAATAAAATATGTTAAATATATTTGTTATTTCTTTCTTGATTTATCCGTATTTAAAATTGTTTATTATCTCAGCATCAAAACAAAGAATCTTTACATCATACTATAATCGGAATTTTCCCATTAATTTTCAAATGCTAGTTAAGTTCGGATTTTTTAGGCAGTCCCTAGCCTTTTTCGGTAAGTGGTTTTCAATCAAATTTTTAATGATCCAGTGTCCAGTATATCTACATTACAATTATCTTTTCTTCATGTTCCAGTATAATCACAAAACCATAGCGATAAACCAAGAGCTCACGTGAGACTCATTGCACGCTACTAAAGTAAACTAACCCTCATCGACATTCCGCAAACAAGTCGTTTCGACCCAGAGGAAATTGGTCGTTTCGTACCCAAGGTGCTGGTCGTTTCATTAATTTACAATGTCAAATATATAGTATTGTCATATTTACCGCTCCTCTCTAGGGTTAATCTTTTCTCCTATTTTAAAACTTGCATGAGCAAAGCATATCCTGGCATAAAAATGAAATAAACACAAATAATTTCAGTAAATTTATTGTTTCACTGTACAATAGTATCTATGTGCTAAAAAGAATTAATAAAAGTTCACATTGCCAGTAAATATAAAAATAAAATGTTGGCCAGGCTTAAATAACTGAATAAATCCATTCTTTTTTCTATCGTTTAAGTTAACAGACATTGTCCCATTTCTTGGTAATATTTAGTAATGTCTGACGTGACTGAAAAATACAAATGTTTATAATCTCAAAGCAACAAAAATTATACGATCTTTTAATATTGTGGTTGAATGCAGATCAAACAGTGTTGCTTGTTGGTGTTAATTTCAATTTTTGTGTTCTGCTTTTAAACGTGTTCAACGTGGTGTATTATACGCACCGCCAAGCCATTTTTTTAATAGACTGTCGGCTGCATTAGCATACTTGTGCAAAGTTTTGAACAATTTCACCAATCTCAAGAAACTAACAAGAGAGTGGCATAATTGAAATTCTCTCTGTTTTGAACTAAGTATAAATATTAATAATTTTTCATTGCAAGTGAAAATTTGTTTACATTGTTTGGCATAATCTGTTTTATTTTAGTATCATCCTAAACATAACGCACATAAATAATCACGCAGAGAGAGAGAGAGAGAGAGAGAGAGAGAGAGAGAGAGAGAGAGAGAGAGAGAGAGAGAGAGAGAGAGAGAGAGAGAGAGAGAGAGAGATATTTAACTTTGCACTGCATTTTAGAACTATTTATTTCCGTGTTTTAAAAATGATGCATTTAATTATTTATGTAATCGAAGATATGCATGCATGTTTTGATTCTGCCAGTATTAAAACGTTTATAATACAGCACCCCATGTAATATAGCATATATGTTTTCCTGACTAGAATAGTAAAATTTAAAATCCAATTAATGATTAAAGGAGACGTCTCAGTGAGCTGAAAGATTAGCTCAAACGAGTTACTAACAACATTATTCTGAATTGTACATTCCTGAGTTTTATTACATACATGCAGAAAACATAATTATAAATCATTGTCTAATAATGCAGTTAATTTGCCTTGTCAGTCAGTTGTCGGACCGTATATGCTGCTGCAACGTTTCAGTAATTTTGAGGAGATAATGCCGTTTAGGTACTATTCCCACACCAAGAGTATTCTCCCCTGCATTGTTATATGATTCTTTTTCTGGTATCTTTTCAGCTTTTATCTGCTTGAACTTCAACTTACTAGATATCTGTGGATTTTAATATTTGATAACTTGGCATTTCAATTATGCTTATTATATATTATATTTGTACTTTAGCTACCTTGGGAACGAAACTACCAGTACCTTGGGTAGGAAACGACCATTGCTTTGGGTACGAAACAACTCATTTTGGTACGAAACTACTTGGGTACGAAACGCCTTGGGTAAGGAATGACCAGCTTCGGAGAAAACCGTTGCTGCACATTAACTCTTCTCCCTTCAATGGTTTGGCATCTATATGTATATATAGAACCATATTTTATTTTAGGTTCAAAGCAAGAAAAAGGACTCCAAATCTGTCAGAAGTAGACACAGCTACATCATATTACTGAATGTTGGCATTTATCAGTGTCCCATATATTAAAATCAAATAATGTTTGTTCATGAAATAAACCAGAATTAAAATCTTAATAAAAAAGGAATAGGGTAATATTGCACAGTCAAATTCAGTTGGCAATCCAACGAGACCTTAATGCCAAGGCAGCGAGAAAGGTTCAACAATGGTGCGCTATGCTGGGGGTGGGGCAGTTTCATGTCAGACATGTATAATGTCATTATGGTCATAAGAATTTCGGTCATAATTGCATTCTTCAATTGTGAATGACCAAAAGTTGTGAGCATAGCCATCTGCAACTTAAAACAGCTAACTGTCTAACCAACCACATTACGAGTCAGTCCTGAAAACACTGTCTAGTTTCACATAGCCTACTGAAGTCTTCATTCTCTAGTAATACTCATGCTACCGGGGCGTATAGTTGGAACATTTCCGAGACAACCAATAAAGAAATGCACGTGTTCTGTACGAACAATTACCTTTTTGTTTCATCACAAGTTTGACTGACAAACATTAATCAGGGGATGACTTAATAAGGAGGAAATTAATTTTTGTATCATTTTATGACAGGTTTAATTTTCGCCTCCATAGTGGATTCGACGTAATCAAAAAAGGTAAAGATGACAGTTTATAACAAACATGTCAGACCCATAACAGACCGCATAATATATTATTCCTTTATTGTATGCTATCTCTGTAAAACTAGAATTAATGTCCCACATTATAGCCTTCTTTCTGGTGCACAATGACTTTGTTCTTAACAAACCTGCTCTGACAAGGAAACGAATACCGTAAAAATACAAAATGTACAGAGCATATAATTTTTGTTTATATAGCGTGGAAACAGATTTTGCGAAAATAATATTTTTAACTCTTAATTATATAATAAAAACTTTAATGTATAATACATTTGCGAAAATGGTCTGCCGCAATCACACCGAATATATTAACTCCAGGAAAAAAATATTAGCGAAATTATTATCGTTCACTGTACTTCAAAACTGGGTAAGACATTATCTGTCTAATATTATTTGAATAATGTCTTGTCAATCTATTTTATCATACTTTTTTCTGACCTATATCGGATTATGATTCTGATGACTATTTTTGGGAATGGGGCAGTTCCCGCAACCTCTTTCTTAAACAGAGTACTTGATACAACCTACTGTTTTAGTGGGCGCTTAATTTAGCAGCCTGCTATTGGATTAAGATAATTACTGAAAAAGTTTTTTGAAGAAGATAATTACTGTAACCTGTTATTTGAATAAGGTACATTCTGTAACCTATTGCTTACATAGAGAACTTTCTGCAAGCTGCTATTTGAATAAACTTGTTTCTACAATCTGTTATACTCACTTTGTGCAAAACGTTATTTCAATAGGGCAATAACAATCTGTTATACTCACTTTGTGCAAAACGTTATTTCAATCGGGCAATAACAATCTGTTATACTCACTTTGTGCAAAACGTTATTTCAATCGGGCAATAACAATCTGTTATACTCGCTTTGTGCAAAACGTTATTTCAATCGGGCAATAACAATCTGTTATACTCACTTTGTGCAAAACGTTATTTCAATAGGGCAATAACAATCTGTTATACTCACTTTGTGCAAAACGTTATTTCAATCGGGCAGTAACAATCTGTTATACTCACTTTGTGCAAAACGTTATTTCAATCGGGCAATAACAATCTGTTATACTCACTTTGTGCAAAACGTTATTTCAATCGGGCAATAACAATCTGTTATACTCACTTTGTGCAAAACGTTATTTCAATCGGGCAATAACAATCTGTTATACTCACTTTGTGCAAAACGTTATTTCAATCGGGCAATAACAATCTGTTATACTCACTTTGTGCAAAACGTTATTTCAATCGGGCAATAACAATCTGTTATACTCACTTTGTGCAAAACGTTATTTCAATCGGGCAATAACAATCTGTTATACTCACTTGCGCAAAACGTGATTTCCATCGGGAAATAACAATCTGTTATACTCACTTTGTGCAAAACGTTATTTAAATCGGGTACGTAGCATGTTCTCTTAAAAAGATGTTTGTTTAAATGATCATTTAACTTTCATCTGAAAAAGAAAAACCTTATTTTACTGTAATCATCTCGGTACGTGTAAAATAAGATGTTTCCTCAGAACGAATGTGTAAAATAAGGTGTTTCATGGAAAGGAATGTGTAAAATAAGGTGTTTCATGGAAAGTAATGTGTAAAATAAGGTGTTTCATGGAAAGGAATGTGTAAAATAAGGTGTTTCATGGAAAGGAATGTGTAAAATAAGGTGTTTCATGGAAAGGAATATGTAAAATAAGGTGTTTCCTCAGAACAAATGTGTAAAATAAGGTGTTTCATGGAAAGGAATGTGTAAAATAAGGTGTTTCATGGAAAGGAATGTGTAAAATAAGGTGTTTCCTCAGAACGAATGTGTAAAATAAGGTGTTTCATGGAAAGTAATGTGTAAAATAAGGTTTTTCATGGAAAGGAATGTGTAAAATAAGGTGTTTCATGGAAACGAATGTGTAAAATAAGGTTTTTCATGGAAAGGAATGTGTAAAATAAGGTTTTTCATGGAAAGGAATTTGTAAAATAATGTGTTTCATGGAAAGGAATGTGTAAAATGAGGTTTTTAATGGAAAGGAATGTGTAAAATAAGGTGTTTCATGGAAAGGAATGTGTAAAATAAGATGTTTCCAGACAGAGACTGTGTAAAACATTGTTTCCTGACACATACCGTGTAAATTAAGGTGTTTCCTGGCAAAGAATGTATAGAATATGATGTTTCCTGACAAAGAATGTATAAAATAAGGCATTTCCTGACAAAGAACGTGTTTAACCTGATTCGATTCCAGCATTATTTTATTTTAAGATGGAGACATCTGCATTCTCAATGGTACCTGTATTGTAATCTGTTTAAATTTAGTCAATGTAGTTTATATTAAGATTGATGGGATGTCAGACAGGATGTGAATTATAATTGATTTTGCTAATACATATGTTTAACGTCTGGCCTTTGTCCTTATTCTAATTAACCCGCACCCTAAGATTCACGTGACAGTATGCATAATTATGATCGCTATATAATATTTTGGTGGATGCATTCGTATACCACGTGGCTGGTCTCATTTTAAAATGCTAGTATGTAACAAATATCAATAAAACAAATATTTGTGTTTGTTATGCAGATTTTGTTCAGACATCGATGACTTGTTGGTTGTTTCTTTTTTTAGTTGTTATGCCTCGTTTTCGGCGTGTAGCTTTGATAATGTTTGGTACAGTTAAGAATATCAACAATGGAACTTATGCCATGCTTATGTAAGGATGCTTATGGAGAGTTGTTAAATTCCGCACATCCCGGACCCAACTATTAGCCGCACTGTAAAACGTAAACCAAAAGGCCTTAATGGTTTCGCAAGCTTCATCAGGCCAATGAGCTGTTCCAATGAAGAAATACGTATGAATGTTTTCAAGTCTGAATATCGTTGATTTCCAGTTGTTCAAGCTCACTTCAATCCATGTGTTTTAATGCATTTAAATTTATAATTAATTTTACTATTGAATCAGGACTGGATCCACCGAGGATAAACAACACTCTAAAATCTTTACACACACACACACACACACACACACACACACACACAAACACACACACACACACACACATGTACAGTCACTTGGTATTTGAAGTTTCATCATCGTTTTAGTCTTTGCTTTGAAACCCTCTTGAGGAATGTCGGAATGTTCTGAAATTTTGGACCCCACCTCCAACACTTGACCTGATCTAGCAATGTGAATAGTTCAACTGACTTTAGGTAGGATGTATCACTTTAGTGCATCCCACTATAGTGTACTTGTAGTTCTTTTTGTATGTACATAAAACTGGAACCAGTTAACTGACATTGCCAGACAATATTTGCAACGTCTCTCACTGTTTTCTACACTCATGAATTAAATTATAATTTTGTGATTTAAATCTGATCACCACTTATCTGTACATTAAAGTGTGGTCTACCAAGTACGAGCATGTATATTTTTCGTGTAGAATTTATGCCAGTTAGAATTTGGTGGCAGACCATTCTGCACAGTCCTATAGTGGCTATACATCTCATCTATTGAGGTAACTGTTATGTATGTAGAGGGTTCCGCACAAGTAAACAGTGACACTTGTCTCATTCCTTAAGGTAACGATTCTATGTTATGTTTATTTAGAGGTTTCCGTATCAATTATGCAGCGACCTCGACCTCGGAATTTATTCTGGTTCATTATAGACATGTTTCAATGGCAATAATTATCATAATACATTGTAATACTTCATAGATAATATCTTTAAAAGAGTAGTACTGTTAGTAGTGTCACTTAATAATAATACGATAACATTGTTAAATTTTGTCCTCATGACAGACTAATTATCAAGCAGTAGCAATCATATCATTCTTGGATTGTCTCTGCAGCCTTAGAGGTGTATATTTATCAGTTTGCCAGTTGAATATGTTTATCTATTCATTCAGGTTTTACATTTCTGATGTCATGCCTATTATTTTATTTTTACTGTCTTTCATAAAATGTTTCCTTAATATAACGATTATATAACATGTAATTTACTACAGTAGCTTATAATGAAAGATAAAACATTTTGTATGGCGATAAATGGCCTCATTGTGCCGGTGCGACGTTAAAATTCAACCAACCAACCTATAACAGCTAACTATCAGTATTTAATTTCCTAAAAAAAATGCTATCAGATAAAATACTACCAATGTCAATTTGTATGCAGCATCCCACCCCTTTAAAGGCTTCTCTCGGTGTAGAGAAAGATAAAAAGAAACCAATGCGACGAATAAACAATGCCCGCCGAGTTCCTGCTTCGACTGTACCCAAACCGGAGTCTCAAGCTCTCGAGCTTCATTTATAAAGATGTACACAGCCATTCTATGACCGATTATAGAGGGCACCAAGTTCTTAACACGATCCACGAGACAAGAACTTAACAGACAGACGCATTTAATGCAGACAACCATCCAGCCCTCGGCAACATCGAATCCTTCCAAGTCCGTTTTTTGATGCAAACTACGGCCCACATTGCATATAGATCTTATTCTTCCACACAAAGCAAATATTTGCTCTTTCTTTCTGTCTAAATTTGTAAGCGCCCCTTCAAACAAATCTACAATTTAAGACAAATTGAAAGTCCATATACTGTGTTGCTATTAATACAACCTCACTTCGTTTATGTATCCGTCTCGTTCCTCAGCTTATATGCTTTTATACTGAAATAGGCTCCTTGGACAAAATTAAGTCATGTTCCGAAAATCTTAAAATTAACTCTTATATAAACTAGTGAATTACTTGCTTCGAGTCAGTCAGTGTTAAACGCTAGAAGGAAACACAAATAATAACTAAACTACTCTACACTATCACATGGAGATTGAATCAAACTATTGCAAAAATTTAAACTGGAATTTTTTATGACGAGCAGTTCCGCCACCTTGTTGAATCGAGGACTGAGCTAACTGGGATAGCATTCTCTTGGAGCTGAGTATCCATGCTATGTTTGGTAGAAGTTCGTTTAGGGAATCCGAATCTGCGTCTAATGTTCGATCACCAAATGGCATTTGTTACCCAAAGCAGTGGAATTAATATGACGATTAATATTCAGCCTTCAATTGCCAGCAAAATAATCTGAATTGTATGTGCCTTCATTCCTCCAGATAGGCGTAAGCAATAGTTCAGTTTGGGTCTATGGTTTTGCTAAGGAACACAGACGAAAACACGAGGACACATCCTTTATCTACACCTTAAAGCCTATAAATAATTAAGGAAGAACAGTTTCACACAATGACAAACAGAACTCCGAAAATGCCACCAACTCCAGCTCATGTTAACAGGTTTGCTCTAAACCATAACAGTCTAAAAACTACATAGTTTGATTCACGGTTTAAAAGTGTGACTAATACGTATCGAGTAATGAGAAACAAATCTGAGATCAGAAAACTAACTTACAAATGCAACATAAATAACCATTTTATGTAGGTCGAATAGCTGACTTTTCGATAACCAACCTTTCCCATTATTTCAAATTTCACCATGAGGTCATTTAGACAAGTGTTTTTCTTTTTTCGAAACAAATCTGGCTTTTCCATATCATTAATTACCTACCTTATCCACTTGGTACTTCATCTAATGATGACCTTCCCTAAGAAAAATATTAATTCCGGTATCACACAACAAATACTTTATTGATGTTATCAAAAGACTACATAAAGGATGCTGTTTGAAAAACAAACAGTCTTTGCTGTTGCTGGTGTATTTATTATAACACTACTATCGCTATTGCCCCACCATCTTTATGACTTTAAATAAGAGTGTAACTTGTACAATATACGGTCCCACAGTCTGATATAACAGCCTGCACACAGAAAAATGATCACTTTTTTCTACACCAGTCTTTATTATAGGTGACATAGCAAGTATTCCATTTAGCCTCAAACAAACCAATTACTTCTTGCGACCATCTGGTGCCTGGCGTTTGATCGCCTCATGACCTTTGCCGCTCGGGCAACCGCCCTGTCTGTTCCCACCACCACCACCACTACTGCTATCATAACAGATAGTACGCTACTGTGCGAAACACTAGAGCCGAATCCTAGATTTGGCTAGATCCTTGTGCTGTGGCAATTCAGAGAAATTTGCCATTGTACATGTATTAGTTAACAGTTGGAAACATGATATATGATGCAGCTTAAACTGTGAATCATTGTTTGTTCCCCATAAACAGTATTTATTGGCAGATATCTTCATAGTTAGTGCACGAATTCAGAGCAAGAGATAATGGAGGACTGAGCAACAAGCTTAAGATTGTTGTTCTTTTTCCTGTCCTCGTTAACAATAATCCACACTAATAATGTAATTGATATAATGAAACAAAATAGACAATGTGGGGGGAGGGGGTGGGTAAGTGTGTGTGTGATTTTGATTTTTAACGTTGCTGTAACAATATTTCAGTCAAATCGCTACTATGTCTGCAATGTGGCAGTTTATATTGATAACCATCACTGGGGCGTCATGCCGCAGAGATGTAACATTATGTCCCACCCAGCCACATTATCCTGAAACTAGGCCTAACACTAACGTTTAAATGCTGAGCGCCTACCGATGCAGCTGTTAGCAGCAATTTTATAAGCCTTTGGTATGACTCTGCCGGGGTTGGAACCCACGACCTCCCGCATTTGAGGCGGATAATCTAACCACTTGTCGCCTGGAACAATAGCAGCGAAATAGACAGAGGATTATAAACATTGTCCGAAGCTAATGAGATATTCAAAGGAAATTATACATGTAACATAGTAATTACAAAGTATTGATACATTAACGCTATGCCGCATATGAAAGTCTTTGATAGCATAAACATATTGCCATGTGCTAAAATCATGAATAGCACAAATATATTGCCACATACGATAATCAGTGATAATTGACAAAAACACATTGCCGTATACTAAAAGCATGGATAGTATGATCATATTGCCGTATACTAAAAGCATGGATAGTATGATCATATTGCCGTATACTAAAAGCATGGATAGTATGATCATATTGCCGTATACTAAAAGCATGGATAGTATGATCATATTGCCGTATACTAAAAGCATGGATAGTATGATCATATTGCCGTATACTAAAAGCATGGATAGTATGATCATATTGCCGTATACTAAAAGCATGGATAGTATGATCATATTGCCGTATACTAAAAGCATGGATAGTATGATCATATTGCCGTATACTAAAAGCATGGATAGTATGATCATATTGCCGTATACTAAAAGCGTTAATAGCATAAAAATGTTGCCGCTTACGATAATCATTGACAGCATAAACACATTTCCGGATACGTGTACCAACATGTCTCACCCAGTCACAATGCCCTTACACCAGACCGACAGTCCTAAAACTAACCTCTTAATGCTGAGCGCCAAGTAAGGCAGCTGCCAGTACAAAATGTATGTATTTTGTATGACTCTGTCGGGATTCAGACCCGTAACCTCTAGTATTCGAGGCTAATGCTCTAACCACTCAGGACTAGGACATCCCATGGATAGGTAAAAGGAAAGATTAATAAATGAAGATTAACTGGACGATTGTCTGAACGGTATGGCAGTGGTAAGAACGTATGATAAGGCAATGTTGTATTGTATTGAGTAACGGTATGACAGTACTAAGAACGTATGACATGGCAATGTTGTATTGTATTGAGTAACGGTATGACAGTGGTAAGAACGTATGACATGGCAATGTTGTATTGTATTGAGTAACGGTATGACAGTGGTAAGAACGTATGACATGGCAATGTTGTATTGTATTGAGTAACGGTATGACGGTGGTAAGAACGTATGACATGGCAATGTTGTATTGTATTGAGTAACGGTATGACAGTGGTAAGAACGTATGACATGGCAATGTTGTATTGTATTGAGTAACGGTATGACAGTGTTAAGAATGTATGACATAGCAATGTTGTATTGTATTGAGTAACGGTATGGCAGTGGTAAGAACGTATGACATGGCAATGTTGTATTGTTTTGAGTAACGGTTGGATAGTGTTAACAATGCTTGACATGGCAATGTTGTATTGTATTGAGTAACGGTATGACAGTGGTAAGAACGTATGACATGGCAATGTTGTATTGTATTGAGTAACGGTATGGCAGTGGTAAGAACGTATGACATGGCAATGTTGTATTGTATTGAGTAACGGTTGGATAGTGTGTTAACAATGCTTGACATGCAAATGTCGTATTGAAATGAAAATAGTGTAAATAGTTTTCTGTTTTGGGCTTGGACTAATTGAACAGAGTGGGAGAAAGGTACAGCCAACTCATTTCGTTTCCTGTCACATATAAATGATCTCATCTACAACCACAAATCAGGTAGTTATTTTTATGATACATAGTAAACGTAACTGTATAATTTTATTTTGTGTTTATTAGTCGCTTATCGGCATAAGTCTTTTGCCTGTCAAACGTTGATATACCAATGATAAAATGTACTTGACCATATCTAATAAATTTCCGCTTCTGTACAATCCGTACCCCTAAAGGTGAAATGTACCCGTCAGCAACTGAGAAAATAAAGACTTAAATTTCGTAACCAGTCTCCACATCCTCCTATCAACATCTCTATTGTTGTGGAGGGGAAGGGGCACCGAAGTATGTGTTTTAATGTGAGACCGCAACTGTGAACAACACTTCGAAATAACGATGAAAAGTAATAGTACAAGAATGAAATAAAAATGGAATACTTAAAGTTATCATTGCTCCCCCAATTTGTTTATCGTTTGTCCTTGACTTCAAATAAAGTTAATATTTGATAACAGCTCACGGACATTTCGTGACTTATCCAGATAATTTATTCTAGCACTTATGAAGCTGCCTGTGTGGGGCGTGGTTTAATTTTGTATTTAGAAAGAACCCTGAATAAATATCTCAAATCAATTCCAAGCTTCAGTAATCTTAATACAAGCAGACACATCGATGTTCTGTATTACCGAATGGCGTCATCCCTTGACCGGGTTGGGTGCGCCTATTACATTTCTTGCGGTAAATATTGCATACAATAGTGTATCGTTTATTGTAGTCCGTGATAGTTATAAACGAGCTGTCTGAGATGGATGTTTTCTCATAACGTACGACAAGCCAGTTTGTATATAGTGTAAGCAAATTTATTACACATGATCATGAACGTCTTTTATTAAAAGTGTACTTTATTTACCGCGAGTTTTCACTAAGATCTATAGCAAAATAAGGTAAATTGCAGTTCATACAGAAACTTTCCTTATCTGAAGAAACTTGTATACACTTTTGCAAAATTTAAATACAGGCCAAAATACATTTTGTAATGCGCTGTCGAATCTGAATGTTTAACTCTGTTTAAAATCTTGAAGAAAAAAAATTATTTGCATCTTGTTACTTTTATAAATTTTAAATTTTATGTAACCTTCTGTAATCATATGATAACAACTATTAAATATGAGACGCGTCATACTGCAACGGTCATTGACATTGCCTCCAAGTCATGTCGTATATTAACGGTCACCACCACTGACCCATTAGCGTGTAATATGTCATACAGTAATGCAGTTGTCAATATAAAACATGTTATATAGAACGAAATAACTGTACTAAAGTGGGAGGAGGCGACAAAACGATTACCCCAAGCGCCAGTTATGAGGCACCAAATTTTCTTTTTGCTATCATTTACCTTCAGTATACCACCACGAGGCCAGGATACAATAAATACTCTATACACGGGTCTGAACCCTATTTCAAGTAGAGGAATAGTTTCGAGAAACAGATTCTCACGTGGTCACATATCTCCGCCTAACGAGAGAAAGATAAATATCTATACAACTGATGCCAAGGCACACATTCTGCTACTTTCGTTTTCTTTCTTTCTTTCATTTCCGTAAAAAATAACCATGTATATCTTGATGTAGATATACTTCTTTTATGCACAGATAATGAATGTAAATATGTAGATTATTTCCCTAATATGTCAAGACGTGGTGGAAATTATTGACCAAAAGCGCAAAGTGCGTACCACTTCATCGTTCCAGTGAGTGAATGCAACAACGATAACAAACTCTCTCTCTCTCTCTCTCTCTCTCTCTCTCTCTCTCTCTCTCTCTCTCTCTATATATATATATATATATATATATATATATATATATATATATATATATATATATATATATATATATATATATATATATATATATAATACAAATCATATGGTTAATAACAACCCTTTCAAGCGCAATGGATCCACCAAGAGTTCACGTGTGTCAGGGATTGATTAAGATAGATGCAATAAACTGACGAAGAACAGTGCGAAACTAGTAACTAACTAGCCTGAGCGATTTTGACTCTTAATGCGTCTTTTTCAAAGTCAAATACAAAACATATATAAAACAAACAAATAAACTAGCGCTCAAGCTAGTTAGTTACTAGTTTCGCACTGTTCGCCGTCAGTTTATTGCATATATATATATATATATATATATATATATATATATATATATATATATATATATATATATATATATATATATATATATATCAAACAAACCGCGATGATCTACTCAAATATGGAAAAAGGAAAAGGCTGATAGGATACCATGTATACTGACTTACAATCCAGACAACCCAAAGTATGTAAAATCATCGCTAAACACTGGCCCATCGTGGAATCGTCAGACATTCTAAAGCTAATCAATCCGAACAAACCTATAGTAACCTACCGGCGACCAAAAGAACCTCAAGGACATACTAGTCAGGGCAAAGCTAACGTCAATCATTAGTCAAGACCACCCTTGTCAATCTGGACCCTGTGGCTATGAAAGATGCAAAGCCTGTCAACATTTGATAGAGACCAGGACATTCTCTAGCACAGTTACTAGAGAAAAACTAAACATACATGGTCCAAATAAAACGTGCAAAAATGATAATGTTATTTATGTCAGCACATATAAGATCTGTAGTCTTCAGTATGTCAGAGAAACTGAAAAGCTACACTAAAGAATAAACCTTCATAGATTTGATTGGATGACAAAAAAAGCTGTACAGAAGCCCAGTCGCAGAACGCTTCTCCTCTCCTGGCCACACTTTCAGGGATAAAACACTTATCGCACTTGCTAACAACCCCAGCTGGAGTTCCGAAACCAGGAATGAAAAGGAATCTTACTGGATACGCCGCCTTAGAACATTGAAACCAAGCGGTCTAAACCAAGAAGTCTAGGAAAAGAAAGCTATGCACAAGTAGAATTAGTATTTGCAACCGACACAGTTTCTTTTCAAACTTTTCTAAATCTTCTTTGTATCCTTTAGTTACGACTATAAAAATAAAATATCCGGTATAGAATCAAATATCCGGGATATAATCTGCGTTACATAAATATACACAAAGTAATAGATATCACTATGGTTCATAGATTTCTAGGGAAATAGAAACATCTTTCAGTATTTGAAACAAGTCTATACAGGCTGGTAGAGACATAATGTATCTATAGGTTTACTTCATGTAGAGAAAGCCATGTAGAGTTTTACAAACAACGTTCTTTGTGTTTATTTGTTTGTTTTCTGTTTTGTATATGCCGTTGAAAAAGACTTATTAAGAGTCGAAAGCTCTCAGGTTAGTTAGTTTTTAGTTTTGCACTGTTCGTCGTCGTTTATTGCATCAATCGATCTAATATATAGCTGTACAGAAGTCCGGTTCCTCCCCTGGCTACACTTTCAGTGATATAATACTTATCGCTATTGCTAACAACCACTGCTGGAGTTCCCAAACCAGGAAGGAAAAGGAATCATACTGGATACGCCGCCTTAGAACACTGAAACCAAGCGGTCTAAACCAAGAAGACTAGAAACTGAAAACTTTGCACTAGTAGAATTTAAATTTTTCTAAATCTTCTTATTATCCTTCAATTTTTACTATAAGAAAAACCGGTATAAATTAAATATCCAGGATATAATCTGCATTACATAAATGTACAAAAAAGTAAAAATAGATGTCGCCTTGGCTTGTAGACTTTTAGGGAATTATACACCGTTTTCAGTTTCCGCAACTAGTCTATACAAGCTGGTTGTATTTATAGTTTTAACACATGTGGAGACAGCCATGTAGAGGTTTACAAACACAACGTTTTTGTGTTTATTTGTTTATCGTATATATGTTTTGTATTTGCCTTTGAGAAAGACTCATTAAGAGTCGAAGGCGCTTAGGCTAGTTAGTTACTAGTTTCGTACTGTTCGTCGTCAGTTTATAGTATCTATCTATCTATCTATCTATCTATCTATCTATCTATCTATCTATCTATATATATATATATATATATATATATATATATATATATATATATATATATATATATATATATATATGGATTAGGGGTAGGTGGTATGGCAGGTAGGAATGTAGATTTATAAGTAGAAAAAAGTTTGCAAAGCACTATTCTGTAAACGCAAGCACTAGCAAGACGATTAACTGAAAGAGTAAAAGAGTCCACTTACCATAAAATGCACTTACCAACTGTATTATGTGCCACATAAATGAATGTAACAAGCACTTGGTGAATATATTTGTACATGATTTTTATTTTGCTTATGCACTTATATGTTAGTCTTGTACACAAAAATGGCTATACAACGATATTTGTAATACAGTTTTAAGTTATGCATGCAAAACATGCGATTCAACTATATATGTAATAAAGATAGAAGCTGCATACAAAATTATGAGAGTGATACTTTTACAAAGATATTAGCTGTGTATACAGAACATTCAATGCAGCGAAAGTTTTAATAAATATATCATTTTCTATCTACACAGAACTTGTTTAATAGCTACGAGCATTTGCATCGAGTGAATCAAAGAGATATTTCACCGAGCGGGTGACAAGCTCAAATATTATCACTCAGACATATAAAGGATCACACAAAATCTGGGAGCGAAAGGAATGAATATAGATTTACTTACTTATAGGCTCTGGAAAGTACACATCGCACTTTTCACCAATATAGCGACCGTGACAGTCACAATACTGGGTGTAGTTACCCTCGGCATTTGCGTCATTCATACACTCTCCATGAGCACCACAATTTTTGCAACATTTGTACTCGCACAGCAATCCACGGGCTCCAATATCGCATACACAATCATATATCAAAGCATTTTTTATTGGAGTTGTCTTACACATTCCATATCTGCATATCATATTATCAGCACATCTCCTTTCTGAAACAGTCCTTAGTAACGGATATTCGGAGCAGACATTATAACGAGGGTCGAGGGTTCTTGAGATCGTGCCCAGACTGAAATCGTTGGTGGCATGGGTGGTATCAATATTAGTCTCGCAGAAAATCCCAGTCCACCCTTGGTAACAATTGCACTGATAAGTTCCCTCCATCTGAAGAGATCTGTCACAGATCCCATGTTGGCATATAAAGTTCTGGGCACATGGAGATCTAGAGTCAATCGTATTGTTCAAGCCGCCTGTCGTAGTTACAAACTGCGCGGCTATTTTACTTTTACACCGTTTTCCTACATAATTCGATTTACAAATACAGTAATTAATGCATGTTGTTTTGTCTTGTCTGCATTGCCCATCATTTAAACAATATTTGTTCACAACGGATTTGCATATATTAAAGGTACAGTTCATGGAACCGTTATTGGTATTATTAGTAGTAGTATTAGTATTATTCATGAACGAGCCATAAATTGCTTTGACATTAACCGTAATAAGAAACAAATAAAACTTAAAAGAAACTTTGTAGAGCATTTTCTGACTTTAAAACAAGATGACCTGTTTAAAAAAGAAATGACTCCAATTCTCTCCTTGTCTTATTGTTGTAGTACAGGACGTGTTTCACTATGCATTGTTCTTCCTATGTTATGATCATTAAATTCATTAAACATTTTTTTTCTGTTAATTTTACTTCATCTGATTGCCAATCTTTAAATATCCTTGAATACAGTGTAAACACGGTTGGAATATTCTGTAAGTCTAAGTTATTTTCATTGCCCACTGTCTCCTCTGAAACAATTCACCGTTTTTTTCCGAAGAATATAAACTGGTTTGAATGGAATAGTGGAACAAGGGCTTTTGGTAAGTCCATTATATCCTTGAGCGTACTGCCGCTTATTTGTCTTTTGAATCTGAAATATGAAATATAATATATTATAACGTGTGACGGATTATCGTGGTTTGTTACATGTACGGAACATATTATCATATGTGATTGATTTATGTGGTTTGTAAAATGTATCTAACAATTTGATTCTGAAGGCTGCACTGTTACAATGACAAGTGTAATTAATTCATGTATAAAACAAAAAAGACATTTGAATAACAAGCACACTGAAGATACAAACGTGGTTATGACTAAAACCAAATTGTAGTTCTTTAAGGAACTGTTCACCCTTTACTTACATGGGTCTCAACAATATTTCATTTTGCTGAATGGTTCATTCAGAATTTAAACACGCTAATCTTTATAAAAGGTTCCATAATTTATATCATCCATTGCAAAACATGGATACGTTTCAACGAATTTACTCATTTAAATTTTGAACGAGTAAAAATGTGAGTTTAATTATCACGTAACGAAACAATCACTTTTATTGAAAGAACGCGCATGGAAAGGGAATGTAAGGTCGGGTGCCTGGAGCATCTCGTCCAAGACAAATTTTTTACATCACTCCGAAAATAAAAATCAAAAATGTACATATAACTGCATAAAATTCGATATAAAATATACCTAGCTTTGATTGTAATAATGCAATATGTATATTTCCAAATGTCATTTATTATCCATAATCTGCCAAAGCAGAATAAATGTGTCTCTTATGTGTATAATGAAGTATTCTTATATATGTGCATATACAATCCCCTCGTTGTAGTTTTGAAATAATAATTTATGTCAAAAGGTGGATGATAATTAAGATGAGATGTAAGTAGATTTACAATATATGATACTATTTAAAAAATAAAAATACTGAAAGATAATAAACTTCAGGTCATCATGCTAATCAGGATAAATGTATTTTGTTTTTTGTTTTGCTGATAGAAGTGGTTGTATAATTATTATTATTATTATTATTATTATTATTATTATTATTATTATTATTATTATTATTATTATTATTATTATTATTATTATTATTATTATTGCTGTTTATCTTGTTCTTGTTCTTGCTGTTTTTGTCGTTCTTGTTGTTAATGAGATTAGTAGTAATAGTAGTAGTAAGGACCTAAATGCAATTTCTACTTCTTCACGATGGCTTATCATCAATTTATTTTGCCTGACGGCAATTTATTACTGCTGGATCTCCTTTGGTTTTATGATTATACACTTAGGAACAGAATTCTGTCCATAGCTTGAGGATCTATTGATCTTCGGGGGTGGAGGCATTTTCCTGATCAAACTTGGATGGTTGTAATTTTCCCTTGTTTATGAGTTGGTATATCTTTCACCAGCTGATGTGCCATTTTGCTCTCTACTCAGACTGTCTTCGATTTTGCCACATTTTCTTTCTATCCAGGATTCCTTTGCCTATTGCATGCATTTTATGATCATATCTCTCTGTATTTTCTAGCTCCTTCGTTATTTCTTTTACCCTTTTTCAGTTCTCTTCATTTGTCGCATAGGTCAAGTACATCTGTCGTGATCCAAATTTGCTTTGCTTGACGATATTTGCCAATAATCTCGCTAGCTGTGCTTGTTAAGGAGTCTAGGTTGGTGGTTTGGATGTGCAGGGTTATTAAAGGTAGACATTTGCCACAAAGCATTGCTTGTAAGGCTTCCGTGACATTTGGATCTTTCAATTTTTCAAGGTCAGTTCTGATTCTTGGTTTGTTAGGCTTTTAGATCATTTCAGGTGGAGGCGAAACATTGTCATTAATAAATTATGGTTACTCCCAATATCTGCTCATGGAAAACTTAGTGTTCTGGCGATGTTCAGCAATGTGCAGAATCTTTGTTATCACCAAGATGTAATCAACCTGATTGTGATGTTGTCCATCTGAACTGTGCCAGGTCCATCTTCTAGATGCCCTGTGAGGGTCAAATGTGTTGGCTAGCACAAGTTTGTTGTAGGCAGCAAACTCCAAGAGCCTGGATCCTCTTTTATTTGTTTCTGCTCTGCAGAAGGGTTCACATATGTTTTGCCTGTTTATCTGTGAGTCAACTCTCACCTTTGCATTCCAGTCTAATTGTACAAGCAGGATGTCCTTCTTGGGTGAGTTGTTAATGACATCTTGCAGTTGGTTATAAAAGTTATCCAGGTCGTTGTCATCCTATTCAGATGTAGGTCATAGGCCTGTATGACTGCGACGGTGAAGGAAGTCGCCTTCAGGTGAAAGGAAGTCGCCCTCAGTTGAATGTTTAATGAGCCTACTTGACATTGGGCAGCAACCCATAATGCTGTTCACAATGCTCATGTGGACAGGAAGTTCAATGCCATGACTGTGTTTGTCCCCCTAGAGTTTATACCTTTAATCTGTTGTTTTTCCGCCATAGTTTGTCCAGCGCACTTCACAGAGACCATTAACGTTCAAGTTCCACCTCTCCAACTCATGTTCAAGTTTTTCAACTTTCCCACAGCTCGTAAACCGATGATGATGCTGTCTCTCCTGCAGATCTTGCTAGTGGTACACATGTAGCATAATTGTCACCTCCATCCTGGTGTGCAGCGGAAGGCGCGGTCATTGTTGACCCGGGATGCGACCGATTCTGTATGGAAGAATTATATTTGTCTTCATGTTGTGTGTCAAGGACAACCTGGTGGAGCCTATCCCTCTCCAGACTGGACGACTACAGCCGAAATCCACTGATTGAATGTGGCACGCTCTGGCCCTGAGTACATGGACGTGAAGAACTAGAAATTGCAGTTAAGTCACTTAAGAAACGAACGTCAGCCGGCATTCATAACATCCCATCAGAGCTCATTCAAGCAGAATGAGAAGAGATAGCCACAGTCCTAACAACAAACTGCAACAATATATGGCAGACAGGAAAATCACAAACCACATGGACTCAATCTTTGGTCATCGTTCTCCCCAAGAAAGGAAACCTATAGTTGTGCCAAAACTACAGAACCATCAGTTTGATCAGTCACCCGAGCAAAGTCATGCTGAAATTGATTCTCAACAAGTCTAAAGCTTCAATCAGAGAAAATTATTGCTGAAGAGTAGGAAGGCTTCCCTGCAGGAAGAAGCATCACAGAACAAATTTTCAATCTCACTCTCCTTTTGCGAGAAATACCAGCAGAATCTTTACCATGTCTTTATAGATTTCAAAAAGCCTTTGATAGGGAATGGCAAGCAGCCTTATGGGTAATGATAAGAAAGTTCAATATCATTTCAAACCTGGTGAAGGTTGTTGAGCATCTCTATGATAAAGCCACCAGTGCTGTCCTCATCAATGGCATCAGAGGAGATTGGTTTTCAACAACAGTTGGAGTCTGACATGGATGTACACCATCACTTACACGCTTCAACATTTTCCTGGAAAGGATTATGGAGGTACCTTGTGTGACCACAACGGCACTGTCAGCATCGGAGGAAGAATAATCACAAACTTTCGCTTCTCAGGTAATATTGTTGGCTTAGTAGCAGATGAAAAAGAATTGATTAACTAAAGTTGAACGCCTTGACACAACCTCCACAGCATATGATATGGAGATTAGCGCAGAAACAAACAAAAAACAAAACAAACTGATGACAAACAACACCAGTGGCATCAGTGCAGAAATAAAAGTTAGTGGACAGAAACTGGAAAGAGTCACAAGCTTTAAGTGCGTGGGATCAATTATCACAGATGAGGGTTCCCAACCAGAACAACTTTGCAGGGTTGCCCAGACAACAGCAACAATAATATGGCCGAGATCAATATGGAAAGATACCAACATTGCTTTGGTTCCAAAATAAGGCCGATGAGTTTGATTGCCATATCTATCTTTCTGTATGCTTGTGAAACATGGACGCTCACATCAGACCTACAAATAAGGATCCAAACGTTTGATATGAGATGCTACTGCAAGATCTTGGGCATCTCATACATTGACCATGTAACCAACGAAGAAGTACACAACATGATCCAACAAGCCATCGGATCCTATGAAGATCCCTTGACCAATGTAAAAAAGTGCAAATTGATGTTGTACGGCCATGTCTCAAGATCATCTGGACTGGCAACAACAATCATGCAAAGCACAGTGGGAGGGAGCGGAAGAAGAGACAGACAGAAAGATAGGTAGGAAGACAACATTAAAGAGTGGACAGGCATGGGATTTGGAGATTCCAAAAAGGTAGTAGAGAACAAGTAAAGATGGAGAGAATTTATTGCAAAGTCAACGGTGGAACCCCAAAAACCTCTTGGGTTAAGGGATTGATGATGATGATGATGATGATGATGAGGAGGAGGAGGAGGAGGAGGATGACAGTAGTAGTAAAAATAGTAGCAGCGGCAGTAGTAGTAGTAATAGTAGTAGTAGAAGTTTGAATTTGTTCCGATTCTTCCATTAAATGTTGCAATGTGCTATTAGTTGTTATTTCTGTTCTTATTGACAGTCTATTTGTCATACCCTTAATACCATCACGTTTATTATCTATCTTTAATCACCAATCCTTTGCTAAAAACGCATATTGATACTTAAAGATAAAAGTAAATCCATTCTGGCAAAAGAGTTCAACTTTTTAGAATTCTTATTATTAGTTGTATCGAGGATTTCACATAATTTCACAGTATTCTGTATGATTTATATTTTCATTATAAAGACTTTTAACATTCATTGACATAATTCGTTATTGTTGGTTTTCAGTTGTTTTAAAGTCAAACTTTAAAAATAAAATGCTAAAAAGTAATTTTAATTTCGCCATCTTTGTAGAATATATTTTTTTTCCTGCAACTGACTACACAATAGGAGGTGTAAAATAATAAGACACATTTCTTGGATTACAAACCAACACAGTCATACCTGTATGAATCATTTAAACATGATTGGCTTTAAAACCTCACTACTGGTTAAGAAAAAACTAAAGAAAATGGAACACCAAAAATCATACCATATTACATTGTATGTGTATGCCATTACATTATCGATCAGACGACATTGTTTCGACTAGCTATTGTAACTTTGCATCATTAATATAGTGTATCACTGTAGATCATTCCCATAGTAAGCGTCCATTAAGAGGACGCTGGTTCCTATTGGTTGCTTGGCGCAGGTTCATTCAGCTCGAATTCCTTTCTCTCTCACTCCACATATGTACAAATGTTATTGTACCTTCTGGCATGAGAGAGAGAGAGAGAGAGAGAGAGAGAGAGAGAGAGAGAGAGAGAGAGAGAGAGAGAGAGAGAGAGAGAGAGAGAGAGAGAGAGAGAGAGATGTTATACCAAACTGCTTTATACGAATACTTCAGAGTCATTTTTTAAGGTGTACATGGCAATGACGTAAAAGTGCTTGAATGAATAAAGAATGTTCATATAACTGATTTGTCTATGAATTAACACAATTTATATTCATATAACAATGCACATTTATGTTAGCGTACTCATGCCAACACAGCAAAAAACAAAATAAAGACAATCCAGAAGAGAAATCTACTCGTGGTAAATGTTTGACACAAGAAATATTATTTATCTCGAGCTCCTTCTCTACGTGTGCGTAGAGATAGGCAATTTCCAAAATTTATAGATCATATTTAGCCCACACATTCAATGACAAGAAAAAAGGTTAAACTTTTAAGAATATAAATAATCAGTTTGCCCTGATTTATGCTCAGTTTCTCTCATCATAATATCAATATATCTTCATGACAAGATTTCATACAAATTAGTGAATCAAGCTTTTATCCTTTTCTTAGAGTATAAATTGTGGCAAACTGATTATTTATATATTTAGAAGTTTTTTCCTTTTCTTAGAACCGCTCCGGTGGTCTAGTGGCGGATGCGGGAAATCGTGGGTTCGATTCCCGGTCGAGTCGTACCAAAGACTTACAAAAATGGTAATAACAGCTGCCTCACTTGACGCTCAGCATTAAGAGGCTTGTGTTAGGACTGGTCGGCCTAGTGTCAGGATAATGTAACTGGGTGGGACATCATGCTACATGACTGCGGCATGATGCCTCAGTGCTAGACATCACTATAAACTGCCACACTGCATACATCTTAGCGATTTGACTGAAAAAGTGTTAAAGCTACATAAAAAAAATTAGATTCACCTCATTTTCCCTCTCGCGCTTGTTACTGGATATAAGCGGGTAGAGGGTTAGAATTCTGCCCAGGATCGTAGATCTGTGATAAGATATAGCCAATAATGTTACTAAGTGCTTTTAAAAACACAGCAACAAACAAAGGGCAGCAGCAAAATAAAACAACTAACATCCTTGTTGAAGACTAATACAACAGGTGATGATCCTGCCTGTGTAGCAATGGTCAAAGGTCGCTCTAGGGTCAGAACTGTTTCTCAATATACATATATATATGTGTATATATATATATATATATATATATATATATATATATATATATATATATATATATATATATATATATATATATATATATATATAAAGTTTTAAAAGTATTGAATTTATATATAATAAAATGAGATAAGGACATGATGTTATTATCTTTGTTAGATTTTCCAAATTTTGCTTATTAACGCTCATTGCACGTCATTTATTGTTTGTGAAATTTATTTTATCTTATTTTATTTCAGTTTATTTATTTTATTTTTTCTTGAGATGGACGTAGGGTAGGAAAGCTACATTTGATCTTTGTCGACAATTATTAGGCTATGATTCTATACATATTTTGTTGTTAAATATTCGGTAATTTGGGATTGAATACAAATTAGTCCAAAGCACGGCTGTTCATCCAGTAATAGTAAAACAAAACACTGGTCTAATGGCATAATGGACAAATTATAGTTGCATTTAAACACGTAGAAAAGCAAGGAAAAATACCAAGCAAATAAAAAGCAAAGAAAGAAAGAATGAACGAAAGGAGAGAGATAAAATGATAAATGCACTGTTATTTCAACCAAATTTACATCATTGTCACTGTAGAACCATTTTATTAATGTAGAAGAAAGCAACAATGTTTAAATACACACGATTCAATCTATCACTTGATTCGAATTCACAGTAAACCAGACGTCATAAAAGTTAAATTAAGCAATAACAAGGGAACAAAATAAAAAAGTTATAATTCTGTATTCTGTTAGGTACAATACATTATGACACTATGAGAGCCATTCAGTTGGATTGTGGTCCTTAAGAAAATAATTAATATTTGTTTTATTTATTTAGTTGAAGAGGTGCTAAGCAAATGAAAAATGTTACTTGCATTCAATGGTAAGCAGCATCGAATCCTAAACAGAAAATGCAATTGTCATTGAGCTACTTTGTACAAAGATACATTGAGTCAAAAGTAACCATTTAAAAGTTAGCGCTCTCTGAACTACACGCGCATAACTTAATTTGGTGTGAATAATTGACGGTTTCTGATTCCAAAAGCAAATGCAACGTAACCGGTGCGTTAGGAAGACTGAATATAAATAAACCTTTTCAAAGACTTTAATATCGGAACGGGTTTAGATTTCTTTCGGCAGAGTTACATAATCTAATTTTAGGACAATCTGCGTTTGACAATACTTCTTACCGAAACAAGATTTGATTATTACGTGTTTTACGAATTCTATTTCGCTCTATCGTTTACAATTACTTTCAGTGACTGTTATTTAATGTCGTGTGCAATGTGCAATCAAGAAAGGAAACATGGCCTACTCTAAAAGAAGCCATCAATATCGTTAAACCTTAACCAAAAAGAACAGTTATTCTCATAATTTCTGCATTTTAAGTATTAATTGCACAATTGCCTTTTTTTACTTTGAACATCGCTTTACGCCTTTACAGTCTTGGGATGAATACCTTGTTCAGAGGTAAATCGTCTTTTTGTTTACTTTTCTAAGATACTTCAGATGTATCCGTCAGATAGCATTTGAGCTATCAAGTGTATTCCTAAGAACATGCTTAAATTTAATACAATCTAAATATTTTACTAGCAAGCAACTGAAAATAATGTTGTATCATTCTTGTAAACACTAGGAATGAATTGTATATTGTTCTCATCCGTTCTTTAAAAATATTTAAAAAATCTTTAGTAATATTGTTAAGTACCAAGAAACACTAGATCAATATTGTTCTCTTCCTTTCGGATACAAACTACATTAGTATTGTTCTCATTCTTTTTTATAAGCACTTCAGTTGAACCACAAAAAGTGTTAGGTAAATGAATATTTTCTTTGCAAAGAAAATGAGTATGTGTGCATTGTAGTGCGTGTACGAATGTGTGTGTGTGCTTTTGAAAAAGAAACAGTGGCGTAAGCGTTTTTCTAGTAAATCCAGGCTAGTAAATGAGTCCACCTGAAGCTTCAAGCAAAACGACCTGGTGGCGAGGCATAAACTATACAAGTCTTTGGTACATACCTACGCGGTAAGGTAGTCCTCTACATCAATTCGATACTAGTGCAGAATACTCATCCTAGATGCCCAGATATATTTTTTAGATCCAAACAACGAATCTGTTATACCTTAATACCACCATAATTCAAATAATGCATAGAAAATGTAAGCGAATTTGTGCAATGTTTAGGAGATAAATGAGAGAAGTACGAGACACTGTTTTCTGTAACAAGTATACCATGACAGTCATATGTGTTTTATATTGCGGTTTTCTAGTGCATAGATTTCCCCTCAGGGCGTGACGCTATGGTTCTCATCTAAGTAATATGATATGTTTATAACACTGCTTGCTGTCAGTATATCTAAATTAACGGTAAGTTTGAGCTCGAGAGCTATTGGCTTTTTGCAACAATAAATTATAGGATATACAGCGGTAGGTAATTACAACCAAAATTGTACATTCCTTTCCTATTATAGTCCCTTATTACCTTGATTGACTAATTGAAAAATAACCTACACATACGTACTTGAAATATATAAATAAGTCCAGCATCAAAATCAACAAATATATAAATTGGCATCAACATGATTATCTGCGCAGCGCATGCGAAAACCACATGTGTATACTTTATTTGTGATATTTGAAGCCCTTTAACCAAGATAATTTTGGTCCAATTTGTTCAAATAATGTTGCGATGTAATTCAAAGGTTGTTTTTTTTAGTATAGTACTGATTGCTATGTTAAGTTATGAATCTTCTTCATCATGTATATAAACCTGAAAGCCCTTTAAGCGAGAATATTTATCAAACCGTCATTTTCTGATGAAAACGCTTTGCAAAAAATATTATTAAGTTTATTCCTATTACGTAAAGGCGACCATAACTGACTCTGGTTCGCATGACAGACCGTTAGCTATAATTTATTCTGTCAAATTTTGGCCGACGTCTGTTGAATAAGTTTTGACAAGCAAATAAAACATTTTTCCAATTTTAGTAGTGGTATTTATATTGAATTACATCAGCTTCATTTGTCCAAACCTAAAAGCCATTGACTCAGCTTTTCTATAATTAGGATTATGTTAAGCTATTTTGATCAGTTTTTGAGAAGTCGTTTAGGTTATTTTCTATTTATAGTAGTTATGACCATATTTATCAGTAGATCAGCATGATCTAAAGGAGCCTGAAATACGTTCATGGCGGTATGTTTTCTATCAGATTTAATTGCATTAATTTTTAGCGGATTTTGAGAATAAGTCATCTTCAGATTTTACTATTGTTACATTAGCATTAGCAAGTAATTTATTTCTCCAAATTAAAAAGTAAACATTTAAGACGACTTAGAGAATTAATAATTAAATCAAAAATAATCCTAAATGTTCCATCACTAGTCCAAATGATTACCACGTTCCGAAAAATTCAAATAATGATGAACATGTTTATGTGATGCACCAATACTCTTCAATGAGACGATACACAAATAGTTTTGATGTACCGCATGATTTAATCCAGAATGTCATTGAATTAACAATAACCCCAAAGCAGTGATTTAGCACTTTATAATTCCAATGAATAATTTAAATAAGTGACTTCACTCTTATTGTAAATTAACAATAAAGTAAATGATTACATAGACAACAGGAATGAATACTTGTCATCTCTTCCTTATAAGCTAATATGACTCGAACTAAGACAAAAAAGATGTCAATAATGTAGGTCACATACTCGCTTCCAGAACATTCTAATTTTGTAAATAAGTTATATCTTGAACTCAAATTTAAGTAACATCTTCAAACAAAAATGACAAAATTCATGTAGACCATAACTACTCTACCTCCAATCAAAAAAGGCCAAGCACGCAATGTTACAGTTTATTAAAGAAATAAAAATCGCAGATGGAATTAACAAAGCAACTAGTTCAGAGGGAAATAATGAAATTGTAAATTCATACAGAGGTAAAATAGAGGCAAGCGCAGAGAGAGAGAGAGAGAGAGAGAGAGAGAGAGAGAGAGAGAGAGAGAGAGAGAGAGAGAGAGAGAGAGAGAGAGAGAGAGAGAGAGAGAGAGAGAGAGAGAGAGAGAGAGAGAGAGAGAGAAATGCAATGTAGATTTAAAGAATTAGAACTGCAACGCGGAGTGCGCATGCGGCCTTATTATTAAAAATTAACGTTTTGATGTTTCTATAAATGTTACGCTAGTACCCCCATTTAAAGACATATCAGTAGATAAATACTTGACTCACTTTTTTTTAGGGTTTTTTTAGGGAGTAGAATACGACTTAGTTAATTTATCTATTTGCCAATTTCGTATCTGACTTAGTCTCATGACCAGTAATTGTTGGAGTAGTAGCTTCTGTGTGTGTATATATATATATATATATATATATATATATATATATATATATATATATATATATATATATATATATATATATATATATATATATTGAGGGTATTCATTTATTTCTAGGCATTGATCTACCTGGAAATAGGGTTGTGGTTAACTGACAAACTTTGTTTGGGTCAAAAGGTTGATTTTATTGAGACTGAAATACCGGATTTGCATCATGGTTTTAGAGTTTTCAGAGCCATGACACAAAGAGCTCATGAGAACGATGATGATCAGAAAATTTCAAGAGACATAGGATTTTTTTTTCAAGGACTTTGCCTTTTCCTGAGAAGTCTTCTTCTACTATAGGTATTATTATTCGTGGAGTAGAGAGCGACTTTGTTAATGTTCCTCTCTAATGGGCAACTTTGTCATGTGACTTAGTCTCAGGCAGCATGGCATTCGGAATAGTGTCGTCTTTAACCATCGATGGTATTCATTTATTTACTAGGCAATGACCTAACTGGAAATAAGGTTATGGTTAATCTACATGTAACTGACAAGTTTGATTGGATCAGAAAGTTTAAAAATGAAATCCCCGATTTATACCCAGCTTTTGCAGTTACTAAAACTATAGCAAAAAGAGCTCTAGAGAATGATGCTGATCAGGAAATACCTGACACATTTACTGATCAGACTTTTGATGCAGTTACATGTGCTCCAATATTTATCTCAGAGATACTCTTTTTCCTATTCATTTTCCGTTATAATCAGGTTGATAAGAAACAATCACTCATTATCAAACAGAAATGAGGTTTTGGAACCTATTTGTTTCAGAGGATTATTTCTGAAAATCAATCTTCACATGTACCAGTTTGTTATTTTGTGAAAAATGAGGTTCTATGAGAAAATGGAAGACAACAAAGGTACTCACTGCAGATCAATGATCAGAATTATAAACTGTCGTTCTGAGGGCAGATCAAGAGAACATTCTCAGTGTAGCCCATGAAATAAAACTTAGATAGTCACTCCGGAGTCTGGAAGACTTATCAAATATTTTGTGTCATATTTATTGGCTGAAGATTAAAAGTAATGTTTCTAGATACTGTAGAGTTTGTCAAGCTAGTCAAATAGTAGGAGAACCCAATCAAAAGATACATCAGGCTATCTGCATTTGATGAGCAATTTAGCAGAATAATGGCAGACTGCGTAGGTCATGTACCCAAGACAGTCAAGCAACTAAGATATGCTACCCATAATGTGTGCATCCACAATTTTGCAGCGGTAAATCCTTTGAGAAGTATTAAAACATTAAGCATGGTAAAAGCTTTAATAATTTTTTTTTACACATTGTAGCCTTCCCAAACTGTCTAGCCAGATCAAAGATAAAATTTTATGCCTGAAATTTTCCAATAAGCTATGCATGAATAAGGCAACCAACAAAATAAATCATCCACCTCTCAACATGAAATCCAATTGTGATGATGGTGTTCATTTGCTGTTATCTGTTATGGAATCAGTTCAAGAATCATTGTGATTTAGTCCTTCTGAACTAGACTTTAGACCTACTGTTTGTAGACCTCTGAAGTTTTCACGCAAGAAAATTCCTTCAAACAAAGATTCCAAAATTAAAATTCTTCACAAGGTCTCTTATTTAAATAAGTTGTCAAGAAAAAATCTTCACTCTACTCAAACAAAACATTAAGGTCTGTCAGAAATAAAAAGGAACAAGCTTTCAGTCCAGTGATACAATTCATGCCCTGCTGTCCATATCTCAAAATCATCTTTGTGATACTTGTATGGTCCTTATGCAATTAAAATGAAAGTAAATGGTATACATTACATCATTAACACTCGCAGATACAAAAACAACTTTGGCATATAAATCTGTTAAAGGAGTATGTTGATAATAATATCCCAGTCAGTCATTCAGTTAATTAAGCTGTATCTGTCCCACACAGTGAGAATGTAAACAATTGAATGCAATCAGAAAGTAGCAACTTTGGTTTAACCAAACTTTAGAATTCTGAAAAATTTAACAAACTCTACTAGAAACTTTCATATTTACAACCAAAAAAAAGTGTAAACTAACAATAGCTGCTATATGAATATGAACATTTGTTCCCAGATATTAAAACACAAACAAAGTCAACAATGACAGTGAAATTCTAGAGTCTACACCTGTGAAACAGCATCCTTACAGTTTAATTCCCTCAAGAAACAATGTCTGAAAAAAGAATGTTCATTATTTGCTTTTCAATGATTTCAGAGAACAAGGTTTAAGTAACTGGAGTTTATCATTTATTCCTGTGCTTAAATCAGATAATATATTCCTTATGTGTACTGACTATAGAAAAGTCAACATTGTTAAAAATGATGATGGAATTTATTTTTAATTAAAAAAATACTGTATTTTACTGTCAATGCATCAGATTTTATCTATATTCTGTTTTTGTTTGAGGAGTTGCAACTTACCAGATTCTAAACATCAATATGGATGAAAGCACTGATAACAACAACAAAAACCAACCATTTATGTAAAGGATCGAACATATGAAATACAAAGGGGCATAATTTCTGGTGAAAAAAAATTCTTCATATGATGAGAGCTCTGAAAATTTTAATTAAATGAAAAATGATCAATTATTAAATATTTAATCTGCATTAATAAATTATCATTATCACCCTCACCTAACTTGCACATGATCATTTTAAATACAAACAGAACAGATGCAACATTCACAACATGTAGCAGACAGTATCAAGACACAAGGAAAACATTTTCATCAAAAAATTTATAATTGTATGGAATAAACAGACATCTTCCTTCCAAAGGAGCATTTAATGATATTAATTATTATATACACAGCATTTCAAACAGGCAAAAGGTATAAATAATAATTTGCATAACTACTTTAGAAACATAATCAGTTCAACAAGTTTTTTCATTATCTCATACAAGAATACTCAAAATTCATAACATAAATTTAATGGAAATTTGGTGTAACATACACACAGTACAACCTCACTGACCCTTGTATAAGTATCAATTACCAATGATAGAGCTATGCTGTATTACCAGTATACTGGTTTTTTCCAGCGGTACAAGCCAAAGTACTTTGTCAATGCACTGATACTTAAGCATTTTCCACCAATATGAGGAATGATTGTACATTCACAAGCAATTTTGTTATAAAGTTAATAATATTTATGCTAAATTCTATGTTATATGAGAAAATTTTCTTGTCACTAATTAATTTTGTATATTACAAATATAATTATATACATGATTGTTTATTTACATATTTGACATGTGTCATTTATGCCAACATATTGGCCAAATGAAATGTTGTGACATGTATGTCAGTTAAATCCAACTTTTTTAGTTATTTAATAGCATATGTTAATGTGTTAAATTCATGTATTCTTTTCTATGTTAGTGAATCACCATAAGATTTTCACAAGAGCAGTTATTTTCTGTTTTAATGTTTCAAAATCTGCCATGTCTACTTAAAATTCTCTCTTTTCTTAAGTATGTATGGTTTATGTTTACTGGCCCTCTCCAATAAATATCTTGCCTGTGTGCTGGCATCTCACTCAAAGTTTCCATACC
This sequence comes from Potamilus streckersoni, assembly GCA_016746295.1. Lineage (NCBI taxonomy): Eukaryota > Metazoa > Mollusca > Bivalvia > Unionida > Unionidae > Potamilus > Potamilus streckersoni. Next base: position 132,020 of record JAEAOA010001055.1, on the reverse strand, counting down.
TATTACATAATGCCCCTACATATTACATAGAGTATCCAGTAATATGTACTTCAGTGCTAACAATTCGTACTTTAATTAACATTCAACACAATGTCTTTCACAGGTTGCTAGCAATAGTGAATGTGTAATCATACCACTTTACGGTTTCTTTATTACAATTTATATAATAATTAACACACATAATGCAGAGCCATTAAACAATAATGAACTGACCATTTAATTTAAGACATCTGCAATTTTATTTTAAGCTGAGATATTTTCTTTTCTTTTATCAAAGATAAATTTTCTTAAAAAATATAATCGATAAATATGCTGTTGTTTTGCTATAAATCAAAAAAAGATATTTTCCTGTTATTGACTCTAAAGACCATAATTTACACCAAAAAAAGTGGCACATTAAATTTTTTATCCCTAATATAATGGTGGTATACTATGGAATTATCACAGCATACTCAAAAACACCATGTATAACGTTCCAACATATGGAGCCAGCTATAGCACCAACACAAGTTTACAATCAAGGACAGAAAAATAGTTCTAATATCTCTTAACAAAACCAGCTGAAACATGTGAAGTCACAAAACATCTATATTAAATTTTTATAATTTTTATGGTAGCAAACGTTTATGAGTAATATATCTACTTTATAGAATGACAGGACTCTGGCTCAAACAAGTGTAATGTATATCTAATTTGTACTGTTTGTTAGGTTTTTTGTATTTATTATATGCTATGGATAATTGTATTTTGGACTTGACTTTGTCCAAAATCATTTTCTACCTGTCTGGAATCAATGATTTTGGTTTTGTAAACAATATGCTTTTCTCAATCTGAGACCAGAACATTGGAAATTCCCAATGAAATGCTGGGTCTACATGTTGTTTACAGCATTTTATATTATCATTTTAATAACAGACCTTCTAACTATAACTAAGATTTTATCTTGCAGACATTTGAAAACTTCTGGAATGAATTTTCCATTAGGTAATAGTTTTCTAGAAAATGATAATTGTGACCTGAGGTCAAGTAGAGAACTCTATAATCTTGTTTATCTAGAAATTATTAATTTATGCTGTAAAATATGAGCAGAATCAGTTCCATTATCATTGTGTCCAGTATCTCACCTGAGCTGGAATTTTATTTAAATTTTTTAATTTAGTTTATATTTCTCTGGAAATTCTTGGAATTAGAGACAAGAATTAATAGTGAAATTAGCTATATTTGTGGATTCAACAAAAGGCTGTTGGCACATCACTATAACAATGGCCACTTCAGGCACATCAATATTTTTAGCATTGGAAATTATCTGTAATTCCATTTAGGAACTTTCCTGTTTATTCTGAACTTAAATCATTAGGTCTTTAGTTAAAATTTCTAGGATTATTTGGGATTTCACTTGCATTACCACATATTATTTTGATATTTTCAATTTGTATTCTAGGGAAATAAATTAATTGATGAACTCTACAAAGCTTGTTTCCTATAACTCCTTTCTACCACTTTTTTTTAAGACCATAGAGTCATGATACAAGGCATACATGCCAATCCTATAATGCACTTCAATGTTTACTTCCAATTTCAACAAGTAGAATGTTGATGACTCTAGTCCATAGAAATGTTAACTTTGTAGCAAATTTAGATCTACAATGTTAAGATAATGCATTATAGCACAAATATATGGCAATAATCTCTATGATAACATGATTTTGCTACCATGGGCACTACTAAAAGTGCTTATGATTAATTCATAGTACAACAAAGACGGACAACTAGCATGAGTTAGTACAAGCTCAGTCAATGCTGACAACTTCTACTGTTTACAGTCAAATGTAATATTACAGCATCAAGTAAATATGATATAGCAGTTATCGTCTCAGAAAAAAACTGTAAATTGGTACTAATGTCAAGCATCTGTGGAAATGAAAAGTCAGTGTATTCTTCCATCACCAATCAGGATTAATCTTTCAATTACACATTCTACACAAATGCCAAACATTAAGTAAATCTATGCTTCCTTTTTCATGAAAAGACTGTGCGTCATTAAAGATTTGGTTTTTATAAGAGGTGGATTTTATCCAATAAAGAACACAAAATGAAAAAGTGATTGGTTTCACATCTAAAAGCATATTCATCCCATATTGAGATACAAAATTCACAACTATATATTTTTTATTATTTTTAAATTAAACTAAGCAAACAAATAACAATATTCACAAAAATACTTTTATTAGGTTTCCATAGTATTTCATATATACCAATTTGACTAATGATTTCCTTGCTGATTAATGCAAACTCTTCCAAGTGCATATTTCACTCTATAATTAATGTTAAGCTTTCTCAAATCAACATGAATTATATATCTTTATGATTTATAATTTTAACTGTTAGCTTTAAAAACTTATTTCTGTAAATTCAAACTTATAGTATCACAGATATGTTTTTCACAAATATTTTCCAACACATGTTACAAGATTTGAATGGGAATATTTGACATTTCACTTCAATACAAGCTTAATGTTCAATATTAATGATAATAAAATGTATGTTCACTTGCAGAGAGTCCCTTTTAATCAGTTACAACAAAGCAAACAGAATAATTTACATTTACATGTGATATGTGCATCTATAGTTACTGCCCTAAAACAAACTCTAAGCTGTGAAAGAAAGTGTTTGCTTCACTATTAATAGTTATGGCAACTAAGTATTTAAAATAAAGTCTAACATTTTCCTCCTAAAAGGACAAAAATGTTCTGACCTCATTCTCAGTATAAATATATCATGGAGAACAAGAGACCCCTTAAACCTATAGATATACATTTCTTATTATTGAGGTTACATGTATTACTGTCTTAACGATATGCTGTAGATTCTTCAATAACACAAATTACAGCATAAAGAAAAAATTCCCCAAGTTATTTTAGCTCATCTACAATGATTGTATAGGACTGCAAATATATATTTTCAGTTTTTTTAAGAATTGTTCAAATTTTTTGTTAATATATAATCACTGTATTGTAATCCTTCCAGTTTAAGTGAAATGTACATAGGTATTAGCAACACTAATATGAAAACATGAAAAGCATCATGGAGTTACAGTCAAAACATGACTAATTAATTCTGTCATAGCGTATAAAATCCTTTACATTAGGCAAGCAAAAATGCATGGCAAATATTTTATACCAGTGCTTTAATCAATATACATATTTCAATTCTGTTAGAACTTTTCAATTAACATACATGGGACCCAAGGAAGTCACTTTTAGAATAGGGTAATCTCCCATAGATTCAATCCAAAATTTCCTTATCATTTTAACATTAGCTCAGTTAAATCAAATTACCCTGGCATATATTCTTTTAAAAACTGCCTTTCCTAAGTACCATGTATATTTGAATGGAACAGCCATTACAAGGAACAAGTACATTTATCGTCAATAACTTATATGCCAGTTAATGCTATTACAATGTACCAGTCAATGCTATTACACATAACAACTATGGTAGACAGTACCATTAAAAAGGACAAATAAAGATGTTCCTCCTTTTCACATGAATAAAATAAGAAGCTTATCCACAATTTTCATTTTCTCACAAGCAAGTTGATTTGCTTGGTAAATTTCAAAGATAATCCACTGCTTGAGTATTTCAACCAGAAGTCTGATTTCCTGATGGCTCTAAAGTATCCATTTCAAGGATGAATAGGTACCAAATGAACAAAGATGCCAGCGTGTAAGGATGCTTATCAGGAACCCGAGTGTTAATTTTCCAGAGTCTAGGCAGAACATCCAGGGCAGACAATAGCTAAAAACAACAAGCATATCCAATCATATTGTATGTTCCGATGGGCCAGTATATACCAGTGTACAAAACCAATAAAGATCAAATAATAAATGGTCATTCCATTCCTTAAATTATTGAACTATGATCCCTAAAACATGTGGCCAAAAGAACAATTATAAACATTAGCCCTACCAAACTTGCAAACTGTCAGCATTTTTCTTTTTTTTCCATCTCTGCCACCATTATTCACTTAATCATAGTCTAACCAAAGACATTTAGTTTCTTGTCAGGTATGTGGTGGTTTTACACTAAGAAACTTCAGAATATGTACTGATTTACCATATTCATACCATAAAAAGTTTTTGTCCACATAAAAAAACTGCAGCTGAAAATTTATAATATCAATTTTTGATTTTCATGGATATTGTTTTAAGTGTTGTTGTAAGATTTATCACCATATTTCAACATAGGAGAGGCCAGTATTAATGGTGTAAGAAAAACCTGGAAAATCCCCAGAAATAACAACTGACCTATGAGAAGCTACGGACAAGCTTTCTCACATACTCACCCTGGTTGAATCCAAGACTCAAACTAATGCTGACAGAGAAGAAATGGTAGTGATAAATAACGGTGAAAGCTTTAGACCACTTGGGCCTCCCCACCAAAAAAATTGGTCAATAAGTTCATAATTGATCATTTTCACAACCAATGCTTAAAACCACTACAAAATCCTAAATAGCTGGAATACATTGAATACTGGCACTATTGAATACACAAATTAGTCTAAGCATAAATTCACTTTACTTGCAATACAGTTCATGTCTGTATCCATTAGATAATGATCAGTAAATAAATTGACACTTAAACAGTTTCCAGGAAACACAAAAATTACTGCTGTACAGTAATGAAAACGAAGTGAATATATATATATATATATATATATATATATATATATATATATATATATATATATATATATATATATATATATATATATATATATAATGTTTAGGGCTAAGTTCTGGTAGCTTTTAATATATTAAGAAAATAACTTCAAGATTTTTATCTCCTTCCATAAATAAATCTTGTAGTATTAACACACTGCTTTGCATCTACTATTAACGCTTAAATGAAACCTTATTTCAGCTCTCTGCATCATCCTCAGCCTCTCTGAGCCATGTAAAGAACTGAACAACTTGTTTCATAGCCAGAATTTTTCCCTCTTGTTCCTGAGGGTCCTCACTTTTCTCCCATTGAATAAAGACATCCTCTGAAATACTGTCTTCATCATACAGTATCTCAAAAAGCTCCCGCAATACACCTGAAAATGATAAATAGTACTTTATTAATTTTTTAAGTCAGTAATCTATGCACAACTTATTCTTACATATCTGCAATATTGTCTTTGACTTTTGAAAAGAACATCTGTATGCATGACGGCCATGACAATCTGCTGGAAACATTAATGCCACTCCTATACCATCTATAAAGAGAACTTTCTGATACATGTCAGAATGTAAATAAGACTCTTTTTGAGAATTTGTTTCTACTATTGCTAAACTTCATTGCAAGAACAAATATGTACACACAAGATAAAATTGAGATGTTTCATAATAACTTCCTCTGAATTTTAAAATATTTTACAATTTGGCTACTTCAAAATATATGCCACATAAGATAATGTACATGAATAAAAAGCTGGACATGATGTTAACAAGATAGAATTGTTTTCTTGCTCATGTAATGCAATGTCTAAAATGGTTTTAATATCCATTTAAATGACACTATGCTTAGATCTACCACTGTTCCTCTGACTTACAGGTATCTACCTAAATGTAACACCAATATGGTAACAACTTTATGCCCTGCATTCATAAAATCACATTGAAATGAAAATTATGTTTATCTGACATTTGCAATACAAATGATAAAAATAAACAATGAACATAACTGCTTTGGCAAGTTTAAGTATGCCACCCTGCTATGCCTTGGGCACCCTGCTATGCCTTGGGCCTGAGGTTATTAACCTGGTGGGTGTTCCAGCTTGTGTACAAGTGCTTGCAGTGCAAACAGAGCTTGAAGTTCAAAATTAGCCTGGTGATCCATATACTTCAGCAGCAATTTATTTCTTTTTTGTATCTGAGTTTTATCCACCTTCATCACACTGTCACTGCTAACTGCAATGCAAAGAAATTAGAGTTGCATCCCTTTATACACTGATGGTGTGAGAAGAAAATTAGTAAAATTAAGTTTCACAATGTTGTGATCTCAAGCTAAACTGATAACAAAAAATGATTTCAAACAGCATGAGAAATAAATAAACATAAATGAGCATGCTTTATGATACCATGCTATAGACTCCTTTCTATGCAATGGAACAAATACATCCAGATGAGGTCTTCAAGGTTTAAAGAAACCAAAGATAAAACAAACCTACTTATATAACATGACCTTCCCAGAAAGAGAGTCTATATTTGTGTATAAATTTTCATATTAGGTCTAACATAATGTCATGTACTGATATTGTTGACTTGAAGAGAATACATTTAAGAAGTTCATAAGAGGGATTTGATGTAATGAAGACAATAATTAGGACCAACTAAGAAAGTAATGATCTCCAGTTCAGTTTCAGAAACTGCAATTCCAAACTTTTTGGAGCTCAACATCTTCCTGCTAAATTTCCTGAGTTTATATCATCTATTTAGTTCTCATGACAGAACAAATGTCTCTTGCCCATGAGATATAATTAGACTAACACAACATGATGGCCAATAAATACAACTGTTGTCTTTACTGCTTGTTTCCCCCAAGAATCTTGGTACGTTTCATACTTATGTGCAGTTTTAACTTCTTAAGAAGATGACTGATCCTTTCATCTTCACTATGTTTTTGTTGGCTGGACAACATTCCAACATATCCATGTGCTTTGCATGCCATGTATAGGCAGATTAAAACATCTCAAGTATTCCAATGAAACTAATCTTCCTCACTGACTCTAATATGTCAACCCAAAATCATACCAATAATAGTCAAACCCATATTAAGACTGGTCTACACTTATTGTATTTTTCCTTACTTTTCATGTCAGTGATTTAAGGGTCAATGGTCAACAGGAAAGTTTGACCAACAGATGTGGTCATCACCAAAAACTTCCAGCATATATAGAACAGAATAAGCAAAGATTTTCTTTCTGTTATTGTCAGTGGGATGTGTCACAGTTAAAATGCATATTTTCTGATTAAACTGCACAATTGGAAATGGCACAGATAATAAATATCTCTTCTTCAGTTCAACTGCTTTTCAATACTGTTGATGCCTTTTTATAGTGTACAACATAATTTATTATATGCAACACTGTTTGCTCATATTTTGATTTAATTCCATTTCAGTCAATGCTTTATCAGTTACTTATGTCAACTAATACTATGTATTACTATAATTTTCATTTTACTTTGTACTTAAACAATTGACATTCATTTGTTCACTTATTCATCTAAAATTCCACTGAAAGTAATATCACTACCATCAGCAATCCAGCCTCTCTCTCTCTCTCTCTCTCTCTCTCTCTCTCTCTCTCTCTCTCTCGAGCAAGATCCTCACCTGTTACAGCACTCTTACAAACAGCAGTCATCAGGGCACGGATTAAATATTCTTGTTTAATTGTTTGTTTATCTACTTCTGCCTCTATCCAATCAAACACCTCCTCATTGGAACATCCTTTATTTGTTATTAAATCATTTAGTCTCTCCTCAATTTTTGAGATGGCCATGCTAGCTGTTGGACTTGTGGGAGCACTATTTCCAACTACGATGAAGTCTAGTTTCTGAAAAAGTAACAAGAAAGAGTAAAGAAAGAATCCCAAAACTTAGAGATTAGTTGATGTATTATGGTTTAATTGCATCTTAGCAAAAAATGTGTGTGTGTGTGTAAGTGTGTGTGTGTGTGTGAAATGAATTTTAATGCAGCTTTAAAAAAATTTCAGTCACATTGCTACAATGTCAGCAATGTGGCAGTTGAAAGAAATGCCTTGCATTTGGGTATCATGCCACAGACATGTAGCATAATGTACTACCAGTCACATCCTGACACCAGGCTGACGAGCCCTAACACTACCTCTTAATGTTCAGTGCCTAGTGATGCATCTATTTGTACCATTTTTTGCAAGCCTTTGGCATGATTTAGCCAGGGTTCAAACCCACAGCCTCCTACATCCAATTTGGACACTCTAACCACTAGGCCACTGGTGCAGTCTTAAATCATAAAGATAAGGAAATGAATATGAAGATGGATCATCTACTACTCCAAGATCAAAGATAAAATGTTAAACAATTCTGTACAAAACATAAAAGATATGATATAGGTAATATTTACAAATTCCCTAGACAACAAGGTTCATTTATAAAATATATAAATCACATTTCCTCAAACAGTACAAAATTTTCTTTGGTAAAATGTCACCATAAATTATCTCGGCAGGTGAAATTAATATTTCATAGTATGTTTTTCACTGGCAGTAAAAATATGCAGGGTTTGCTATTTGGTTGAGTTGTGGCCTTTTAGAATGTATAATTTAGGCATGGTGTGTGCAATTTTATTATGTGGTAAACGCCTGCGATTGTTGACCAACACATTATATAGACTTGTACTTTTAGCCACTGAATGCAGTATTTAACTAAACCTAAAACACATAAAACATTATTTTCTCATCAGCCTTACCATTAAAGTGACCACTGAACATTTAGACCCCAAAATCTATAGTTTATTTTATTAACTTAAGCCATTCCTAATGTTAAGCTGTAGAATTTATACTAGAATAAATAGTCTGCATAAATCACATTTTTAAGTGACTGTGCCTTGGAGCATTGATCGTTAAGATCCCAAAATCAAATGGTCTTTTCTAAAAGCTGTGCAAATCCTGCACAAATTATAGTCAAGGTTTGTTACATAGAGTGAAGTAATTATGTCAAACCCTATCTTCAATTAGCAACCTTGACTTTGTTTCAAAGTCAAATGGCTTCTTCTTAAACTACTGTATTAAGTCATTCAAAAAATTTAGTCTAAAGCTGACACTATTGTGCACAACAACTTATCCTCTATCTTGACCTTTGACCCTAAAATCAGTAATTTTTTAGACTGTAAAACAGAACAAGTGAATTTCCTTCTTTTGGTTACAGTTACTTTGATTTTTTTGCAATAACAATCAGCGTGTTTCCTTCTTCACCCAGGTATAAACCATCCACAAAGTTCATTCACAGTACAAGGTAGAAAACTTAAATTACTGAGCAGAAATGATTTAGGGCTGTTCCATTAAAGCATACATAGGACCAGAGGCAGGTAGTTTTGAAATCTGGTAGCCACCCTAAAATGTTAAGGCCTTTCTGGACCCACCAACAGAATTTATTGAACAATAAAATTGCCCACCAATCAAATTTGTTTGGGATACATATATACACATTGTTATTACAAGGTTCTGTAAGTGTAAACATATGTTTATCAGCTGGTGAATCATAAATCACTTTTGTATTGAAATGTCTGTTCCATAACTTAACAAGTAATTTAGTAATATACTTAATTTATTCAGATAGATCAAAATTGTTATTAATAGTCAGAGGTATTTTTTATTTAATCTGAAATTATTTTTGTCACGTGTTTTTGAATGACAGGCATAAGTTCATAAAGAAAATTAGGTCTGTCAGTATGAATTGTACTTAATTATTCAACATACAAGTAAATTTATAATTACTGGATCCGAAGAACAAAACAAAAACATTTATAATTATGTTCAAATTTCACCAAATCAGCAGCATGCAAATCTAAATTAATGTTATGAATAAGGTATTATTATTGTGCCCTTGTTATTTAATTGACTTGTTAAACTGGCTTACAGCATGTCAGGTTGATAAAAATAGTATAACTGAGCAGATTTCCTCCAACAGGCCACAGAAATCAAACTCATAACCAATTAAACCTGGTATCAAAGAAGCATTATAACAAAGCTTTTTGAATTTGGCCATGGAAACTAAACCTTTTAATAAAATAATAATATAAAAAAAACACTTCATCCAAGAATGTAATAAAAAGTCTTTACATTTCAATATCTCAACAAAATTGTTTATTTTATCCAGTCTTGTTTTCTGTGCCTTCTGTGAGCCAAAATGTTTAAAAATTTAAAGGTGACAACTTTTTCTATTTTACAAAAACATATACATGATGTAATCAGATATCCACTGTCCTACAAGAAGCAAAAGCTTAGGGGTCATGTTCTGTTGTCCAATGCTATTACCAAACTCGATAATTTTATCAAACACTCAGATGAAGTCTTTTATCCTTGTGCTTGGAAGACTGAACATTATGGCTGAAGAATATCAATCTGTGCCAAATGTTTGGATTCACTTTCAATCTTTTAAAGTTGAATCTCCACTTAAAAGGTCACCAAGCATGACCCTTAAGAAGTCACTGTCAGATCTTCACATAGGACAGTAGAAATCTGATTTAATAAGATTGGAACACAAGGACGCTAGTTATCAGAAAGATCTGATTTTATTGAGATTTGTCCATGAGGACACTTGTTAAATTATATCAACAAATCAAGGAAACCCATATATATATATATATATATATATATATATATATATATATATATATATATATATATATATATATATATATATATATATAAGTTAAAATTGAACATTCCTGGTTACATTGTATTCAAGATTATAGTTTTAAAGTTTTAAATCTAAAAGTACATTTATGTAGGATTATCTCTAGCAGACTAGCTCCAGTTGGGTCATTTTTGTTTATGTTAGTCAAAGTGTACAATGGCTGGGCCTGTTACCAGACTTTGGATAGCCAAAGTGTTCTAACATAAAATAAAAACCTAAATCTGGCTGTAGTTGATATTTCTTGTCAGCATATTTCACTGCAACATTGGGCTTTGTTAAGTATCTGCATTTCTGGCTGAGAATCAAATACTTGCATAATTTAGTGATGACTTGTGCTTATAAAAGTTGTTAGGTCTGCAGAGAGAGTATTTAATATGCCTAGGTGTATATTGCAACACCATGACATGCATACAGGACTGATACAATGTCCACATCTTTCTTTATACCTTCTCTTTTCCAAAATATTTAGTACACCTGAAATGCTAATAGCATGAACGGTCACTCCTCTGCTGTAATTGCCATTCTGTGACCACTCAAAAATCCTATTTGTAGGAGATGAAAAATATGAACAAGGTCACCATTGCTCTACCTTATATACAATATTCCTACAAAATTATGCATGGCTCTGTATGCCTTATTATATATATTTGGGAGAGGTTTACATAATTCTTCAAAACAGCATTCAATTTATCATCTTTATTTCAAAATATATTACCAAAATGATTTCTTGCATCATTGATAAAATGTTGTTTTCCTGTCTTTAACAGGATAAAGACAATAAATTGTCCAAACTTCATTTAAGAAATTCTAGTTTGTCAAGAATATGCATGACCACATCGAATTTGAGACCCAGTAAAGTTAACCAACAAACTTAGAATCAACTCAACATATTGGTCATGACAACTCCATCTGAAACAAAACTAACACAAGCAGTCTTAATCCTAATCCTTGTATCCACATCGACACTTGTTATCTTACAGACCACAAATACATGGAGATGTACTTATGGCTGTTCCATTAAAAAATACATGAGACTCAGGGAAGGCACTTTTAAAGTGGGGTACCCTCCAAAGATGCAATTTAAAATTTCTTATCATTATAATATGAACACCATGAAATCAAAGTACCCTGGTATATATTTTTTAAAAACTGCCTTTCCTGGGTACCATGTATGTTTCAATGGAACAGCCCTTAAATCATACAAACATGCTCATGGCAGCAAATGTGATTTTAAAAACTGAATGCTCAGGATAACTGACATACTGGGACTTCAGTTACATGCATGACATTAACATGTACAATGAAAATAAATGCTCAATATGAAATTCTATAAAGATCAATAAATGGCATCCATAATTTCAAACTTTCAATTCTGAATATATACTTTGGTAATTCAAACTGCTAACAGAAAGTTAACAGAAATAACAAGAGAACCAGTAAATCTTTCTTCTTTCAACATTTCACATCTTCAAAATTTTAAGGGATTCATTTCTATATTCAAAGATATTTTGAAAGTGGCCAATTTTTCAGGAAATTCGTTTATTCATCATAATGCCTTGGGCTCACAGAGGTAGATAACTGTAAAATAAGAAAAGAACTGATAAGCACTATTAAAAATTGTAACTATGAGGTAACCCCTAGCAAAACACACGTGACTTATATCCTGAAAAATAATCAGTCAGTACTCTATAATAGTTATCAGTGTTGTAACTAGTTTCATATTGTGGCAACAAAATGTGACCCCACATTTCAGCAGAAGTGAATGAGATGCTAAACATTTGTCAAATAATGCACTGTTCATTATAATTTATCTACATATGACATACCACATAAATGTACAAACTGCATGGATTTAGTTGAAGGAATCTCTGTTATCATCTTTTTATTATTAACATGAAATCCCTCACCAATTGGACTGATAGTGCAATCTGAGTAATACTATACAGACTTTTGTTAAGATATATGCACATACCAATTTTTATCGTAAATTTTTTCCCAGAAAATCTTTTAAAGAAAACTTACAATACATTATTTTGTACAATTTATTAACATCACCTAAAAATCAACCACTATTTGACTTTGTACCTGTTGGCTACTTTCTGGATTACTCCATTCTGCATCAGGTATTGAGCTCAATTTGGTGGCCTTTATTTTAAGAGCAGCTCTTGCATCATTCATGGCGGTTTCTTCTTCAGTAACATCTTCTGTATTTATATATCAACATGAACAGAAGTTTTTTTGTAGTAAAGTCGCCAATTGGTCTACCACAATGATTCTTGTCATAACAGTACTGACACTTTATTGGATTTCTGTCTCAAAAAAGCAATAAAGTGTCATCTAGCCTATCACAGAAGGAACAACTATATTTTGAAACTATTACAAAAAGTGTCAGTGGGAAGCACACTCAAATGACCAATAAGAATTTCAAGGAATTTAAGATAAAACCATTTTGTCTATTACACTGCTGAGTGCTGAAACATTTTGGTTATTTACTGATTAGCAGGGCATTGGAATACAGTGCCTTGCCAATGTTGTCATTGATTGGGTGGGGAGAAAGGACTTTAAATTCTGCTCAAGTAATGTGTGTGTGGGGGGATGCAAACAAATTGGAAGGTGTGAATATACTATAGGTTGTTTGTTGTTGGCTATGGCAAATAGGTTTTATTGCAGCTTTAATAAAGTTATATTCGTTAAGTGTGTATGTACTACTTGGTCTTATCCCCCCTGCACAAATATTCAAACTTAAAACTCAACCCCCACCCATGTACATACAAAATGGACAGTTCCTAACAAAATAAAGTTTAATATAAGCCAACATAAGATTCACATTGAAACAAACACATGTGAACTTAAAAGACCCATAGTGCATTAATTATGTAAATTATTCTAGCGAATAAAAAATAGGCATGGAATGTAAAGCAGCAGTTATGTTATATGTTATGTATATTTTGGAGGTTATGAACTGTCCACAATTTTAGAAACTTGACATGCACATAAACAAAATCAAAACATAAAGTCAACAATATTTAATTCAACCTGCTTCCAAAGTTACACAATGATTTTAAAACTAGGACTCTTATTTTGGTAAAACTAAAAGTGTCACCAGCAAAAGTTGCAGTCCCATAAGCATGTAGTTGCAGTCCCATAAGCATGTAGTTGCAGTCCCGTAAGCATGTAGTTGCAGTCCCATAAGCATGTAGGTGCAGTCCCATAAGCATGTAGGTGCAGTCCCATAAGCATGTAATTGCAGTCCCATAAGAATGTAGTTGCAGTCCCATAAGCATGTAGTTGCAGTCCCATAAGCATGTAGGTGCAGTCCCATAAGCATGTAGTTGCAGTACCGTAAGCATGTAGTTGCAGTCCCATAAGCATGTAGTTGCAGTCCTGTAAGCATGTAGTTGCAGTCCTGTAAGCATGTAGGTGCAGTCCTGTAACCATGTAGGTGCAGTCCTGTAAGCATGTAGGTGCAGTCCCATAAGCATGTAGTTGCAATCCTGTAAGCATGTAGTTGCAGTCCCTTAAGCATGTAGTTGCAATTTCTTAAGCATGTAGTTGCAGTCCCATAAGCATGTGCAGTCCCATAAGCATGTAGGTGCAGTCCCATAAGCATGTAAGCATAAGCATGCAGTCCCATAAGCATGTAGTTGCAGTCCTGTAAGCATGTAGTTGCAGTCCCATAAGCATGTAGTTGCAGTCCTATAAGCATATTGGTTCATACCTGAGTGCCTAAATGTCCAGATGAGAAGATAAAATGGATGCCATTGATTTCAATTTTCCTGATTCATTACATCACTGACATACAGCTTTTGTTTGTCCTTTCAAGTAAGACTGAATGTTGTCAATCCAAGAAAAGGTATTATTACAAACACTAAACCAAGCATCACTCACATTCTTATTCTTGGCTACTGTTCTATCCAAACTATCAGTTTTTATAATTTCAGCAATCTTCTGAATCGTCAACTTGCCATTTAACCCCAAATACTTACCCAATTTTACAAAGAGCATTTTGTCTAAGTATTGATGTATCTCAATTTCAAGGTCACACACACTACTTATTCTGTTACAGCAGCAAATGAAAACAAAGCTAAATTTGCTCATTTGTTGTACTCATAATTACACGCACATCTCTGGGTCTTTCTGCCTCTGAGATTATTTTCCCACCATGCAGCCCCTAGTCAAATTGTTTGAGCATGTCTTTTTATTTTTCTGACATTACCAGTACTGTCAGAAAAAAGAAAACAAGCAGAAGCCTACTTTTTGGTACTGCATGTGTATGGAGGAATCCTGCATAAGTGATTTTCTGTATCTCAGATAAACAATTTGTCCAAATACATGTGATTAAGTGATTACAAGACCTCTGTGCTACTATCATTGTACTTAAATTTTGAGGAGAAAATGAGATGGCAGGATACTAAGCAGAAAGTTGTAATAACCATCTAATTGTTAACAAGTCATAACTAAACATGTGGTTACTAATACTTGCCTGGTTATGACCACCACCAATGAAAATAAGCACTGTTACCTATGAAGAATCTGAAACATCAATCAAAAAGCCTCAACAAATTTTGACTTGGATCAAACAAAGTTACTTTTTAATTAGGAAGACCTGCCAACACTGGAAAGACCATCTCAGTAAGGCAGTTGATTCTTTTCCGTAAGTTGACCAGGCTACAGTAAGGACACAATGGTAGACATTATGTTCAACTGAAAAACACATGACTTTGTATACATTATTTACCACTAGAACAGTTGCATAAACTTCACCCTATGCAGTTAAATGGCTTGTTACTATCTCTCAACTTCAAGTAATTTGTTAAGGTTTTTGGGCTAATTCACATGACGACGATCATATCTCCCTCCAAGAGGACATATTTAAATTGGCACCTGATGTCCAATAAATGTAATTGTGTCCCTTTCTGCTTCAGATTCACAAGAATCTGAATACTCCTTTCATTCTTCTGTGTTGATTTTTTTAAGAGTCTCATTTTCCCTTTCATCATCAACATTCAGCACTTGCCTGATACCATTTTTAAAACATTCTATAATCAACAGGTAGATTATGCAGACACTTTGCACAACAAAATATGTGCAGCTTAAAGCATCTAAGATACTACTGTAAAGTTAGTCTGGTTCCCTGATTAATTCCACTACTTCTAATAAGAAGATGGGATCCAAAACAAACATGGATGAACAAATTATCTAGATTTTTTGGCAACAATCTTTTTTCCATAGCTTTTGCTATTATTCTGTAAGTCTGTATTTTAAGGCCCACTTTTGTAAGACTTGTGGCAAAATCATAAGAATAGCAGGTCTGATTAGGTATGCATAGCATCACTGCCATGCAGATTGGAAGAACAATGATCTAATACTTGCCAATTTATTGGTTTCAAGATAATTTTCTTTTTTGTGCTCTATAAATTTAACTTTTTTTCCATGTATTGCCACTTATTACAATAGTTCCAATATTTCTTTTAAACTGTCACAGCAATTAAACAAAATTAGTGTACTGAATCGAACTAGTTCACTTAAAATGTCACATAAGATATTTCATACGTACATACATACAATGGTAATGCCAATGTTATACTATTCTGCACAGCTTCCATTCCAACTTTAAAACATTACTAATCTGATTTTCCTCTTATAACCGTTAAATAGTCAAATTTTGTAAAGCTGTATTCCAAAACATCAGAATTATCTATTGCAGAGCTTCCATTCCAACTTTAAAACAGCTTCCATTCCAACTTTAAAACATTACTAATCTGATTTTCCTCTTATAACCGTTAAATAGTCAAATTTTGTAAAGCTGTATTCCAAAACATCAGAATTATCTATTGCAGATGGACTTGAAATGATTGCATGTTGAAATTAAAGTCTCCAACTGAGACTCCATAACACACAAGCATTTGATTCTGTTGGCCAAAACAATGAAGAACAAAAATTTTAACAAAAAATAAAACCGGTAAACACTCCTTCATCCAATTAACACAAGGTAACTAATGCGAAATCTGCCCCTCTCACTGATTCTGTGCATACAGGTCATCTTGGGTTAGCAGGCTAAAGAAAAGTATGTGTTGCTATAATGGTTTTTGACATACAGAAATGAGCATCTATTACAACAATATTCATAATGATTAAATAAAGGGATTTTCACTAGTCTTTTACCATGTTTTGATAACTACCTGAAAAAATAACAAAACTTATCTCTAAGGAAGTTAAGTATTTCTCTACACTGTGCTTTCTCAACCAACTACTGATTTCTTCCATGGTTGAAAACATGTCTCACTGCCATTACTGTCAGAATCTGGCAATATTGTTCTTTTCGCAGTGTGCATTGTATTGGATCCGAATGATGCAGCTCAAGTCTCATGAGACTAAAATTAATGTGGCCACAGAATAAATTATACTTTCATTTTGTAAGGAGATTTATTAAAAAATCTGCTAGTTTTCAATATGGTTAAGAAAATACAGATTTTCACTTTGTTTATGATTAGTTAAATTACAAATGCAACATCATGTGCTAGGTTTGCCTGACCTATTTATAGTTACATAAATATGGTGAGTATAACATAAATTACAAAATGTACATGCTCAAATGGCCACACATTTCTTCAACTTAAGAATGAATAAATAAGAATCAGATGAAAGGATATCTAAAGTGCAAGGTTTTGATTATGTTTAGCTTGCACTTTTAGACAGACCTACAGAGGCAATTATTTCATTAACCTACAGAAGCAATTTTAATGAATAAATAACTAGGGACATAGGCAATTTAGAGACTAATCTACCCTGGCATATGTTTTTAAAAGTGCCATTCCCGGGTCCCATGTGTGTTGTTCCTATGTGTGTTTTGATGGAACTGCCCTAAGGGTATAGATTGAATAATGGATAGATATCATCATACCACAAAACACTTTGCATTTTTGGCAGGATTATGTAAAAATAATATGCATAAAACTTTAACCCACCTTGTCTGCAAGAAACTGATCAATTTGCTTCTCAGGAATGAAATCTGACCAATGCAGCCCTGACTCAGCCCACAACCTAGCAACTTTCTTATGACCCTGAAACACAAAATGATTTGGTTGAATACATTATAACTGAATATATTAGATGCATCTCAAGTCTTGCAATTCAATATATAACATCCGAATTTGTCTTTGGTTAACTTTTGTATTTGAAAGTTTGTATAGCTTTATAATTGCCATAATTTCATGAATTAAATGAATATGCTTTAATTGTTATAATGTAAGTGCACACATGAAAATAAAGTACATAATTATGAAATATATGTTCATGCACCTTCTTACATTTTTTCAGCAAAAACAGCAAAACTACCACACATATTTGTTGATATTTATAGGTTTCAAGCAATCTTTAATTTCAATATTAATAAATGTGCTTGCAAGTTTGAAGTAATTTTTTGTTGTTTTACGGCTTAACACCATTTTTTAGCACACGATAGGCTATACATGGCGGCCAGAATTAATGATGGAGGAAGAAACTGGGAAATCACCGGAAAGAACCACCGACCAACGCAAAACTACTGGCAAGCTTTCTAACAAATCTACATCCGATTAATCTTAGACACAGACAGAGGTGAGATGGCACTGATCCGTAACAGACATCGATTTAGACCACTTGGCCACTCGGGGCCCCTTTGAAGTAATTTTGTTTGGCTAATTAAGTCAGGTGGTTGAGTACTGTGACATAAGTCACATAGGGATGTATTGCGAAATGTGTGTATTACTAGTAGAGTTGGTCACATATGGCTGAATTGTCTTAGCATCTTAGTGAAGATGATATACAGAGAGTGAAATATATAGTTAAATGTGCAAATGTTTTCATTTCCTAATTTGCATTCGGATTCCTATTATTTTTTCGTTTAGTCAGCAAATGTATTTAAATTTGTGTTTATGCACAACAAAATAAAACTGACTTGTATGAGAAAAGATTTAATACATGCATTGTAAGAAATATAGGATACATGAGTATATACATTTGTCTCTTTCTCTCTCTCACTCTCTCACTTTCTCTCAGACTTGCCACTTTTCATTATTACCAATATTCTATAACATCAACTCATAAATATTATGCATCCATATTTAATTAAAATATTTAAACAATATTTGGCTTTCTCTGTGTGGGCTATACATGGGCTAGAATCAGAATGTAAAAAGACTAGTCCCAATTGTTGCTAATCCCAGTATTACAGTGCATTCTGGGCAAATCCCAGATTAAGTATGCTATGTGCTAGGCTAAATCCCAGCTTGCTAAGGTATTATGGGCTGATCCCATAGTAAATAAATCTATGCTAGGCTGATTCCCACACAGAATGTATTCTGTGCTGCTCTAGAGCTATGAGCTAGGCACAATCCCAGCATGCTATGGGCTGATCCCATCTTAACTAAATCTATGCTAGGCTGATTCCCACCTAGAATGTATCCTGGGCTGCTAGAGCTATGTGCTAGGCTGACTCCAAGCTTGCTATAAATGTATTACAGGATGATCCAATCTTAACTAAATCTATGCTAGGCTGAATTTAAACTGTAAATGAAATGTATTTAATATGCGTGACCTTTACATTATTAGTATATCTTATGAGTGTCCAATTGGGGAAAAATGCCAAATTGAATTTGATACTAAATATATCAAATGATAGCCCCCATTGTGTTTGGATTGTGTTTGAAAGAACTATTTAAACTATTTGAATTGCAAGACTGTCTAGACTAAGCAACAGTTTGGGAATTATTGTGAATTTATTCAAAGGTGTTCTTGGCAATACCATCATTATATATTAAGACTGTTGGTACTTCAACATATTTAAGGTTTTTGGTAATTCAGCACATTCAAGACTGTTGGTACTTCTTTCAGATTCATGATGAAACTTCAGCATATTTAAATATATTGTTACATAAGCACATTCCAGATGTGGAATTCATTTGGAACATTATATTTTTTTAGACTTGTGATTTGGGGGGGATCTTTGCTTAACAAAACTTGATGGTTTTTCTTCTTTCTGTTACTTAGTTTATGACATAGAGGCGTAACACTGCAAAGAAAAATTAAATTATAAACAGTTTATATTTTTTCCTGAGAAGATATCTGTTAGGTATGAGTAGCAGTAGTAACAGTAGGGTTTAATGGCACATCTGAACAACACTGGCCATATGGTGTTGGTAATTCAACTTTAAACATAAACACTAGATAACAATAACTCTAAAATCATATAGAATTGAAAATAATTGCAAACATTAAGCCTTACAAATGTTAAAAAATACAAATTTTAAAAACCTATAAAATGAATATCATATAAAAGAAAACAGTTAAAATGTAAAATCTTTACAACAGATGGTCAAATATAATCCACATTCCCTCCAAACATTTTCCCTTTTAGTACCATAGATACATTTACACTAAGTCTTGCATTACTTTTTTTTCAATGATCAAGTTACAGTATTTAAGTCTTGCATTACCATTTTTTTTATTGATCATTTTCCAGTACTTCAGTCTTGTAATGTTTTTATTATCATCAGTTTACAGTACCAAAGTCTTGCACTGCATTTTCATTCTGTGATCAGTCAGATATTAGAATGGATTATTATGTCATACACTGATTCAAAACTGTGAGACTTTTTTAAACTTGTATTGTGATGATACTCTCTGACGATAATTGAAGCTAAAATTAAGGAGTACACAAACATTTTTAGCTAACTAAAATTGATTGAGTCCCAGTTACATGCTTATACAAAGACTCCTAAAAAAAGTACTCAGTCATAAGCAATGATGGGAGTTTGGCGATTAACATGCTGGATTAATGACCAGTTCAAATTCTGCAGTGTTCTTGGGCAGACATGACACTACAAATGCCTTGGCAGCATACACCAGATCAAACAGAAACAGAAATATTGGCAAGAAAATGAAAATTCTAGGCCGTTCTTAAATTTCAAATGAATGAAAGAAAAACTACAATCCAAGACTCTTCTGACAGCACCAAACAGTTTTGCTCTATTGAACAATTAACTGTTAAAGCTAATGACCTCATGAACATTACAGTTACATATTAATATTAATATTACTAATAAGCTTCACAACCTTCATGAATACTTATGTAATAAATATTTACATTACTGGAATACTAATAATTTTTATTACTTCATGAATAATTATCAATTCAATATTTATATTACTGGAATACTAATAATTTTCATGACTTCATAAATACTCTTTACTAAACACTTCTATCACTGGAACATAAATATCATTCCACTATACCTGAATAAACGAAAACCCTAACCGGAAATTTGTGTACAAATATCCTACATAACTGACCTCTCTATGACTGGCATCATGGAGAATTTCTGCAACAAGAATGCCCGACTTGCCATTGGCTCTGAGGGGTTCACAGACCTGTTTGAGGAAACCAAGGGGCACACTGCCATCCTGAACCATGGGCCCAATAAGCTGACCCAAGTACTCCCAAAGCTTTGGAATGTTGATCTCCATGTTATCTGCGTACATCGTGATCTGATTTAACCTGCAAGTATGTGGACAATTTAGATTTCAAGGCACTAAATGAAGTGAGACCTTGTTAACACACACAGATTGTCTTTCCGAATCATCTTTTACTGGCATAATATTTAAATAAAATATAGCAGGCACTTCTGATATTCTAAATAGTATATTTCCAATGTCATGACAATGGGTTCAGAATAATGAATACATGAAAACAGGAGGGGATGGATGTATTATCAAATAAGGATTCCTTTGCTAATATTCATCAAAATATGTGTGGGTGTAATTACCATTAGATAAATACAGTAATGTAAATGTTATTCAATATGTGTTGTGTGTGCTTATCACGGATAAATATAGCAATGTAAATATTATACAACATGCTGGGGTGTGCTTATTATTGGATAAATACAGTAATGTAAACATTATACAATGTGTGTGGTATTCTTATTACTGGATGAATATAGTAATGTTAACATTACACAATGTGTCGGATGTGCTTGTTATTGGATAAATGCAATAATGTAAACTTTATACAATATGTGTGGGGGGTGTTTATCAAACAATAATGTAAACATTTTACAATATGTGTGGTATGGGCTTCTTATATGATAAATGCAATAAGGAAAATATTATGCAAAATGTGCATGGTTTGGTTATCACTAGATAAATACAGAAATGCAAGTGGGTCAACTGTCCTGGCAAAAATTATATCTGTACATGAAATAAACCTTGAGACCTATTCACCCTTTGATATAAGTATCCACCATGAGGACATTATTTTTCACTAGATCATGCAGGAGAAGACCAGTCTGCCTTCGAGCGACCTCTGACCTTTCCAGGACCTGATTCAGGGCGTTGTACACAAACAAGTGAAGACTACCTGATGAGCTCAGCTCCTGGACACATGATATAGCTACCTGCAAAACAAGTAGTATTAAATTAGAGCAGAACTAAGATCCTTACATTTAGTATGAACTTGCTTCTCTATTTTTGAGCCACCAATCTGTAACATTATACATGTGCAACTAACCAATCAGAACCCTCTGTGTATGATACATAGTTCCACTGTTACTATCTACAGGTGTCTGCCTCATTGATACCACTATGTGTTAAGACCGCACAGTAGTCACTTGTACAGTATATATTAAACTTATTGATAGTTGGAACATGGTGTCTCATCTTATGTTCTATCACAATAACACAACACAGTGTCAGATGTGAGATTATAATTGATATAGCACATGGATCGTAAATTGATATTTTGAAAGAATAACTTTACAATTCATGGAAAATTTTACATGAATTTAGGACCTTAAAAACATTGAAAATTCTGCATATGAACTCAATAACTTCACAATTGATCTTTCCAGCATGCCAACCCCTACCATGGACTGGGACAATTCTGACCTTACCACATCATGGGTCAAATTCCAACAACAAGAAGAAGTGATGCAGTCAAAGTTAACTACATTCTTGTTTGGGTAGGCATCAAAGGTAGAGATATTTTCAACACACAGACTCTGATGGATGAAGAAAAAAGCAACACTCTTTAAAAAATCTGGTCTTTGCCAGATTTAAGTTTAACAATGAAATTCAAGGATCCAGGCCAAAGACTGTCTCTTCAAAGATGAAGAAAACATTACTCATGATATAATTTTTTCAGGGTATTGTCATTAGGGATTATAGGCAAAAAACTTAACAGTGAAAGTAAAATGTTGACCATGGAAAGGGCTATTAACATCAGTCAAAGCCATGAATATGCCCAGGAGCAGCTCCAAATCATGATAGCATCAGCCAGACCAGAAGTGCATGCGACAATTCAATGACAGGCCAAGACAAAAGAACTACAGCCAAAGAAGAAATGGACCACACATTCCAGATGGAGTGTTAAAATGACCTGTCGACCTTGGGATACAAATCACATTTAAGCCAGGACAAGTACCCTGCAAAAGGAAAGACTTGCAATACGTGTCATAAACTCAATCACTTTGAGAAAGTCTGCAGATCAAAAATGATCAGTGTCATTATCAATTAACATAAAAACGAGGTTTTATATATTGACAGTGTAAAATGGTATATAGCTGCCAATGGCAAGGTATATGCAGAGATAGAGGTAGGATGTTTAGTTTAGATTGATTTTAAATTGGATACTGGCTCACAAGTTAAAATCATACCCTCACATATATTCAAAATGCTAGGCATAAAGCATCTCCTTCAATCTACATTAAAAATATTATCTGCATATAACAGCAAATTATTGAGTACAATTTGTACAGTCAATCTCAATTGTAAATTCTCGGAACATACACATTCTACATTGTTTAAATGAAAGTACCATCTATACTTGGTTTACAGTCTTATATGAAGTTATGTTTAGTTAAATTTACAAACTTTGTTCAGACACAAACATCGAATTTACAATGTAATGAGAGTATGCCCCTCACTAAGGCAGTTGTTCTCAAGGAATATGCCAAAGTCTTCAATGGCATTAGTCTTTTCCTAGAGGAATGTACCATACACAACACCTGTAGTTCACCCTCCATGGCAAGTACCTATTGTAAGACAGACTCAAAACTGAACTTGATCACATGAAAACTGAAAATATCATTTCCCCAGTTACATCACCTATAGCATGGGTAAATTCTATGATTGTCCTCGAAAAGAGATCAGGTAAACTAAGGGTATGTCATGACCCACAAGTTCTTAACATATCAACTTTGTGTCCCCATTACCCTATCTGCACATTAGATTATATCCCATCCTAATTATTATATACAAAATACTTCAATTGGATGCACAGTTAGGATATTGGGCAATAAATATATGTGATTCTTCATACCTCACAACTTTCAAAACCTTTTAGAGCCATTACCATTTCTTGGATCTCCCATTTGATTTAAAATCATCTCAAGGTGAATTACAAAGGAAGATCAATGAGAGTTTTGAAGGATTAAGTGGTATCATTTCAATCTGTAATAATATACTAGAGTTTTGAAGGTTTAAGTAGTATCATTTTTAATCTGTGATGATATACTAGAGTTTGGAAGGTTTAAGTGGTATCATTTCAATCTGTATTAAAATACTAGAGTTTTGAAGGTTTAAGTGGTATCATTTTTAATCTGTGATGATATACTAGAGTTTTGAAGGTTTAAGTGGTATCATTTCAATCTGTGATGATATACTAGTTTTTGGACACACACATGACAAACATGATACAAATTTGAGAAATATTCTCAAATGTTCCCTCGCAAAAAGGAGTCTGGCTAATTGAGGAAAAACTAGAAGTAGGTGTCACAGGGGCACAGTACTTCAGGCACATCCATCAGCAGGTCTCAAACAACCATGCCAAAGTAGCAGCAGTCAGAGAAATGGAACCCCCTTGTAAATGTGTGAAGTTAGAAACCATTCTTGGCTTGGTTAACTACTTGTCCAAATTTGCCCCAAATTTGGCAGAGGTCACCAGTTCATTAAGACAACTGTTAGCAAAAGATGTAGAGTTTTCATGGAACTCTCCTCGAACAGATGCATTTCAAAATGTAAAAGACATAACTACTATAAGCCTGGGACCTGTTCCGTCTCATTTTGACCCGAAGAAACCATTGACTTTGTAAGATGATGCATCAAGCTATGAGCCTGATACCCCCTTAATAAGCCCATGACTTATGCATCAAAATCCTTGACCATGGCTGAAATTAATTATGCTCAAATAGAGAAAGAAATGTTTGCTATACTGTTCAAATGAAAATGGTTCTATCAATATGTATACACAAAAAACTGACCACCTACCTGGTGTCTCTATAATAAAAAAAACCCTCTGTGCAGCTGCACTATGACTACAACACACGCTTTTGCAACTACTGCATTAAAACCTATAGGAAAACATTCCCAAGGTAAGAACATACCCATAGCAGATAACCTCTCCCTTAAGATCATATCTGATACACACCCTATCTTATCTGACGGTACTGATATGCAGGTGCATATGGTGTTATCAGCATTACCTGTATCTGTTAACAAGAAGGAAGAAATTCAATCTCTCACTGAACAAGACCCCTCAGCTGGTTATACTGAAACAGTTCATAACTGAATGTTGGCCTGAAAAGAGGTCAAGCTGCCAATCAGAGATAATTGACTATTGGAATAACAGAGACACACTTTCAATTGTAGATGGGTTAATCTTGAAAGGTCACAAAATAGTCATACCACAAGCCCTCAGGCAGAAAATGCTAAAACCTGTAGATTCAGGACATTTAGGTATAGAAAAATATCTGAAAAGAGCCAGAGATGTTTTGTTTTGGCCATGAATCTCAGCTGACCTTTCTGATTTAGTACCAAATCTGCTTTGAGCACAGAAGTTCTAACCAAAAGGAACCTCTTTGTTACCATTGACATCCCTGAATACCCATGGCAAAAAGTTGCCACATACCTATTTACAAGGGATAATAAATAGTACATTATCGTAGTAGATTATTTCAGTTTCTACTTTGAAGATAAGGCACTAGCAAGCTCAAAAACTTGCAGTGTTATCAATCACATGAAAAGCATTTTTACATGCTTCAGAATACTAGAAGTCATTGTTAATAACAATCAAACATGCTATTCTTCCCATGAGTTTGCAAGCTTCGTTAAAGACTGGGACTTTAAACATGTTACATCAAGTCCCACACACCCTCAGTCGAGTGACCTTGCAGAAAAAACAGCTCAAACTGTAAAGAGAATTCTCTCAAAACCAAAAGCAGATGGCAAAGAACCACTTATAGCCATTTTAGAGTATCGAGCCATTGTTCTTAATATTGGGTTCCCACCAGCAGAATTATTCATTGGGAGACAGTTCAGATCAATTCTCCCAAAAACCTGCAAAAAATCAATTCCCAAAACACCCATCACCGCTGAAGTCGAAAAGAAAATTACACTTTATGAGAAGAAAACAAAGAATTATGAAAAAGTGCAAAATCACTAAAACCACTTAAGGGTGGGGACTCCGAAAACAGTGAAAAGGTCATACACAGTTCAGTACTATTTAACATCGCAATAGACATCAGTTCATGAAAACTAAAAAATGTACCCACTACAATGTAACATAAATGCGCCTTTCTCTCAGACTGAAAACACTGTGTACAAACTGTATCACTCCACGCAAATGCCAGTAAATCGATTTCAGAATCAATGGAATCTCAATGTTTCAGCCAAAGTACCAAAGTATGATGAGCCTGATGCAACAATCCCACCAGATTATCAGCAAAGTAGATACTACACGTTCTGGAAGGCAAGTAAAACCAACAGTGTCAGTGTAATATCAGTTCCTAAAACACAGACATATCCTAGATAACAAACAGTTGTGAAATCCTGTACTCACAGATAAGGAAAACTCAGCTAACAGAACAGTCATTATTGTAGCACAATGTATGTTTTATTGATAAACACAGATGGTGATTCAAGACAAAGACCAGCAGTGGACATTACATAGCAATCAGACAAGCAACATAATCTTTTAAAAAAAAATTTACTATACATTCTCAGTCTGTCTCAAAGATTTATTCATTGATCACTGTAATCACTGCTATCAAAATTTTGATATAATATTAGTTATATTGGCACAAGATTCATTAAGACAGTTTGTTAAAAGTTTTATTAAAATCTTTTTCTTTGTAAGAAGAGGGATGTAACATTATACATATGTAATTGACCCATCAGAATGCTTGTGCATGAGTCATAGTTCCAATGGTACTATCTATAGGCTTCTTCCTTTTTGATACCACTCTGTGTTAAGACCTCACAAGAGTCACTTGTATATATTAAAGTTATTGATAGTTAGAACACAGCATCTCATCTTATGTTTTAACACAATAACAAAACACAATCTGAATGGATTGCTCAAAGAAGTTGACCATTCTCAAAACAAATAATTGTTTTGATTCATTAGGAGTGAATGACACAAAATTACATGCTTTTAATGTTATGTTTATGTGCTGTTGCCTAGTGATATGGTGATGTCATGTTAGGCAGCAAAATCTTATTAGGTCCTAGGATACCCATAGAGACTTTAAGATATCTCAATAAAGGAAATATAATACCCACTCAAAACAAAACTATTGCATAGGAAACATAAGACAAAACAAAAATGATATATCAGTCTGCCTTTTCTGCCAAGATAAAAAAAACATGCTGCAGCATATAAACTAATTTATACAGAAAGAAATTTGTTGTTGGCCAATATCCTTTACCTATATTAGTCATTTGCCTAACATTTATTTATGTCTACACTGATGCAATATCAACAGTTTCATAGAACCTAGATTATTAATGTGGCTATTGTCATAAATCATCCACGTAAGTACTGTACCACTCCACTCCTCCGAACTGCTTTAACTTTTCAGTTCCACCATGAAATACACAATCACAATATTTGGTAGAAACTGAAATTATTATATCAAGTTTTGCTGAGAATGAATCCTCTTGCTTGCTTTTCTTTTTGTCATACCTCTACATAACAGCAAACTTGCCTGGATTGATCTACATTAATATCCAAACATATAGTCATATATATCTAGACTATTCAGCAATGTCAAACTCATGGACTAAATAGGGCTAAAGGACGGACAGAACTTGTGCAGACATCATTCTTGTGGGGAAAAACAGTCTGTCCCTTGAATCTGTACTTTGAAGTAGTTCTTTTTTTGGTGCAAATAGCTCCGCTCTAGACAAATGAAATATGTCTGGTAGCAAGTACTCCGTTCAAACATAAACAACTAATTTAGCACTTCAGATCAAACTTAGTCCTGAAATTTGCCAATATGATGTAAGTAGCTTTTACTGATTTTTTTACTCTTTTTTGAGAAATATCACAGAAAAAAATCATTACCTTGACATCTTGTATATGCAGATATTCATCCATAATAGCACGGGTCTTGCTTAACATCTGGTCATCTGTGAGCTCTTGGACAGGAGTAGATGGTTGTTTCATGGTTTTTGGGCATTCAGATTCAGGCCCACTACTTACTGCCTCAGACAATTTCTGAGTAACAACAATCCTGGAAAGATGTTATGTGATTATGATTTTTAATGTTGCTTTAACAATTTTTCAGTCATATCACTATGATGTCTGCATGAAAATGTTTGTATTTGGATAGCTATTATCAACTAGATTGTTTCATGTGAACATTATTGTTGTTATAGAGTTTAACGCCATTTTTCAGCACAAGATAGGCTATACATGACAGCCAGTATAAATGGTGGAGGAAAAAGCCAAGAAAACCCCAAAAAGAACCACCGACCAATGAGAAGCTACTGGTAAGCTGTCTTGTACACACATAGGCCAAGCCCTAGACTTGAACCAACGCAGACAGAAGTGAAACGGCAGTGTTCCATAACATTGAGTGCTTTAGACAACTCAGCCACTCAGGGCCTCTCATTTGAACGTAGTCTGGTATCTATACTCTGGGTATATATAATGATCTTCTATCATCTGAAGAAATATTCTGAATAATCAGTGATGCTGTACTAATTCTACTACATACATAGTTGGAGGCTTTTGTGGAACTTCTATTCTAGACAAGGGAAATAACTCTTAAAGGTGTTTTGTCCCGCATTCCTACCAATGTATAAAGCTGTATATGGTGAACTTGCTATTTCTGTAGGTTTATTGAATTTAAAGACAAAATAATGAATCCCTCTTAATAAGCTGCTTTGATTATCCATAAATTAAAGTGTCAAAGAATAAATGGCATTTTCATAAAATCATGAAACTCAACGCGCATGTTTTCAATTTTAAATGCTCACTTGGAAGCTACTTTAGCTTCCTCAGACTCCCGAGAGGAAAGGATAGCTGGTCTTTCAAATCCTCCCCATCTACCTCTGTGACTTCCATATTTCTTAGACCTGCCTGTTTTGTTCAAAGCAGAAAATCTATAGAGACAAAAAAAAATAACCTCACTGGAATGAATGATATTCAAAAAGGACTAGTAATGAAATAATTACTTTTTGGGGTAGTCTCTAATACTGTCATGTTTGAGATACCTTAAAGTGGGGTTGAATTTGTTATTTAAATATACTTAAAAATGTTTTAGAGTAAGCCCTTACTATCATATTACCTTTTTGATTTAAAGCCATGCAAACACAAAAAAAAATTTGTTATCAGCCCTGCTGGACTCAGACCCATGATCTCACAAAAACCAACATTTATCAGGACAGTTGATATCTGTACAGTTTATTTCTGACCTCAACTACTGATTTTCTTTTTAACCTCCAGCCAGAGATTTCATATAGTTTCAAATGATAATCAGCACAGTTTGTGTAAAAAAGTGTTGTAAATTTATATATCTGACATAGGCATTTCAAACAAGGAGGCCAGGGCCTGCATGTCAAAACCTTAACAATAGGATTGCTTCAGAAATGCATAACTTTGAAACAACATCAGCCAAAACCTGTTACTGAAACCCTAAGCTTTTTATACTGGTAATGACACTATTATATCTCATTTCATACTAATGTGGTCAACATAAAATCATGGCTTTCAGTTCTCCAGATTGTTACCTTTAGAATGCATATGTGTTAATCATTGTGTAGGTTTTAACATTTTAGGAGGAGTAGCATGAAACAGTCTACAGCAGTGGTCCCCAATCCCCGGGCCATGGACCGGTACTGGTCCGTGGATCAAATAGTACCGGGTCGCCCAAGGTACATTAAATTATTTCCATTTTATTTACTGTTGTGTATTTCTCTTGGGTTTATATTCACTTTATATTCATTTATATCTATATTCATTTTTTGGTGTAACTGTATTTTATTTTAAAGGCATGTTTAAATACAATTAAATTAAAATTATTAAATCAGAACAATCTAAAATATAAACAATTCATGCCTCCCCCCTCAGCGGGCCACGGTAAAATTATTAAATGTTTACCTTTCAGCGGAAACTAAAAGGTTGGGGACCACTGGTCTACAAGATGTGAATTATAACTGAGGGAAAATGATATAATACTGACTAAAATGTTATTACTATTAGAACAACACTGTATAAATTGTAAAGACAGGTAGAAATAAATTCTTACATCATTTAGGCAAAATGTTTTCATTGAAAGTAAAAATGTCTTTTATGGTAATAGTTTGTAAGGCAGTTGTTTTGTACTGGTGAGAAAAATCAGTGCAATGTGATACAGGTGAGAAAAATAAGTGCAATGTGATATGGGTGAGTAAAATCAGTGCAATGTGATATGGGTGAGTAAAATCAGTGCAATGTGATATGGGTGAGAAAATCAGTGCAATGTGATACGGATTTTGAGAGAAATTACGATCAATACTTAACAATGCTATTTTGCTTTCTTTTATGTGTAAATATGGTCACAATGTGTTGTAATATCTCCTGCCAAGTAAAATCACCAATTTTATCTAAAATTATGCAGAAGCAGGTTGATATATTGAGCATTCTAACAAGCATATTAATTATGTCAATATTTCAACATGGTGGTCATTATTCTGAGACAAGCGAATATTTATTTTGTAAAGTTACTGACTAAATAATTGTTAAGGAATATACTTTTCTTCTTTCTCCTGATATATCAAATTCATCATTGGTAAAAATAATGAAAACACAAAACAGCAAAGTCTATTTGTATAAACAATTACAAATTTGTAGAATTTTATTTACAGGTATCTTTCTTGCTTTATTCCTTATGGAGAGTAAATCAATGCATCATACCTATTGGATGGTCTATTAGGTCTATTTTCCTCCTGGGATATTGCCTTACACACCTTGAAACTGCCCAACTGCGCATCTCCATCCCTTAAGCCAAGCTGAAAATATATTGACTGTCACTCAGCTGAAACAATGATGAAAAAAGCTGAATTGGCATAAGGGCTATTCTGTTTAAACACATACGGTACCCAGGAAAAGCAGTTTTTAAAAAATATATTTCTGGGTACTTGATTGCAGAGTTCATATTAAAATGAAAAGAAAATTTTAAATTGCATCTATGGGTGAGTACCTCAAATGAAAGGTGCCTTCCCTGGGTCCCAGGTATGTTTTACTGGAACAGCCCTAATGTGTTCTGTGTTCCTGCTTGTGATGATTACTAATCATGCCAAAAATTCATTAAATTCAATCATTCTTCAGTAAATACAGAATTTGCCATCATTTTCACTAAGATGTTTGACAGTACAAAGCTTATAATTGTCCACAAATACCTTGTCTGTATAATCTTAGCCAAGTTTTGGTTCTAATTATGAAAGGAAATTCTGACACTCCTGCATTAAAATTCACTATCAACCAAGACATAGTGCTATCACAGAGGATTTTTTATGGCAACAAAAAGTTTCCAATCCTGTATTTTGCTCATTAAATACTTGAGGGCACTGAGGTTATCTGAAGGAGGTGTCCATTAGGATGCCAAACTGAAAAAGGACTCAATAATAAAAAACTTTTCCTTAAGCAAATAAGAGTATAAGAAATTGTAAGAGTTTAGTATCTTATCCAAAAGCACAACATACTAGGATACTTGGAATAATTTAATGCTCTGATTTTAAAACAACTCACACACTTTCATTTGCAATGATTCAGTATGATGACCACAGAATTACTATGGCTGCTAAAATCCACTTTCAAACAACCCTACAAAAATTCCATGCTGGCATCATCTATTTATAGTTTTTCTTTTTTTAATTCCAAATTCAATTTTGCTTGAATTTTGTTTTATTCTTTTCTAAGCAGAAAAAAAAAATTATCCCAGCTATGGAGATTTACTAACCAGTTCAGAATAGAAGGATGAGTATTCATAAACAGATGAGTGATTACAAGATCATGTATGGCACAGAACTGTGTAAACTATGAGCATTAAAAACAGTTGCCAACGTGGACTAATTCCATGCTCCGATTCAGACCCACACTTTTCAGTTGCAAGGAGCCAATAATTTAACCACTAATCTACCATGGCTCCTAAAATTCACTCTTAAATAGTCCAATTAAAATGTCTTGTCTTCAGCTGTCCAGATTTTCCCTATTCACTCATTCAAGTTACAAGTGCATGTGTATTTCCTGCGGATTTGATTTTATCAGCAACTCATATGCTTTATGCAATCTGCATACAACTAGAAAACAGTGGTATGGGTACTGATAAACAAATGAGTGATTACAAGAAGAGGTGATGCATACAACAGCACAAGACACACGACTTACATTGTTGAGTTTGGTGGGATCAGTGGATAGATCAGTTCTGAGTGGGGCCCGAGACATTGTGTTTGAACCATTTGCTCCATCACTCATAGGGCCACTGGGATGTCTAGGGGGACTACCATGACCTTCAAGTTCAAAAAGAAAACATTTACATTCCAGAATGCAAAGTATGAAACTTCCCCTCCCCACAACAAAGCTCAAAACATGTTTTTAAATTTAAGATTGTGAACAGTCTGTGTTCTGTTCAGAAATTTTTATCTTTGTTCTTTGTCTGAAGATCAAGTGAACATTTTCTTTTTCAAACTTTCTTTTAGAAGGGACTGAATTAGTTTCAAAAGTAGCCAAGTTCCTGGAATTGTCTGATTTTAACTAACATCATAAATATTAAATACTAACAAGCCAAGCAATATGAGGGACTCTGATAACAATTCAATATACTCACTTTCCTTCTGGAGTTCGGTTTGCGGCAAGGTTTGCATACACATGGCCTTATCTCGCTCTTCTTGTGCCACTTCTCGATGAATCTGATCAATCGTTTTGGGGTTGTTGTCATCCCTCCTTGGCACCCATTTACCCTGTAATTATAGGGATACAATTTCATAAGAAATTAACTTTTTGAGTCTCCTGGTGATGCTTAGAAAAAATAATTCCATGCCAATTATAAATTTTCATAAGGTTTAAAAGAACTTTAAGAACAAAGAACAAAGAAAAGCATCCAACTGATTCTTTTCAAGACTGATTGGCATTTCAAACTAAATGTGAATGTCAAAAATTTCAAAACATAATACTCAGATAAAGCCCATTCTTAATGCGGCATAAACACCTAAGACAAATGCACACATAGCTTCCTGAAGATATCTCAAACAGCTTGAAGTATATCAACTGCTTTGATGGTGTCTGAGAAGAAAATGAAAATGAAAATAAAACTATGGATATGAAAATACAAATATGGATGAATACTAAAATACTGATTAGACCAAGCCCATTCTATTACTAGACACATTGTCTGGTCATAATACAAGAGTACACAATGTTTGATGCAAACACCTTAAACAGCTATGAAAATATTTAAGTAAATTATGTTTCCTTATGAAAACTTATCCAATCACATCACCTGAGGAATAATAGCCTGCTATCTTGTCAACTCAGAAAAAAAACTATAAAAAAAAAGAAAAACATCTTACCCTCTCTATTTTTATATAGACAAAGGGCAGTAACTCTTGCCCATTCCCTCCCTTTGATACAAAGTAGGTGTCACCAGTTTTTGGATGAGCAAGACACTAATGCAGATATTTGCATGGTGGGTTGGTTGGAATAGTGTTTAAGTAATATGACTGGAGATGGGGATGCTGAGCATCTGACCTCTACCTCTGGTATCCTTCTTGGGGATGAGTGGTTGGATTTCCCATATGAAGGATAAACCCTTCTCCTAATGACACAAGCTTTACAGCCTGTGATCCCTTGATCTGGGACTTGTATGGTTGAAAATAAGAAGTTAAAAACTTTTCTCTGGCAAATCCAGCAAAGCTAACAAGCTGTGTTGATTGATCTAGGTAGGTCTGGTGGCAATCTGTGCTGCTGCCACTGGCGCTCCCCGATCCAAATTTTGTCACTGTGACACTTATTCTCTGAGGAAAGACTCAAGAAGGTTAACTCTTCATGCTTGCCTATAGCTTCTACAATGTCTCTGTTGAGTTATTAAGTGAGGCTCACAGAGATGGCTCAAGATTTTTGTGCCATAATCTATGTGAGGATAGTGTGAGCTGTCAAGACTTTGGAGTACACCAAGCATATGACCCCTTTCAGCCAGGAATAAAGGCCATCCTGTGTTCTGTCTCACAAAGATTACTTGAAACTTAGTAGCAATAAGCTATGTGATAACAGATGCTGCTCGTGCCATGACTTGTCTCTGTCTCAAGTTGTGCTTGAGGACACATACGATTTTACATGGCTGCCACTCTCAACTTGTCAGTGGAACAGAAAGGACAAATGATGACTCAATGGTAGCCTATGGATGGCAAACAATTCTTGGCAGACTAGCAAATGATCCAAACTGAACAGACGAAACTTCAGGTCCACTGAAAGGACATGCAGCTCATTGACCATGCTTGTGAAAGCTAAAGCTATCAGGAATCATATCTTGTATGATAGTAACTTAAGTGAAGCATGTGCAAGAGGTTAAAACTTGCTTGAGCTGAGCCAAGTTAGAATCCAGGACAAATTTCATTTCGAAAACAATGTTATGGATTTTGGACATTGAAAATCCAAAATGTCTAACAGATCTGAGAGATCTTTATCATGCTTAATGTCACATCCACCATGATGTTGGAATGTGTCCAAGATTATAGATCCCTTACAGCATAAACAGAATCTTGCATGGCTGCTTTTCTTGACATGGCTATGAAAGAAAGCGAGCTTGGACACTGGTTGATTACCAACAGATGGTAAACTATTCTGGGCTATGAAGCCCGATAGTATCATGAGAACCACTGAACCATCCAATCTTAAGAGAATTCCAGTGAACATAAATGCTCTCTTACCCTGCATACTGAAGCTAAAGCTATCAGTAAACATAGTCTGTAAAACAGTGACATGGTGATGTATAAGCTAGAATTTTTAAGGGGTTTAAATCTAGCCATGTTAAAAGGCTTGAATTTGTCCCTTTTAAGACAAATAAGGAATATTGGTCAAGGAAACTAATATTGTCTAAAAGATCCAAAAGGTCTCTATCCCACCCCAAAATGTTGCCATGATCCCATAATGTATCAAATATGATAGGATGGTAGCAACTTGGGCTCAACTGTTTCTTCTCCAAGAACAGACCCAGAGAAAGTAAACCATTTGAGGGATAGAGGCACGCAAATGGGCGATATAGATGTTTACTCTCAATATTCACTCCACAAATGAAGGTCTGAATTATCTTACATGCAAGGCTTTACTATTAAATGATGAGCATGTGGGCAGTCAATTCAGGTTGGTGGGAATCTTCCTGAGTGTATTATTAATATTTGGAAAAAACGACCGGTAATACAGGGCCTTCAAAGAGGGTCTATCAAAATCATTTTGCCATTCTGACCACATAAGTGTAGCACTGCAGGAGGGGATGCAGAGGTCGACAACTCAAGACCAAACCAGCTGTGTCTGGAACTGGGGACAAGCAATTGATCATTCTGATGCCCTGCAGTGTGTGAATCTGCATGACAACCAGTTGACAAAGGGGTCATTCCATGTGAAGGACATGACCACTAATTTAATCATTCTCAGCAAAGCCAGTGATTATCCAAAAGATGTCTGAGTCGTATGTTAATATAGCAATTGTTGCTTCCATATATAAAATGCCAAATTAGAACAGCAGACAAGTGGTCTGGTATCTCCCAGTTTGATTTAGGTTCCCACCACAGTGTTGTCAGATCATAAGAGAACCATTTCACTCCAGGATTGATCTATACAGAAATGAAAGGTACAGCCAACATTTCTAGGATACTCATGTATAGTTGTCATTCGTGAGCAGTTGCTGACAGTAATGACTGTCAGCAATAGGTGGGTACTCCCACCATGTGCCCTGGCAGAAGTACTTTATGTTGTTCCTGCCTGGGGTTCTTCAGCAGATTCCGAAGGTCAGCCATCCTGGATTGCTCCACTGCTGTGAGAATGATTGAATTTCAGGTGTAATCATGACCATTGATTGAGAGGATGTAAAACGTGGGGCCAATATGCTAGCATAATGTGATGGTCAATCAGCATCAATTCTACTGCCATATACAGTAATAGCCAAAGAGTTGCAAGAACTCTCCTGATAAAATCAAAGTCCTTATGGAAATGGACTTGAGTTGGTGATTTTTGGAATGTGAACATAAGTGGAGGTGCCAGATTCCAGTTGGTTAAGGAAATAATGCTCAAATCAATGAAATTTGGAGATGTACAAAGGCCTGACTTTCCCAGTTTATGAAAATGCCTAAATGATCAAGAAGAGAAAGAATTGTTTCACAAGGGAATGTTTTGCCTTGGAGGAGGATAGACATACCATGTGTTTCTTTAAGATGCTGCCCAGATATGATACTGTTAATGTAGATGACATCACCCAAAACAGAGGGACAGCAAAATCCCTAGTGTGAGTGAAAACCCAGGGATTGATGAGGGTCTAATTCTTTCCAAATGATAACATTGTGGCTGTAAGCAGCACTTGGGCACTAACAACAGACATGGTGGATGAAGCATGATATCCTGTGTGCATCTGCCAGATAAAGACTAATGGCATATTCGCAATATCTGACAATGAAGTGAAATGACACTGCCTTCCCCATCTTGAATAGGGTGAGGATGTGATGTGATTATGATTTTTAACGTAGCTTTAGTCATATCGCTACGATGTCTGCTGTGGGGAAGTTTATAGTGATGTCCTGTCAAAGATGGGCCTCCACCTGCTTTTTGCATTCCAAAAGCATGTCTTCCATAACTCATTGGGAAATGTGTCCTTTGCACAAGTACCTATTCCTTTTATGAGTAAATGTATCCTCTGTTATTGAAAAGCACCCAACTCCCAGTCATGTACTGAATGGAGGGGTGAGAGGATTGTTGATGAATGAAACCCTAAGCTCCTCCAATTGACCAGGATCAGCCCCCGCCCATTTTCTGAGGGAACAGTGAGGTCCATTTTCTGAGGGAACAGTGAGGTCCAGTGAGCTCAAATTGGTTTCCTACAGCTGCTGTACTGCTGCATGATAGGAGTTGATGTGGGTGCACATATGACATGTTATAAAGACCTGCCAAAGCTGGAAAACATATAATTAAAAGTTCGACACAGCAGCAATAGCATTATGTTCAACTGAAAAGTTTGTAAAGTATACATAGGCTTTATTTACCACTAGTACAGTTGCACAAACTTAAGTTTCAAACCCTATGCAACTCAAAGGCTTGCTGCTATCTTTCAACTTGATGTAATTCTTGGAAATTCTTTTCCCCTTTCATATGACAATGGCATCAGATCTCCTGCAACAAGACATACTCAAATTGGCAAATTAAGTCCAATAAACATACTCATATCCTTTCCTTCTTTTATTCAGAAGAATCTCAATATTTTTTTTTATTCTTTGTGTTGATTATTAATACTTTTCTAGAGGCTTATTTTCCCTTTCATCTTAAACATGCATCACTTTCAGGATGCCATTTTTTAAAAATTATATAATTAACAGTTTGATCATGCAGATGCTTTGCATGAACAAATAAGTGCAGTTAAAGCATCTGGAGTGCTGGTGTAAAGTTAGTCTGGTTCCCAAACTAATTTCATTAATTCTGATATGAAACCCGGATCTAAATAAAACACAGATGAACCAGTTATCTGGATTTTTCAGCAACAATCAGTTTTCTGAAGTTTATGCTTGTATGACATAAGTATGTATTTTAAGAGTAAATTTCATGAGACTTAAGGCTTTGATAACACAGAATTTGTTTTTAAGATGGTTGTTCTCTTTCACAGTTTATATTGCTTAAAAGTACAATTTGTGCTCTGCTGCAACAATTCTAAATCTGCATCATAAACCAGTTAATTCAAAATTTCCTGTGTCAAGATATAACTAGATCATAGCAAAATGTAACTTGTAACAATATAATGATGTATCATTTTAGACTACAAGTTAAATCTTTGTTCCAGAACATACACTTACCTGTCTGAGCTCACACTTACCTGTCTGAGCTCACACTTACCTGTCTGAGCTCACACTTACCTGTCTGAGTTCTATTACATCCAGCAGCATGAAGCGGACTTTAGATGACAACTTTTTTTCATTAAACATTTTCTGCATCTCAACAAAGTATTGATCCATTCTACGCTGTAACAGAAATTATGAATACACTGACCATCCAGTTAGCAGCTTGAAAGATATATACATGCTCACAACTCGGGTCCAAATGTATAATGCTCCAGAGATCATAGTCTAGGCTTTTTTATTTAACTAAATACTCCAAGCAAACTGTATAGACACAGATTTTGTTGGACTGGACTTCTGAGTATATATATATTTCTTATATCACTCCAAAGATGTTGATACTTTTAACATTAGTTCAAAGTTAAATCTGATGAATATTATATATCTTTAATAATGGCAAATGGGAATTACTGGGGTATGTTATTACATACTGAAATTTTGCTTAATTCTGAAATCCCTCTCTAAAAGGGCACTTGCATTAATCACTATAGTTGCTATTAATATTTTTCTTAAATGACTTTAATAAAGAGGTGTTTAACTTTATCTGAAACAAAAACAACTAGTTTACTTTCACTTAAATGACTTTAAAAAAGAGGAACTTATTAGTTTTAAATATGTCTTGAACAAAAACAACTAGTTTACTTACATAATGAAATTGTTTGGTTCAGTCATTACAGAGAAATTTCATTCAAAGCACAGATGTGTACTTACTTGGGCCCTGTCTGTATCAAGCTCCTTGCCTATAGTCTTGAGTAATGTACAAACACACTCTATATTTTCTTCATCCTTGGTTCGCAGTAGTTTGAAGACACAGTCATGCATAACGTTTTCTGTGATCATTTTCAACTTGAACAATTCACCTATGAACCTGCAAAAATGTGAACCGCTGTATAAAATATGCAATGAACCTGCAAAAATGTGAACCGCTGTATAAAATATGCAATGAACCTGCAAAAATGTGAACCGCTGTATAAAATATGCAATGAACCTGCAAAAATGTGAACAACTGTATAAAATATGCACCTCTTTAATATGGGAATGACCTGCATGTCAAATAAGCTCACGCTCAAATAAAAACCATCAACTTAAACCTCAGCTTAATGCATTTATATAACACCCCTCCAACCCACAACATTGCAATGCTGTAAAAGTAATACCTTGTTCAGGTATGGACTGTTGGCAATTGGTGGTATGAATAGTTGGTACAGGCTCCACACAAACCGAATAAAATCAGTGTAAACACCAAAACATTTTTGATCTAAAGTATATGTTTGGCACTGATCTCAGACTGTTTCAAACAGTCAAATTGTGCCCAGGAACTTTTCTATTGTCTACGATAAGGAAACATACTGGTCTCTTACTCCAAAACCAATAAAATTATCGTATTATTGTACTAAAATGAGTTTTTAGGACACGATGAAACAGACAACAAAGGACTGCTGTTAAGATGCAGTGGCCTGTACGAAAAAAATGGATATTAAATAATGTGCTGCAAAAAGACAACATAGTCATAAAGGTATTTTGAACTCCATTCCAGTGATAACTGCTTCATCTCATGGACTGCACTGTATGTGTGTGAGAGAGAGGAGGGAATAGAGAAAGAGAAAGTGCAAGAAAACAAATATACCTAATATTTCCTAAAGATCTCTTTCTGACATTCCTTTCTTCGTGTTCTAGTTGTTCATTCATTTGCTGCTTTTCTTCCTCCTAAAATGATAATTTTGTGCCTGTAGTATAGTCAAAGCAATTTTGTAGATATATCATCAATCTATCAATAAAACTTGCAAACCCAGCATTTATTGTGTTGGCATCTTGTCAGAGAATGAGAAAATTAAATTTAAGGTTTGATGCAATAATGGCTCCTGCCTATGAAATGATGAGTTTTAAGCTACTTTTCCACCTAACAATATGTCTGGCTTTAAATTATAAATAATTGTTCAGTAGTTTCTAGAATACTGCAGATCAGTTAACACTAAAACATCCTTCTCAGTAAGGCAGTCAGTTCTCTGCTGTAAATTTATTCTTCAGGTCTTATGCAGGAAAGGGCAAATTAAGTTTAACTAAAATATTTGTCAAGTACACGTTATCATTGATAATTTTCTCTTCAGTTTAAGAAACTGCACTTTCAAATCCAATGGAGGTCAATAACTTACAGCTACAGCTTTCAACTTGTTGCAGTTTTATTACACAGCATAATCTCTCCTACCATATGCAATATTAAAGTTAACAGTCAATGCTGTGATTTAAATAGTGAATCGAAATGTGGCCATTCCCATATTCTTAGTAAGCTAGTCAAACAAAAGGTGTTATATGTTTTGCCTGATAAAAGTGTTAAGCATGAGCCCACAAAATGCAGATATTTCCATTGGCAATGATTTTCGAAGATGCTGATAAATTATTAATATTCAATCCTTTTCTATGCCTCCAATTGAAGTCATTTTTGAAAGCTATACACTTTTGTAGGTAACCTATGAATGCAAACAAAACTATTTCTGTTTATCATTTTTCATTGGTTTAGCTATTATTAGTACTCTCTCATCATTCATGAATAATAATGAGCTGTGTCTTGCTAATGCTTATAGGGTCATGCATTCAGTGTTAAATGTATTGAGTGATAACTGTTTGACAATTAACTGAAGATAGGGGATTAGTGACTTATAACATCATCTAATACAATCTCTTTCACCTTAAAGAAACAGAGGTCATTACATTTTAGTTGTAGCCATTTTGTTTTTATTCGATAGCTGCCAATTCCAGTCCTGCCAACCTGAAAATCTGTCCCAACAAGACAGTTGACTCTTTCCTACAAGTTTGACCAGTTGTCAGTAAGGTGCAACAAAATATAACAAACTGCTACCATAAATATGGAAAACATATTTAAAGTTCAGTATTTGATACATACAGCAACTGTACACATTATGTCTAACTGAAAAGTCTGTGAAGTACATGTAGACCTTATTTACATCTAGTACAGTTGTACAAACCATAGTTCCAAACCCTATGCAGATCAATGGCTTGTAACTATCTCTCAACCTTACATAAATCTTAGAATATTTTTTTTTCCATTTCACAAGACAATGGCAGTCATATTTCCTGACACAAAATACTCAATTGACATAACTGTGTCTCTTCCTTTTTTTTAGAAGAATCTGAATATTCCTTTTTCTGTGCAGATTTTAAGAGGCTTAAATCAGTTTCATCTGCAACATGCATCACTTACTGGACACCATCTTTAAAAATTTATACAATCAACAGTTACATCATATAAATGCATGGCATAAATAAAATATGTGCAGTTTAAAGCATCTGAGGTACTGCTGGAAAATTAGTCTGGTTCCCTAATTCCACTAATTCTAATATGAAACCCAAATCAAACACAGATAAAACATTTATCCAGGTATTTCAGCATCAATCATTTCTCCAGCTTTTGCTTTTCGTAAGACTTACAGGAAAATCATAAGGTTTGCCAGGTCTGTGATTTCAATGCCATACATTGAGGGTGTTTTATGTAATTATGACACATCCACTGTACTCTGATAAAACTAATTACAGACTTGTAGATTCTGTTTGACTGATTGAAACAGATTAAAATACAAAGAGCCTTTCTGTTATATTCAATTTTTAACTTTGAGTAATATGCAAAGATTTCTTCAGAATTCAGAGAAAGGTCTGATAAATACTCTTCCCTGGACATCATGATGAAATACAGACCTTAAGGAAAAGCTAATCACAATGAGACTCCAGTAACAGAAATCTATGCCACAATTATTAAAAGCTTCACACAAGAATATGCAATTGTTGGAAATCATGCAAGCAGCATGATCCTCAACAGCATAATGTGAACGAGGGCTTCAGTGTCATGAACATTACCATTAAGGTATAATGAGAAACTGATACATTTCACATGTGTATCATCATCATCATCATCATCATCATCATCATCATCATCAACATCATGTCTTAATTATCATCAGATTATTAGACACCAGGAATTCAAAGGAAATTGCTTTAAGTGAAATAGAATCTAAATTTGAGAAAATGAAGTCAGATATAATGTTGATTAGAAACACTAAAGCATAAACAATTTGGGAGTGAGTAATCAGTCTACACCAAGGACACAAAACTGAGAGGAAAATAAACAGAAAATTCATTAATATATTATAGCATCCTTATATCTGATGTTGAGAATTAAAGAATGGCAGTTTCATGGCCAAAACCATACAAAAATATACTGACCTTTGTGAGACAAGTAGAGTTTGGGTCAAGACCTATATCAAGTTTTGGAGGTTTTCTAGGGGGATTTTTAAGCACGGTCTAGTGTATCCTTTTCACACAGTTCTGCTGACTACATTCTTATTTAAGAGGTAATTATCTCTTAGTCTTCAATGCAAGTATATTTGTTAGAATACAATTACAGATGGTTATTTAACATCAATCAAAACCATGATTGTCTAGGAGTTTTGCATCAAATGCAAGGGCAATAAAGAGCACTTGAGGGATCCATGTAAAATTTGTCTGGTTCCTAATAAGCCTAATTAAGTCTAATATGAAAAGATGGATCCAAACTATAACCTAGATAAGACAATATCCATTATTTACTGTCATTATTTGATTTTAGGTGTTTGATTTATTGTTCTGCAAGACTGTATTTCAAGTGTCAATTTAGTAAGCCTTGCAGCAAAATTGTTAAGTTGTTGGGTATGCTAGTTCTGTAAAAACCATGCAACTCCTGCCAATTGCACATTCTTGGAATCAAGTAAAATAATTCAAGTATCAACCATGTAAATCAAGCACAGCAGATACATTATTAATGCAATGGATTAACTTTTTTCAATGACTGACTGAACTTTTACCATAGTAACCTTCTCGTTTTCCTATTTGAATTAAATTTATTCTCTAAACCTCTCTCCACATGCTGAATTTATAAAATTATGCTGTGTGACTTTAATGTTAAGATAGTGATACTGTTGATCTTATTTCAACACATATCAACTTTGATGTAATAAACAGCATATCAATAATGTTACAAAGACATGGCTGATCTTATTTCAACTCATATCAACTTTGATGTAATAAACAGCATATCAACAATGTTACAAAGACATGGCTGATCTTATTTCAACTCATATCAACTTTGATGTAATAAAGAGCATATCAATAATGTTACAAAGACATGGCTGATCTTATTTCAACTCATATCAACTTTGATGTAATAAACAGCATATCAACAATGTTACAAAGACATGGCTGATCTTATTTCAACTCATATCAACTTTGATGTAATAAACAGCATATCAACAATGTTACAAAGACATGGCTGATCTTATTTCAACTCATATCAACTTTGATGTAATAAACAGCATATCAACAATGTTACAAAGACATGGCTGATCTTATTTCAACTCATATCAACTTTGATGTAATAAACAGCATATCAACAATGTTACAAAGACATGGCTGATCTTATTTCAACTCATATCAACTTTGATGTAATAAAGAGCATATCAACAATGTTACAAAGATATGGCTGATCTTATTTCAACTTTTGCATGATTGGTCTCTTACTGTAGCACATTTTTTTATCTTCTTCCTCTTGGAATCAAAGTTTTTCTCTGAAGAACTGGTCTTTTCAAATTCTCGCTGACATCTTGTTAAA
Organism: Potamilus streckersoni; assembly: GCA_016746295.1. Lineage (NCBI taxonomy): Eukaryota > Metazoa > Mollusca > Bivalvia > Unionida > Unionidae > Potamilus > Potamilus streckersoni. The sequence continues at coordinate 88,532 of JAEAOA010001055.1, read as the reverse complement.
AGCAAGGCTCGGAAGTTGACATCTCCCTTTTTAGATTCTGCTGGCACTTTAAACTAAATGGAGAAAAGAGAGGCTTAGAACGGTCTTAAATGAAAGTTGCTCAATCAATAAATTTTTATTCAAAATATTATTTTCACTAATAGAGACACTGAAAGCATTTAATTATGAATCTTTCTGATACTATAAGTGGTTAGAGCATCCACCTTGGATGTGGGAGGTCATGGGTTCAAATCCCAGCCAAGTCATATCAAAGACATGTCAAAAATGGTACTAACAGCTGCTTCACTGGGCACTCAGCATTAAGATGTTAGTGTCAGCACTGGTCGGCTGGTGTCAGGATAATGTGACCAGATGAGACATGATGCTACATATCTGTGGCATGATCCCCAAGTGCTAGACATTACCATAAACTGCCACTCTGGAGACATCATAGTGGCATGACTGTAAAAGTTTTAAAGCTACATTAAGAATCCAAATCACACACACACACACATGCACTGAGAGACATTTTATTATGTGCAAATGTTATTGACTTTTTCTTCACTTTTTTATTTTCTGATTGATTTTTCTTTTTACAACAGTAAAGTGACATAAATATTTAGCAAACTTAATATCACAAGATTTTAGTCACAGTTCATTGCACACCTCTCAGACTTGTCATCCAGATGAATAAGACACTACACAGTATACAATAAAAGAAACACCACAAGAAATATAGGTATTTGTATAGATAATATAAACCTGATGACATATAAGATATTATTTATGCAATATTTTTCAATCAAGTTGCAGAAATATCGGAATTAATATTTTAACATTTTTAAGTTGGCATTTTTTTCCTCCCTATTTTTATACTCTGCATAAAGTGACCATCTGACCACAGGTCAATCAGCCATTGTAAAGAAGTGTTTCTGCATCTTGCACCACCTTCTGCTAAATCATGTAACAGCAATGCTCTGACTAGAGATGGTCATTTCTGTGTGATATATTTTGCTTGATGGAGTTTGTAAATTTTTACAACCTCATAACTGTCCATTCCAGTAACATCACTATGTGTTGGACCTAAATATTCCTTATCTGTCTTTGCCATCACCATTTTGGTGAGGCGATTTGGGGCCTAAACAAAAATACTGAGCACTCTACTCACATTGATATCACTTATCTAAGTTAATACACAAATCAATATGTCAAACAAATGTAGTTACAACATCATCTCCAAGCAGATATAAATAAATAGGTTCAAGGAGGATCGGTCTCCAGTGTAAGCTGACCATACCATTGGCTTTGATAACATTGTTTTCTGTGGAATCACTCCTAAATAAATCTTTGTCCTTACAGTAAAATAGGGCCAGCTACAAAGTTTGCTCTCAAAAAAGTCTTTATACTTTTGATAACCCATACGCTGACTATTCTAGTCAGAAAAAGCAAACTTAGCAAGGGGTAATTCTTCATGCCTTACCGTATCAAGAATTGTGCAGTCATCTAGAGTTAACTGCACCCAGGCCTTTCTCATTTGGATAATGGTAAAAACCCAATGATGGTCTCAAACCATTCCTTTAATGTTGCTTCCAACAACTCAGACAATGATGCTTTATCAGAGGACAATTGTGTTGTAGATCCACAAATATCTGCTTAGTTGATGGTGGACACAAACTGCCCATTTTGTATGTTCAGCTGCATGTTCATGTAAAGATAGAAATACATGTTTATACATGGAATAACCCATGACTGAATTCACAGCAAGTGCCACAAGAAAGTCCCACACAGGAAAATTTAATGCATTTTTTTAATGCCATGCAACACATTGCTGTAAATTAGTTTCATGTGTAGCAGAAAGATGTGGCATATTGGCTTGTACTTGTATCCAGATGCATGTGAAGTGTTTTCTATTTGTAGCAAACCCCCCACCTTAGCTGGCATTCTCTATGTATCTACCAGACCCATAGACAGTATGCTCTTCTGTGGATCTCATGTCCAGGATAAGTGTAAATCTCCTCTGATGTAAGGTACCTAGCTCTGCCTCCTGATAACTTTATTCGAGTTATCACACTCAGTTATATCTCCCACTGCTAGTACTTTACCTGTCTGTATTCAAAGACCTGGTATGATATATGATAACTTTATTTGAGTTATCACACTGTTATATCTCCCACTGCTAGTACTTTACCTGTCTGTATTCAAAGACCTAGTATGATATATGATAACTTTATTCGAGTTATCACACTGTTATATCTCCCACTGCTAGTACTTTACCTGTCTGTATTCAAAGACCTGGTATGATATATGATACACAAATGATGAGATTACATCTTTGTCAAGATGGATGTGAGCATTCAGACAAATCTCTGTGTGTTAAGTTTAGCTTCATGTTATGTAATGGCTCGTTCTATGTAACATAAAAGAACAAGATTGATTACAACAAGCTTTATATGTTTTAACAATGATACAATTTATTTTACTAGAACACACAATACTTTAAATTATTTAAAACAAGACTTACGGTTTACAGGAATGATCCAAATTTTGTTCAAAAATAATAATGAAATATAAGTCCTGTAAAGAGTTCTAAACACAGTCTGAAAGCATGATGTTCCGGTCCAAAATGGCGGTTGACCACGTCAGACAAAAGCAAATTCCAGAATTTTCACAATAAACAATATATGTGTTATCCCGTTCCAATATTAGGGAGAAAAGGTCAAAATACGTAATGTTGTTCTGTAGGAAAATTACAAAGACGAAGTGAAAAATAGTTCCTCTAACATGGCATGTTATTTTATGTAGACATAATGACAACTTCTTCTTCTGGCACAACAAATTAGAAGTTGTATAACAGACTCAACTATGACAGTCTGTCCGTGACTGTTGACTCTCAAACAGGACAGTCTGTACGTGACTGTGTATGAATTACAAAATCTCAAAGCATATATCGGAAGGCTAATGCATAGCCTGAACTGCACACGCAAGAGGAAGCATGCAATTTCCCAATACTCCTGAACAATGAATTGCTACCATACACAGCACATACTAACACGAGTCACATCTACGACTCAAGCAGACACTTTTTATCAAAAACGTGTTAGACGATATTAATATAATGAAATAAAATGAATTAGAAAGAGATTTATACAAAATTGATTTCTTAACACATACTTTAACTCCAGGGTCGTAACATTCATTACTTCACATAAAGGCAGCCTAGTACCAAGATAAAGGTTCATGACAAGGTGGGCGAGCTCACGCTAAACTCCAGGATTTTCCAACAACTAGTGTTTCCAGTCGGCAACTATGTGTCGGGCTAAGCAGAGATTATGACAATGCCAGCTGATATGCAAGTTCTGTTGTAGCTGTTGGTCTACATGCCTTGTTAGTATCATTGGTCCAATTTTTATTTGATATCGACATGTCATTATAAAGGTTTCAAATGTAAGCATTCTCCAAAAGAGGATACATCCATTATTATCCATCTGACTGAACATTTCACAAAAGTGCAGTAAGCATCTTGGGCTGTACTTCTGCCCAAGAGTGTAATGGTAAACACCAGCCTAGTAATGACAGAAATGATCAGCATTTGAGCTTGGTCAATGGTGCAAGGATTGCAAGTGACCAACAACATGTTTTGGGCAACATATATGCTCCATCGCCTGCGTAGAGTTTTAAATGGATCAAGTTTCTTACCATACTGTGAGTTCAATTTAATTTAATGATTTAATTGATGATGTTATTATTACTGAAAATCATTAAACTAGAGAGAAAAATCAGGCTAACAACTGATTGTTTGCATTCAGAAAATGAAATAATCAGCCACAGTTCACATCCTCTGTGTGTGATCATGGCATCAATTTGGAGTTCTGAACCATCTGAGACGAGAAATGTAACACCCAAGATAAAATCTCTGTGTCTGGCTCCAAAAAGAATGTGCTCAAGCAATCTCTCAATCACGAGGAGAATGAAACCTAGTAACTGCAGTTTTAGACTCAGCTTACAAACTAACTGCAGAATGAATGCCACAGAGAGAAGTATTTAATGTATTGGATGAATGATTGGCAAGCTAGTCAATTGAGGTCACAGAAACATTCACTCACATTCAATATGAAGCTTTGACTCTAGCTGAAAGGCTGAGACTTCTATTCCTTCAGCGAGGCATTACCATTGCCTCAATCTTCACTGTGCTTGGATTTATTTTCTCCATAATCATGGTCTCCATTTTACAGGAAGAATGATGTTGCAAAGATTTTAAAATATTTCTACCAGCAGAGCACGGATGGTAAGGTACAGGCATACTTCAAATCTCAATACAAAACAACTTTGATGGAATTTAGTGGCTGGTTATCCACTGTGCTCTGTGACCATCCTACATCTCTACTACCACCTTGGTCTACAAAACATAAGACACCAAAAGCTCCTAGGATCTAGGAAAAATGTTGCTGCTACATGACTTTAGCAAAAGGTGATGCAAAATGGGGCAAAGCAGCTACTATTCACCTCCTCAGCTAATTATCACTGATAGTGACTCTCATTTACCAATTCAGTAGCCAGCTTGGTGTGAACCATTATAGCATCTGTTGGTTGTAAAATAGCAGGGGAAAAATAAAACTACCCACTTGATTAGGGCAATTGGATAGTACTATTTAACTGCTCTGGGTAGGACACATGGAGAGAACTCAAGAATGAAATAAGGGCTTTGGCCAGAATGGTCCATATTGATGTGGCCATTTGTAGGGCCTACTGACCAAGATTCAATCACCTGCTCAAGCTCTGTCATCTTTTCCTCTAGCCTGCCTTACCTTAATCTCTAGAGGTGGTGCCATGTGCTAGACTGGTTTATAAGCCTTATTATGTGTCCTTGGATTGTGATACCACTAGTATCCTGTTTGGTGCATGTCTCTGAGCATATATACCAGTCTGAAAATTCATTTTTCTCCTCTACATACCTTCTGCTTCCTTTATACTACTAGTACTTATCATCTGTGGTTGTAAAGCACAGGCACACTTCATCTCCAATACAAAACAACTTTGAGGTAATTTAGTGGTTGGTTCATACGTGCCAACCCCTGGTGAGGAAAAAGTGTAATCCAAGTAGACAAAAAGAGTAATCTGAGCAGAAAATGAGTAATCCACATATAACATGACAAACTTCAATGAGCATATGTCCAAAATGATTTATTTACCCCTTTAGTCTTTTAACATTAATAACTGCTTCAAGTTTTCATATGTAGCACTTAGAGCTTTAATAAGCAACAGTCTCCATACCAGCTGAGAATATGAATATTTTGCACACCAGTATGGCACTAAGTGCTGGCTTATTAGGCCTGGATCTGAATTCTTTTTTTGTATTTGTTAACAATGCTGAACAATCTCTCACAGTAAGCATTAGAATGGTAAAGAACTAATATACATTTCATAACCTGACAAAGAAGAGAAAATTTATATCTTATAGTTATTGGGTCTTTAACCTGGGAAATAAGGTGCCATTGCAGATCAACTCTGTTTACAGGAATTACAATGTCTGGTAGAACGCCAGCTTTATACTTCCAATGGTCTCCTAATTTATTGGTATCCTTTCCTACAGCAAGGTGCATAAAATGATGGGGACAAGCTGATATGTACATTGATGGAGACATTTTTCAAAATACAGAATGCAACTCCTTTATGAATTCCAGTCATCACTGATGCTTTATAAGCTAACACCTATACAGTCCTGCCAACATGTGTTTATTTGAAGCATTATCATGCAAATCAAAAATGTTTTCTCCAGTGGAATCTAATGTTAATTCTGCTAATGAAAGAAAAGCACTCTGACTTTGCCCTTTTCATTGTCATAGTCTCTTAAACAGACCGAGTAAAACTTTTTCTCATCATAGTCATTACTCCTGTTTGGCAATACCAAACGGCCCAATTTTCATGGCCTCTGCAATTTTAAGTGGTTCAGTATATTCTAAATGCCTAACAATATCAGATGATTTTCTTCTAGCACATGCATTTTTTGGCAATTTTGGAATCAGGAAACATTTATTTGAAGAAAGGACAAACGTCTTCTATAGCTAAAGGTAGCATGTGTTATATTAAGAACTTGGGAAATAACGCCTCTGCATTTATAAAATCTGTGTCCACAATTGAGTTCTGCTGTAATAAAAGAAGTTACCTTAGTATTGGAGTTAGTAAAACCTGCTAATTCAAGGTTCCTTTGTTTCTCTACCAAGACCAATATTAAAATCCTTTCCTCACAGCCTGTAATGGGCATGAAGCTGCCCTTGAATGGAATGATGTATTATGTAATTCATGTATTCATTTCTGAATTTATCTTTTATATTTTTCTAATCCATCTGTGAAATTATTTGAAAAACATTTTTGATCCTAACACATGCATCGATTAGAATAAATCTGACTTGAATTTTAAAGTCAAATATCTACAGACTGGTTCTGTACCATATATAAAATAGAACAAAGAATCTGCAAGCAAAGAATACCAATTAGCAAACCAGTCTGTTCTCTTCTAACTTAGCCATATAGCTGCTATAAATAGAAACCTAGGTCAAGTAGAATCCAGCATGTTCTTAGAAATAGGGAAGCTACTATATATAGAACATAACACTATCAGGAAAGTGCATGTCAGTCTACAGATAAGCATACTCTTGTCTTTCAGTAAGGCAGAAGCCATCTTTTCTAGAATGCAGTCTGTAGGATTATTGAGGTGTTAATAAAAATGAGAAAACATATTTTTAATTTTTTTGGAGTGGGATATACCGAAAATGCATAATCCGGATATGTTTACGCATAAGACGTAATTCAGTGAAAATAAAAAGCATAATGATTACACCAAAAGTGTAATGGTTGGCATGTATGTTGGTTATCCACTGTGACCATCCTACATCTCTACTACCACCTTGGTCTAAAAAATATGAGCCACCAAAAGCTCCTAGAATCTAGGAAAAATGTTGCTATGATTCATGACGTTAGCAAAAGGTGAATCAAAGTGGGCGAAAAGCAGCTACTATTCACCTACTCAGCCAATTATCACTGATACTGAGTCATTCTAATTCACAGCTGATAAATTCAGTAGTGTAAGTCATTATAGCATCTATTGCCTGTAAAATAGTGTGCCCACTAGCGGAGGAAAAATTAAACTTACCCAACTGATTGGGGCAATTGGATAGTACTGTGCAACTGCCCTGTGTAGGACACATGGAGGGAACTGATCATGCACAAGAGAGTAGGGCAGCTAAATATAGTTTACTACACAGTACAACAAACAATTTTCAGAAACCTTTTCACAATATACTTGCAAGTTCTGTTCCAATCATGGCATTTGGTATCAAAAAGCAATGCTTTCAAACAAAAGACTATGGTAAGGAATAGAGAACTCATTTTGAGTTTTTCTAGGTATAATGGGGTATACATAGAAGCAAGAAAATCTTTGATTAAACCTCTCAAGATATTGAATCTCAGAAACAGCAAGTTTTTATCCTCATATCAAACTACAGCAAGACAAACAATAGAACAATCAACATCATAAAAATAAGTTTTGTATAGAATTATTTAACCCCTTTCAAATTACCTACCATAGATAAACATCTACACATATTGGCATATTCTACAATATGTCTTGGGACGCAAATAGCCTGAAATTAGAAAATAACAACAACTAAAATAATGATAACTGTACTAATAATAATAGCATTAATATAAGGTGGGATAATTCTAAAACATGTCCATACAAGAAAACTCAAACTGAAAGGCATAAATGTACTGCAATAAAGTTTTTTTAATATTTGGAACATTAAAATAACAAACACATTCCATGAGAACATGAAGAGATAATATTAGCAATACTCAAATCAATTTCAGTTCAAAATATATAAAGATTAATATTATTATGTCAAAGTTTCTGTGATCATCATACTTTTCATGACAAAACATCTTCAGAACTTCTATGTTTAAAATTAAACAAGAAAGCCAAATTTATCCTGAGATCTCTTCATTCCAGTAATTTGCCAAGATTCTTGTTGTAGCAAAATCTTTCAATAATGCTGATCCAATATATTAAGAAAAAATTCTTCTTATCTGTATTACATGTACCTTCATCTATTTATGATATAACATCATCTTTATCCAGTAATGTTATATATTTTTATACCATGGTGTTCTTTTGTCAAATTTGGTTAAGTTCTGTTGAGTTTCTCATTTCAGATAAATGTATATAAATGATTTTTTTTCTATTTTATGTAAGAGTGACCTAAAAGCATAGGTATTTTCTCTTAAATTTTATCAGTTTCTGCTAAGCAGTATGAGTCATTTCAAGCTACACTTAAACATTATGAGTTATTGCAAATTCACACATAGACATTTGAGTTATTTCAAGCTAGACTTTAACATTATTATGGTTTATTGCAAATTCACACATAGACATTTGAGTTATTTCAAGCTTGACTTTAACATTATTATGGTTTATTGCAAATTCACACATAGACTTTTGAGTCATTTCAAGCTTGACTTTAACATTATTATGGTTTATTGCAAATTCACACATAGACTTTTGAGTCATTTCAAGCTTGACTTTAACATTATTATGGTTTATTGCAAATTCACACATAGACATTTGAGTCATTTCAAGCTAGACTTTAATATTATTATGGTTTATTGCAAATTCACACATAGACATTTGAGTCATTTCAAGCTAGACTTTAATATTATTATGGTTTATTGCAAATTCACACATAGACATTTGAGTTATTTCAAGCTTGACTTTAACATCATTATGGTTTATTGCAAATTCACACATGGACATTTGAGTCATTTCAAGCTACACTTAAAAATTATGAGTTATTGCAAATTCACACATAGACATTTGAGTCATTTCAAGCTTGACTTTAACATTATTATGGTTTATTGCAAATTCACACATAGACATTTGAGTCATTTCAAGCTTGACTTTAACATTATTATGGTTTATTGCAAATTCACACATAGACATTTGAGTTATTTCAAGCTAGACTTTAACATTATTATGGTTTATTGCAAATTCACACATAGACTTTTGAGTTATTTCAAGCTAGACTTTAACATTATTATGGTTTATTGCAAATTCACACATAGACATTTGAGTTATTTCAAGCTAGACTTCAACATTATTATGGTTTATTGCAAATTCACACATAGACATTTGAGTTATTTCAAGCTAGACTTTAACATTATTATGGTTTATTGCAAATTCACACATAGACATTTGAGTTATTTCAAGCTAGACTTCAACATTATTATGGTTTATTGCAAATTCACACATAGACTTTTGAGTTATTTCAAGCTAGACTTTAACATTATTATGGTTTATTGCAAATTCACACATAGACATTTGAGTTATTTCAAGCTAGACTTCAACATTATTATGGTTTATTGCAAATTCACACATAGACATTTGAGTTATTTCAAGCTAGACTTTAACATTATTATGGTTTATTGCAAATTCACACATAGACATTTGAGTTATTTCAAGCTTGACTTTAACATTATTATGGTTTATTGCAAATTCACACATGGACATTTGAGTCATTTCAAGCTACACTTAAAAATTATGAGTTATTGCAAATTCACACATAGACTTTTGAGTCATTTCAAGCTTTACTTTAACATTATTATGGTTTATTGCAAATTCACACATAGACATTTGAGTCATTTCAAGCTAGACTTTAATATTATTATGGTTTATTGCAAATTCACACATAGACATTTGAGTTATTTCAAGCTTGACTTTAACATCATTATGGTTTATTGCAAATTCACACATGGACATTTGAGTCATTTCAAGCTACACTTAAAAATTATGAGTTATTGCAAATTCACACATAGACATTTGAGTTATTTCAAGCTTGACTTTAACATTATTATGGTTTATTGCAAATTCACACATAGACATTTGAGTCATTTCAAGCTTGACTTTAACATCATTATGGTTTATTGCAAATTCACACATAGACATTTGAGTTATTTCAAGCTTGACTTTAACATTATTATGGTTTATTGCAAATTCACACATAGACATTTGAGTTATTTCAAGCTTGACTTTAACATTATTATGGTTTATTGCAAATTCACACATAGACATTTGAGTTATTTCAAGCTTGACTTTAACATTATTATGGTTTATTGCAAATTCACACATAGACATTTGAGTTATTTCAAGCTAGACTTTAACATTATTATGGTTTATTGCAAATTCACACATAGACATTTGAGTTATTTCAAGCTTGACTTTAACATTGTTATGGTTTATTGCAAATTCACACATAGACATTTGAGTCATTTCAAGCTTGACTTTAACATTGTTATGGTTTATTGCAAATTCACACATAGACATTTGAGTCTTTTCAAGCTAGACTTCAACATTATTATGGTTTATTGCAAATTCACACATAGACATTCGAGTTATTTCAAGCTAGACTTCAACATTATTATGGTTTATTGCAAATTCACACATAGACATTTGAGTTATTTCAAGCTAGACTTTAACAATATTATGATTTATTGCAAATTCACACATAGACATTTGAGTCATTTCAAGCTTGACTTTAACATTATTATGGTTTATTGCAAATTCACACATAGACATTTGAGTCATTTCAAGCTAGACTTTAACATTATTATGGTTTATTGCAAATTCACACATAGACATTTGAGTCATTTCAAGCTTGACTTTAACATTATCATGGTTTATTGCAAATTCACACATAGACATTTGAGTCATTTCAAGCTAGACTTTAACATTATTATGGTTTATTGCAAATTCACACATAGACTTTTGAGTTATTTCAAGCTTGACTTTAACATTATTATGGTTTATTGCAAATTCACACATAGACATTTGAGTTATTTCAAGCTAGACTTTAACATTATTATGGTTTATTGCAAATTCACACATAGACATTTGAGTTATTTCAAGCTAGACTTTAACATTATTATGGTTTATTGCAAATTCACACATAGACATTTGAGTCATTTCAAGCTTGACTTTAACATTATTATGGTTTATTGCAAATTCACACATAGACATTTGAGTCATTTCAAGCTTGACTTTAACATTATTATGGTTTATTGCAAATTCACACATAGACATTTGAGTTATTTCAAGCTAGACTTTAACATTATTATGGTTTATTGCAAATTCACACATAGACATTTGAGTCATTTCAAGCTTGACTTTAACATTGTTATGGTTTATTGCAAATTCACACATAGACTTTTTCTGGATAATATGAATGCAATACTCATACCAGATTATTTGTACATCAGCACTGTCAAGAACAGTGCAACTGTTTGGAATATTGGATGCATTCAGATTTGAGATACACCATTTACAATTATCTGAGATTCAATTCCCACTATTTTAAGTTCCTTTTAAATTTTCACTTTATTCTCAAGGAAATATATTTTTGTTGAATTTTACCTAACTTGTTGGTTTTGCTCTTTTGCATAGTTTTAGACAATAGAGTTAGAACACTGCCATTCTGAGCAGCATTGATGCACAAATTTGAAAAGCTATTTTGTTCAAGGAGTGTTGTTACAACTGGTTAAATTCTCAAGTAGATGCTGAAAAAACATTCTTTTCCTCTGTTTTTATGTAATGTAATATTTTATAGTGGATCTGCATTATCTGCACCTATGAAATCCTTTTGCTAAGGAATGCTTTCTTCTGAAATTGGTTAAAATCTTGTTAAGACGTCATTTAAAGGATTTTATTTTTATTTTTTTTATAGTATAAACTACAGTTATATTTATCATGGAGCATCACCAACCTGAAGCCTCCTGTGTCACTGTGCTTAGTCAATTTTGCTTCTCAAGATTTTTCATGACAGTTACCACATTTTAAGGTGAATCAGTGTTACTAATATAAACAATAAAGGCCTTTATGCAAGGATGGTATTATAATATATAGTTTTTTCAAAATTCATTTTATCTAAGATTAGAATTGGCAGTCATGTTGGATGACAGATTCACACAAATTAAAACAAACCTGACAATTCATGATGTAAGAATGTTTCAGTACAAATCATGTACAGATTGATCAGTTTAAATAACAATTACCAATAGTTGACATATAATGGCTAAAGAATCAACACAAAAAGCTCACCTAACCACATGGGATCTAAAAATTAAAAGTTATGATATATTACAAAAGTCCTGCAGACTGTCAATGAATCTAATGATCCCAATGAATCCAATGATCTCACAAAAGACTTAACAATGGTTGATTGATAAATGAGGTTGAATCAAAAATGGGTCACATCAAATATCTCAGTGCATTGCACGCATTACATCAGATCAAAAGTTTTGTGTTTGTAAAACACAAATGCAGTCATTGCATTTGGTTTGTCTATCTTAAAGGGTTTATGCTAACTTGTATCACAGAGGCTTTTGTCATAATGTGTTGGATGAATGTCTCAAAGCCTAAAGAGACCCAAGTGGGCTGCAAATCACCCACCTTTCTGACTTTTGCTTATCATCAAACTTGAACAAGCAGGGGCTGCTTTGAAATAAATAATTCCAATGCTAAAGTAGAATATAGGGCCATATGTGTGTGCGTGTGTGTGTATATATATGTATATATATATATATATATATATATATATATATATATATATATATATAATGCAACAAATTTATCCAAATACATACCTAGATGGACAGATATACAACAATATACTCTCTTCTGCTATTGTATTGGGACCATAATAAACTAAGAACTACTAAACAATTAACCATCTTACTGTTTCAAAAACAATATCTATCACTTTGCGGAGGTGGGCCTCAGTATTGATTTCGAGAGCTTGCATCTTAGCCACCAGTGTCTGGAATGTCTGTGGTGTAAGTTTATTTAGAATACCTTTAACTGTTTTATACATCTCCTGTAAATAAAAGACAGAAGAGCTGTTAATATATTTCTGACATGACTGTAAAGATGATGTAACATTTTGGTTATTGAGCATTTTTATCTATTAGTTTCTTAAAACTGCCTGACTTTTACTTCAGCTTTATTTCAAATTTATCAAAAGTTTCTATCTGTGTTCTCATAACAAGCTACCTGATATCTTTCACAAACCTGAAAATAACAATAAAAAAATAAAAATTCTTTCAGGACAGACAAATATATGTCATTTTTTTTACAAACTTCAACATCGTTTCCTTGGTCATTATATTATATACATGCATAAACTGCCAGGGAATACATTCAAATTTCATCAATTTACATTCCTTATGCCAGATGAACAGGGTGCTTTAGATGAGACAGTTCATTTCTGTATGGATTCCATCTCCATGAAAGTCGATGAAAATCAGGACTGTGAAATGCAGTATCGTCAGATCAGCTTATAACAGTTGTTCTTTCTAGGGACTCTAGGGACTAAAACAAAATGTTCAAAATCAAGAACAAAAGAAATTATACCATATTTGTGTTTATTTCTTGATTTGACAATTTACTCTTGACACAAACATTATGTTTTCCTAAGACCAACCACTTTCTCCACCTCAGGCTCTGAAGCCAGAATGTAATTATATAGAACAATATCTTTTGCCACAAAATGCATTACTTCATTAGGTCTATATTGTTTGAATTGTATCAAAGGAATAAAACACTAACATGTATATAAAACATAAGTACTTTAAAAATTTCCATGTTTTGTCAGACCCACCACTTTCACTCTCAATCTGTTTCTCTTTGGGGATAAGGACTGACTCAGAAACAAATGTCATTTGAACTCTTGAATATGTCTTTGAATCTCACATGTGTGTGCTTTAAAATTTTTTAGTCATTCTACTACAATGTCTTCAGTGTGACAACTAAGAGTGATGTCTAGCACTGAGGCATCATGCAGCAGACATGTAGTATTGTGCTCCACCTAGTCACATTATCATGACACCAGGCTGACCAGTCCTAACACTAACTTCTTAATGCAGACCAACAAGCAAGGCAACTGCTAATATCATTTTTAAAAGTCTTGTGCATGACAAAGCTAGGATTTTTTGCCTGTGACCTCCAGCATTCGAAGGAGATTAGCTCTCACCACCAGGCCACTGGAGTGGTTCCACTTTAATTATGAAGATATGGAGAACATTTTCAGGGTGGGGCAGGTAAATATCCCATGGCCTCACTCATGGTGCAACATATACATTTACAGGGTAGGGATAAGAACTTCTTAATTGTGTTCTATAACCCATATCACTTTCCACCAGGAAACATGAAATAAATTACAGACAGCTTTCTCAAAATATATTTCATAACCAAAATGCCATGGAAACAAAATAAACCCTCAGTTCTAATGTAATCTTGAACTTTGACCCAGAAACAGTAATAAAATTGGTCTAAACAATATATATATATATATATATATATATATATATATATATATATATATATATATATATATATATATATATATAATATAATTAATTTTTTTTAAAAAAAAGCTTTGTATTAAAATTCTTCATTTAAAATTGGTGAAATAGACTATGCATATAAGGTAATTAATCTGATGATGACACAAATAAATATAAGCGTAGAATGTTATACCTATGCAGAAGACATAAAAGGACAAAATTTTACCAACTGATATTAATCTGCAAAATAGAAGGAGTCATTGATTTTACAAAACTGGTTGCATAATTGTTGGCACTACAGTTACATATTATTCCATACTGTTCTGTATGAAAAAATGCATAATTATTTAGAAATCTTGCAACACAGTCAAACAAATTGATAAATCTTAATATTCCACAACAATAAATCAGGTACAAGCTAAATTTTACTAGAAATTAATTACATCTCCAATTCATGCAAGTCAAATAGAAACAGTAGCTCATAAGAGACACCACACATAAATTGAGAGGGCCCCATTTAAATGATCAAAATCAGGCCCCAGGTTTGTTAAGGCCGTTACTGGAGATTATAGTCCTGTAAACGGACAGCAATTAGTAATGTGTATGTAAAATAACAGTAACTATGATGCATATTTTATCTGGTATGCTTTTGTTTTGTTTTCCTAGTCCCAAAAATAATGGGGAGCATTTAAAAGGTTGGGGCAATTATTAGGAGATATACAATATCGTTTTACAAGAAGTTTACTCACTTCACTCCTGATGTCCACCTCATCAAGGTCTGTCCTGTCTGCTCGATGTTTAGGTTTCCATGGCTCTTTGGTATGATGCAGCCCTATGTCTTCCTTCACTGCAAGGCTACTCTTCTTGGTCTGACTATTTGTTCTTCCATGACCATCCACACGTCTCATGCTGCTTGAGATGCCACGTGACTGCAAACATAAAGAAATCAGATTTGATAACAACATTTAAACTATTCAGATTCCAAATTTCAATGGCCAAGAAAAGACAATTTTCAACAAATTTTCAAAAATCTTACAACATTTTTACAGAAAAATATAATCAGCAAGTTGTAAAGTTCTAAAAATATTAAAATTGCAGTTTTGACATTGTGAAACATGGTTTCCTCCATCCAAGTCCAAAAGCATAGAATCAAAATTTCTAAAATAGTCATCATCATACCCCAAAGTTTCAAGTCTCTACCATAAAAATACAGTAGATGTGTGTAACAGTGTTGTGCATATCTACAGACAATACTACATCCTATTTCATATCTCTGTCATAAAAATTATTGTAGCATTCTGGCATACATGGACAAAAAACATGTCAACAACTTTTCTCTGAAAAGTTCAAGAATAATCATTTCTAGACATTTATCTGGATAATATGGCATAGTAACAACCGTGTCTTGATACATGTTGTATGACACATCATTAATGAGACACAATTCTATGATGAGTCATAATGCATACAGTCATTATGCATACCATATTTCTTTTCAACAATACATGTGACAAGGTAATTTTCCAAAAGTAGGATCTCAAATAGAAACAGTGATGATAATTTTTGTGCCAAAGCACAAGATGATCAGGTCCAGCCTCAGGCCGTTTTGGCAATCAGACCCTGCACTCAAAAAGCTCCCACATGTTAGTCATTTTTTAAAATATAACTATAGAGAAGGTAATTTTATATCTATGGAAGAAGATTTTAAGTAAAATATTATATAAAACTTGTTTAAAAGTTTATCTGCAAATGCCTAGCTCATAGGAGGCCCCATGCATAAATCAATGGGGCAACACTTAAATGATCAAAATCGGGCCCCAAGTCTGCTAAGGCCATTACTGGAGATTATAGTTCTGGAAATGGACAGCAATTAGTAATGTATATGTGAATAACAGTAACTATTATGTATATTTTAAAAGAATGGAATCTGGCATGCTTTCGTTTTGTGTTCCAAGTTTCTAAAATAATGAGGTGCATTTAAAAAGTTGGGTCAATTATTAGAAGATACACAATATCATTTTACAAGAAGTTTACTCACTTCACTCCTGATGTCCACATCATCAAGATCTGTCCTGTCTGCTCGATGTTTAGGTTTCCATTGCTCTTTGGCATGATGCAGCCCTATGTCTTCCTTCACTGCAAGGCTACTCTTCTTGGTCTGACTATTTGTTCTTCCATGACCATCCAAACGTCTCGTGCTGCTTGAGATGCCACATGACTAAAAACATAAAGAAATCAGATTGATAACAACATTTTAACTATTTAAATTCTAAATTTCAATGGCCAGGGAAAGATAATTTTCAACAAATTTTCAAACATGTTAAAATTTTTTACAGAAATAAAAAGTTCCATCACATTGAAAACAACTGAGGACACAAAAGACATTTACACAAATCTTATGAATTCTTTTGTTGTTTTTTATTTAAATTAGCTCTATGTATTTAATGTGACCAGTTAAATGTACACCATGACAAATTGCCAAGATCTGTCAGTCATCTGATATTTTATGATCCCTTCTTTTTTACACAGGTTTCCTTATCCAGCTTCAATAGCAGTGCCAAGATCAACAAATGTTAAAAAATATTTAATTCTGATTGTTGTTACTGGGACATATATAGGTGTATTCAGCAACTGTCCCACATCCGATTTTGACATAGTGTCTTAAACTTTAAGTTCTTGAGAGGGAAGCAGGTCAAAATGTACAGTACCCAAGTCAAAACATACTCAAGTCAAAATCTACTCAAGCAAAAACATATCCAAATCAAAATATACACAAGTCAAAATTTACCAAGTCAAAATGTACCCAAACTAAAGCAAGACTAGCAATGTGGATCAGATATTTACTATTTTAGGTTAACAGGCTGAATGGTCTATATTATTATTAATTCTCATTAAAGTAAGAAAAGGCATGGTTGGCTTTAGATTGCTTCTGTTTGATCACTGTAGAAAACTTGTAACTTGAATAATGTCATATCTTACCTTTGAAATTTGCTTCAATATTGGAAGCATCTTAATTGATTGAATTTGGAATAACTCAATAAAGTAATTTATATGATATAACTTACAAATTAAACCCATCTTTAACGTATGAAAGATAAATTAGCCAAATTAAATAAATAAATGATGAACTGAAATGTCAGCAAAAAACAAAATCTTTGAGATGTACACAAATATATATGGTAATCAAATTAAAAAGTAGTTTCTGTACTTAACTAGACCCATAAAGGATAAAGAAAATATCTGTTAATACAGGCATGCTGTCAATGAATATTTTTTTTCCTCCCATTAACAGTGAAATTTGAGCACACTAAGTTGTGATAATCATCTTTCCCACTAAGAAATACATGTGTAAAATATATGACATGGATATCATACATACCTGACTCATTTGCTTTTACAATTAAGTGCTTAAGATAAAAAAAACTATGAAAATAGAAAAAGCACGATAAATTAAATGGGATTTAGAGTTTGCATGTGCATCAGTATATATTCCTAATCCACTTGTCTGTAAGAGATACTTCTACTTTATGTAATAACTGAATTTTATTGGGAATCTATGCAAACAAATGCAAAAATATATATTGCAAGAAAATTGTGCACTTTGTTGTAACTGATATTAGTAATATATAGCATTCCCATAAACATCACAGTAATTAATGTCGTGAAAGTAATGATGCTGACAACTTGTAATTGCTATTCTAAATCAAAAGTTGCCTAAATTTATTTTGAATTTGGATTATTGCAGGTATGTAATCATATTTTTGCAGTACAGCGGATCCATGTAAACATTTTGAACTTGGATTTTAATGCAGCTAAAAAAGTTATATTACTCATTTTAATGCTAGTATTTAACAGATATAGATGCAGAAGAAACTTATCACTGATTATTATAGCTCATTTTTCCATTAGGTGGATTATTATTGGGTAAGCTGCAAAAACTATTATAATTTACTTTGTAGTAAACTGCAGATATTAGTCAAATTTGGGTAAGGTAATGTTCTGACTTTTTACTTGGGTAAGTTTCATCATTCATAAGTATGTTTGACTGGAGTATGTTTTGACTTATGCACATTGTGTCATGGTACATTTTGACTGTATTTCCTTAAGAGAACACTTTGCTATTTGACATTACTATCACAACAACAGATCAGCATTGATTTGTACAGAAAGAAAATTTGTCAAAATTTCTACCATTATCAGATGTGACATCAAAACAAAGACAAATACAATTAAAAAAACTCCATTATACTAATTCTCTTTTTCCAATCAGGAAATCATCATGGGTTTAAATTGTATTCCTGCCTGTCATGTTAGGTAGTAATAAACTTGTTTGGTCCCAGGTGAGCACAAAGTCCCCAGTAAATACTTTAGAGTAACTAATAGGAGGAAAATTAATGGACAGAATTCATTTTCAAAAGAAACATAAGGGAATAAAATAAATCAATCTGGCTTTGCTGCCAAGAAAAAAAAAAACATGCTGCAACATATAATCTGGTTTACCTAGACAGAAAGCTTTAGTTGGCCAAAATGTTAGCCCTATGCCAAAAGTTTATTTATATATAAGCTAATCTGATATCAAAACATTTGCAAGCATAATTTCTCTGACTATTGCACAACACATTATCCAGATTATCATACCCATCTGCCCCTTCCTTATCACTTTTGCCTTAACTTCATACAAGCACTTTTAGACCCCTCTACCTGATTGACATACAAGCACTTTTAGACCCCTCTACCTGATTGGCATACAAGCACTTTTAGACCTTCTACCTGATTCGAATACAAGCCCCTTTCGATGCCTCTGTAAACAGTAGCCTACATTCATTGGTGAGAATGACCATTAAATCAGATCACATGTTCTGGCTAAAATTCGCTATTTAAAGTAAGTAGGTCATAACTGTGTCTCTCTAAAATGGTGGTAATTGATTTCATTCAGTACTTGCTAAAATTTTTCATGATTAGAATCACAACTATTTAAGTCTCAATAACTTAGGTAAAGGCTCTAATTCTCATGTAGATAGCCATTCGTTTTTGTAAATTATCAAATTCAGCTGATTTAGCAATGTAGACAGAGACAAAGAACTTGTAAATTTCAAGTATGAGAAATGGCAGCTACCATTGGTCATGCAGATTCACTGACTTGATGGTGAATGACTTCTCTCAAGATTTTAAAGCACATACAAATTTTTACTCTGAAAAATAATTATACAGCTATAACAACCACATTTTACTCTTAAATCATAAGATTTAATCATAAAAACGTAAAATGGTTAAAATTGCTGTTAAACAGTTAAATGTAATATACACATCACTGCTTAACAGGCCTATGTGCTATGTGTAGTGCACTGTACTGGGTAACTTTGTTACATGCGCATCAAAGTATCGAAAGGCTAAAAAGCCATACACTCTATGAGGGAAAGGATTAAATATAAAATCAGTTTATGGTAGAAACTGGCATTTTTATCTCATCCTTTGCACTAAGTGATCATATATCCACTGCAGAGTCGTTCTTTCTTCACACAACTACAAATTTGCTTGGTATGATCAAAAAGTCCAAACTAGGTGTCTTTTAACAAGGTCAAACACTTCTTTGAAGAACTTTATCAAGCCACAAGCTTCTGCAGTCTCCGATATTGTAAAAGGAGAAAATAAGAGTTTGCCCATAAAACTTGGAACTAGTTCTCATTTTGGTGCAAACTATGCTCTAGATAAATGAGACAGGAGTCTCTATGCAATCCTCTGTACAACTATAAACAACGTAATTAACATTTCAGACCATCCATGGCCTTGACATTTTTTACCATCTTTCCAAAATTGATGTAAACAGCTTTTACTGATTTTTTTTTACTCCTTTTGAGAAATATCACAGAAAAAAATCATGACCTTGACATCTTGTATATGCAGATATTCATCCATAATAGCACGAGTCTTGCTTAACATCTGGTCATCTGTTAGCTCTTGGACAGGAGTGGATGGCTTTTCCACTGTCTTAGCACATTCAGTTTCTTGCCCACCACTCCTTTCTTCTGATGGTCTCTGGGCAACAATAGTCCTAAAAAGTACAACTATTTGCATTAAAATCCAATTTTTTGACTCGCAATATTCTTGGGACAAAATGTCAACTTGGGTTCACACTCCTAGACAGAAACACTGGATCCTTTCAAAATGGTTAAAACTGATGAACCCAAACTAAAACAAGCACTAAACAAATCTTACCACTGAACAAATTCTTAAATATTCAACAAGACGTTAAAACTCATTTTGGAAAAGTTACTGTGCACATTTTTACTTACTATCCTCTTGTTAAGAAAAAACCATATATATTTATAACAGTACCGCCTTCCCCAAAAGGTAACTGTCCTACTGTGTAGCATTGTCTGTTGCATTATATTGCATAACCTGAAGGATTCAATACTGCAAGTGTCACAGGTTAAATAATTAGTTATTTGTAACAGGACTGATTTAGGACTGGCAATCATTTATATTTTGTGAGCAACAAGATATTTTAGCAGTTTAAGTCAGCAATATTCTGAGGGTTTGTGAGGTTGTGCCAATCATGTTACATCACCAATAGTGCGATACTTTTGTTCAATAAAATATGTATCATGATAGTATCGCAAACACAATACACTGAAAGCGTACAAACAAGTTAATGTTTGCAAAAACATTTCATTACATGAATCCATTGTAGGATTTGCTAAATTCTTGGAATGAATAAAAATGTCTTCCATTTCTTTCATCTTTCTTTTAAATGTCTACTAAATACTATCAATTACACAATAATGATTAAAAAATCATGTCTGTTATTCTATTCAAGTGAATCCCCTGAATGTGACACTAGGGGAGTCTGAGAAACTGTAAGAACTATATTGTGATCCACTCAAAAACATAAAATCACTCATACTCTGGGAGTTCTGAACACAGCTTATGAGACATATTCCTGTAAACAATAGATGCATATACAGTAGAATTTCAGTCAGCCGAGTTGGCATGTTACCTGCAAGGACATGTCTGGTTTTACATTAATGATCCCCTTAGAAACATGGAGTGTAAAACTAGACTGTTAAAGGATGTAAATTTTATTTTCTTGGCAATCCTTTAATTTGGCAATGTCCAAGTTAAATGCTGGAACTTACATTTGAATCAATAGATACAGCATTAAAGTAATAAACTATATAAATGGGTTACACATTGAAATGCAATTACTTAGTTGAAACAAAAGGACCAATATTTACCAAACAATTACATGTTGGAAGTGGCCATGTATTTTACTTTATTGGCTGGATATTTAATATGGGAAAAAAATGTAAATTTTAGTAAAATCATAAAAATGTATCTCATTTTTGAAAATTAATGAATTCATAGTTGTATAAATATTAAAACTTTTATCTGCTTCAGTAATTTTTTTTATTGGAAAAGCTTACTTGGCAGCTGCAAGGGCTTTCTCTCTTTCCGATTCCTGAGACGGGTGGTTGGCTGTTGGTGCTGGTCGTCCAAATCCTCCTCGTCCAGCCCCTTTGCGACTGCCATCACCCTCAGCTTTGCTCAAAGCAGAAAACCTACAGAGATAAACCCATATTACAATTTGTGATATTCAACTGAATACAGAATAATTATCCCTCATGTTTAAGATGTCCCAAACTGGGTTTGACAATGTTAAGTGTTGTTGGATTAAAACTTTGTGATCACTTTTTAGATTAAACCTCAACTAAAGATTTTTCTCTGAATAGTTCAATACTAAAACTTCATGGTTTCAAATAATAAACCATACAAAGTGACATTTTAAAGGTGCCCATGGCCTGCATCTTGATCCCACAAAGATGTAAAATGCATTAACTTAACAACAAAGATGAAAAATGCATTAACTTTAACCACAAAGATGTAAAATGCATTAACTTAACCACAAAGATGTACAATGCATTAACTTAATCACAAAGTTGTACAATGCATTAACTTTAACCACAAAGATGTACAATGCATTAACTTTAACCAATTTGACCAAACATTGTAACTAAATCCTTAAACTGTTGACACCAGGAAGTTGCTGTTCTGTCCAACTTCCCACTAGTTACTGCTGTCCCACTTCCCACTAATTACTGCTGTCTCATCTCTCACTAATGCAGGCTCAGCTTGTTTATTTTCAAATTCTCAACGCTGCTATCCTGTGATTACTATCATGTTTAAATGACAGTTCAGGTAGATAAGCATGGTAAAAGCAACTGAATGTGACAGCTAACTGATACATATGATAAAACATTAAATTCAGATGTCAAAACTCAATCACACAGCACAAGCTATCCCAGCAGGCAGTATTCAATCCCAGTATCATTCATAAGGATATAGGAATTTTCTAGTGAAATAATTTGTCAAGTATATAGTTCTTTGCACAGTAGTAAAATTACACTGCAAGGTGAGGTTTATTTATAGGGAGTCTCTGATCCCCTGAATGGATACTTCATACTATGTTATCTTGGTTGCTTCCATGTGTTATTTAATTTGGTCAAAATGTGTTATTGTTCTTAAATAAATGAAATATCTTCATCTAAACTTGCACATAATCAAACAGATATAGTTATCATTAGAACTGTTGTAAAATCTGAAATTTCACAAAGTGATCATTATCATTTCATGCTGCAAACTACTAACCAAATAAAAGGCATATCTAAAAAAATATCAAAATACAAACCAAATATCAAATATCAAATTACTAACCAAATAACTGAAAAATGACTTTCCTCTCACACTTGAAATGGCAGAATGCCAATTAAAAGGCATATCTAAAAAATATCAAAATACAAACCAAATATCAAATATCAAATTACTAACCAAATAACTGAAAAATGACTTTCCTCTCACACTTGAAATGGCAGAATGCCAATTAAAAGGCAAATCTAAAAAATATCAAAATACAAATCAAATATCAAATATCAAATTACTAACCAAATAACTGAAAAATGAATTTCCTCTCACACTTGAAATGGCAGAATGCCAATTAAAAGGCATATCTAAAAAATATCAAAATACAAACCAAATATCAAATATCAAATTACTAACCAAATAACTGAAAAATGAATTTCCTCTCACACTTGAAATGGCAGAATGCCAATTAAAAGGCATATCTAAAAAATATCAAAATACAAACCAAATATCAAATATCAAATTACTAACCAAATAACTGAAAAATGAATTTCCTCTCACACTTGAAATGGCAGAATGCCAATTAAAAGGCAAATCTAAAAAATATCAAAATACAAACCAAATATCAAATATCAAATTACTAACCAAATAACTGAAAAATGACTTTCCTCTCACACTTGAAATGGCAGAATGCCAATTAAAAGGCATATCTAAAAAATATCAAAATACAAACCAAATATCAAGTATCAAATTACTAACCAAATAACTGAAAAATGACTTTCCTCTCACACTTGAAATGGCAGAATGCCAATTAAAAGGCATATCTAAAAAATATCAAAATACAAACCAAATATTGAATATCAAATTACTAACCAAATAACTGAAAAATGAATTTCCTCTCACACTTGAAATGGCAGAATGCCAATTAAAAGGCATATCTAAAAAATATCAAAATACAAACCAAATATCAAATATCAAATTACTAACCAAATAACTGAAAAATGAATTTCCTCTCACACTTGAAATGGCAGAATGCCAATTAAAAGGCATATCTAAAAAATATCAAAATACAAACCAAATATCAAATATCAAATTACTAACCAAATAACTGAAAAATGACTTTCCTCTCACACTTGAAATGGCAGAATGCCAATTAAAAGGCATATCTAAAAAATATCAAAATACAAACCAAATATCAAGTATCAAATTACTAACCAAATAACTGAAAAATGACTTTCCTCTCACACTTGAAATGGCAGAATGCCAATTAAAAGGCATATCTAAAAAATATCAAAATACAAACCAAATATTGAATATCAAATACTAACCAAATAACTGAAAAATGACTTTCCTCTCACACTTGAAATGGCAGAATGCCAATTAAAAGGCATATCTAAAAAATATCAAAATACAAACCAAATATTGAATATCAAATACTAACCAAATAACTGAAAAATGAATTTCCTCTCACACTTGAAATGGCAGAATGCCAATTAAAAGGCATATCTAAAAATTATCAAAATACAATCCAAATATTAAATATCAAATTACTAACCAAATAACTGAAAAATGAATTTCCTCTCACACTTGAAATGGCAGAATGCCAATTAAAAGGCATATCTAAAAAATATCAAAATACAAACCAAATATCAAATATCAAATTACTAACCAAATAACTGAAAAATGACTTTCCTCTCACACTTGAAATGGCAGAATGCCAATTAAAAGGCATATCTAAAAAATATCAAAATACAAACCAAATATCAAGTATCAAATTACTAACCAAATAACTGAAAAATGACTTTCCTCTCACACTTGAAATGGCAGAATGCCAATTAAAAGGCATATCTAAAAAATATCAAAATACAAACCAAATATTGAATATCAAATACTAACCAAATAACTGAAAAATGAATTTCCTCTCACACTTGAAATGGCAGAATGCCAATTAAAAGGCATATCTAAAAATTATCAAAATACAATCCAAATATTAAATATCAAATTACTAACCAAATAACTGAAAAATGAATTTCCTCTCACACTTGAAATGGCAGAATGCCAATTAAAAGGCATATCTAAAAAATATCAAAATACAAACCAAATATCAAATATCAAATTACTAACCAAATAACTGAAAAATGACTTTCCTCTCACACTTGAAATGGCAGAATGCCAATTAAAAGGCAAATCTAAAAAATATCAAAATACAAATCAAATATCAAATATCAAATTACTAACCAAATAACTGAAAAATGAATTTCCTCTCACACTTGAAATGGCAGAATGCCAATTAAAAGGCATATCTAAAAAATATCAAAATACAAACCAAATATCAAATATCAAATTACTAACCAAATAACTGAAAAATGACTTTCCTCTCACACTTGAAATGGCAGAATGCCAATTAAAAGGCATATCTAAAAAATATCAAAATACAAATCAAATATCAAATATCAAATTACTAACCAAATAACTGAAAAATGAATTTCCTCTCACACTTGAAATGGCAGAATGCCAATTAAAAGGCATATCTAAAAAATATCAAAATACAAACCAAATATCAAATATCAAATTACTAACCAAATAACTGAAAAATGACTTTCCTCTCACACTTGAAATGGCAGAATGCCAATTAAAAGGCATATCTAAAAAATATCAAAATACAAACCAAATATCAAATATCAAATTACTAACCAAATAACTGAAAAATGACTTTCCTCTCACACTTGAAATGGCTGAATGCCAATAAAAAGGCATATGTAAAAAAATATCAAAATACAAATGTCACATTGAAAAATTTTATTTACAAGTAAATAAATCAAGTATCAAAGTAGTTGTAAAATCTTTCTCGCTTTTTTCTGATAAAGAGCAAATCAATGTATCATACCTATTGTGTGGTGGATTAGGTCGCTTTCCCTCTTGTGATCTGGCCCCATCCCCTGAGCTACCCTTGAACCAACCCAACCGTGCAGCTCCAGCAACTGGGCCAAGCTGAATGTTTTCACTGTCATCCAGCTGAAACAATGTTGAAAAACAGTTGAAATGGAACAATTTTCTGCTTTCTATTCAGAGAACTATGAATTAAATAATAATAATAATGCTTCTGAAAATACAGAAATTATGTTTTAATTTCAGAGACACTTGATAGTTTGATTACAAAGCCTACAACTGACCTTGAGTACAAGATTTACAGAACCTTTGCCAAGTTCGGGCTATTACTAATGAAAGGAATTATCCATGCTAAATTACACTCAATGGCCAAAGTGATTTATGTAGATCAAGTACTACCAACTATACTTCAGCAAAGTTCCTTACCCAATGACACAACAAGGCAGCAGACTTGGACTGATACAATGTTCAGATTCAAACCAACACACTTTAGGTTGCAAGGACCCAGTACTGTAACCACTACGCCACCATGATTCTTAAAATCCACACTGACATAATCCTATTTTAATTTCATGCTGCCTTATTCATCAAGGTTTTACCCATGCCCCTCATGGAAGTTACAATTACATCCAAATCTTCTGATTTTCTTAAACAGCAACCTATTTACCTGGAAAACAGCTTTTATGCAATCTGCACAGGCTTCTTTACAGTTGCAAAATATTGGAATGGGTATTTATTAATATACCAGTCATTACAAAACAATGTAAATAAAGTATGTAACTGCACACAATTCATCTTACCTTTGAGAGTTTGAGTTTGGTTGGATCAATGGTTTTATCTGTCCTGAGTGGGGCTCGCGATACTGTGTTCCAACCATCTGCTCTACCTCCCATGGGGCCTCTAGGCTGTCCAGGTCTGCCACTATCTTCAGGTTACAGAAAAAAAATATTGAGCTTATGCATTCCAGAAAGCAAAGTCTAAAACGTTTACCCAAACAGTGAACTCTAATGGGGTTCTAATTATAAAAAAAAATTAAATGTATTTTGTTTAGTAAACTAGGTATTGTGAATATATTTAGATAATACAAGTGAACAGAGATAAAAACAATGTTTGCTTGCCTCTTTACTAACTTTCCCTTTAGAAAAGGTTGAATTACTATCAAAAGATGACAAATCTTGTTTCCTGAAATTGGGCCATTTTAACTTGTGTCTTATTTGGTGTGACTTGAAACCTCATCACACTATGCCATGTTAAATACCAACTTGCTGAGAAATGTGTACAATTCTGATGGTACTCACTTCTCTTCTGGTGTTTCGGTTTTGACAAGGTTTGTACAATCATTGCCTGATCTTGTGTTTCTAGTGCTATTTCTTGATGGATCTGATCAATTGTTTTGGGATTGTTGTCATCCCTTCTTGGCACCCATTTACCCTGCAATTATTGGGATACAATTTTAAAAATTCATGTCTTCTAATAATGCTTGCAAGAACATATTCCACACAATGTCTTGTCAAGATACAAAATTATAGGAAGACACCATAATCATTTACAAAAATGTTAATTGTAAATACAACTGTTAAAAGTATGGGGACATATCTGCTTGTACCAATTAAAGTTTAATCTTATATCAATTACAAACTATGTTATTGTAAAACTGTATACCAAGTTCATGAAGAGACATCAAAAATGTTTCAGGATATATAACCAGATAAAGTATGAATTGATTTAAACAATATGTACAAAAATTGGGACAAATAAAATAGGCTGTCTTTTCTTTTCACGGGAAATTATCAAGCTCTGGTACAAAAAGCATGCCAAGTTTCATGACAAGACTGGAAAGGTTTCTGAAACTAAAGTAAAAAAGAAAAAGTGAATGTTCAAATAAACGATCTTTACTCCAGTATACCCCTTTAAACTAAGTTTTAAAAACTGCAGAATATTCTACAGATGAACCCAAGGTTCCAAGATTCCATCATACATTATTAAGCAAAGATCTGCAGTCGGTCAACATTTTTAAAAAAATATACCACAGAATCAGCAAAACACAATCTCCGTTTTGGAAAGAGCTTTCATTTGAAGTTGCAGTGACAGGATTTAACATCAACATTGTGTCTATGTTCATTACTATACCATAAAGTTCAAAAGTACATTTTAAAATCGGCTGAAACAATATTTAATCTAAAGCTTAAACCTTGACATTCAAAATGTACATTACTATATGGAGAATTTTTACACACCAAAGACATTATGCTACATATTTTAAACTGCAAGGTAAAAATTTCTGAGCTCACACTTACCTGTCTGAGTTCTATTACATCCAGCAGCATGAAGCGGACTTTAGATGACAACTTTTTTTCATTAAACATTTTCTGCATCTCAACAAAGTATTGATCCATTCTACGCTGTAACAGAAATTATGAATGCACTGATTATCCAGTTAGCAGCTTGAAAGATATATACATGCTCACAACTCAGGTCAAAATTTGTAACATTCCAGGGATTTTTTTTCATATTCCTTAGAAAGGTTGTTTATTTAACTGAATACTACTTGCAAACTGTATAGACCCAGATAAAGGTAATAATAAACATAAGGATATGAAGTTTGCAGTTGTACTGGAATTTTGAGTATATATGGTATTTATTATATCACTCAAAAGATGTTAATACTTTCAACATCAGTTTAAAGTTAAATGTGATGAACATTATATATCTTTAATGATGTCGTATGGAAATTACTGGGGTATATTATTACACAATTTTGAAATTATTCTCAAAAAAGAGCACTTGTATTATTCACTATTAGGATCAAAGTAGTTGATATTACATTTTTTCTTAAATGACTTTAAAAAAGAGGAACTTATTAGTTTTAAATATGTCTTGAACAAAAACAACTAGTTTACTTACATAATGAAATTGTTTGGCTCATTGTCATTACGGAGAAATTTCATTCAAAGCACAGATGTGTACTTACTTGGGCCCTGTCTGTATCAAGCTCCTTGCCTATAGTCTTGAGTAATGTGCAAAGGCATTCTATATTTTCTTCATCCCTGGTTCGCAGTAGTTTGAAGACACAGTCATGCACAACGTTTTCTGTGATCATTTTCAACTTGAACAATTCACCAATGAACCTGCAAAAATGTGAACCGCTGTATAACATATGCAATGAACCTGCAAAAATGTGAACCGCTGTATAAAATATGCAATGAACCTGCAAAAATGTGAACCGCTGTATAAAATATGCAATAAACCTGCAAAAATGTGAACCGCTGTATAAAATATGCAATGAACCTGCAAAAATGTGAACCGCTGTATAAAATATGCAATGAACCTGCAAAAATGTGAACCGCTGTATAAAATATGCAATGAACCTGCAAAAATGTGAACCGCTGTATAAAATATGCAATGAACCTGCAAAAATGTGAACCGCTGTATAAAATATGCAATGAACCTGCAAAAATGTGAACCACTGTATAAAATATGCAATGAACCTGCAAAAATGTGAACCGCTGTATAACATATGCAATGAACCTGCAAAAATGTAAACCGCTGTATAAAATATGCACCTCTTTAATATGGGAATGACCTGCATGTCAAATAAGCTCACGCTCAAATAAAAACCATCAACTTAAACCTCAGCTTAATGCACCCCACCCACTGACAACCTTGCACTGCTGTAAAAGTAATACCTTGTACATGCATGTAATGTTGGCAATTGGTGGTCTGACAAATGTTGGTACAGGCTCCAAATAAAAAAAATAAAATCAATGTAAACACAAAAACACTTTTGATCTAAAGCACATGTTTGGTACCAAAGCATATATTTGGCAAATTGTGCCCTGGAACTTTTCTATTGTCTAGGATAAGGAAACATACTGGTCTCTCACCAAACAAATTATTATGTTATTGTACTGCTTCATCTCATGGACTGCACTGTATGTGTGAGAGAGAGGAGGGAATAGAGAAAGAGAGAGTGCAACAAAACAAATGTACCTTATATTTCCTAAAGATCTCTTTCTGACATTCCTTTCTTCACGTTCTAGTTGTTCATTCATTTGCTGCTTTTCTTCCTCCTAAAATGATGATAATTTTGTGCCTGAAGTATAGTCAAAGCAATTTTGTAGATATATCATCAATCTATCAATAAAACTAGTAAACCCAGCATTTATTGTGTTAGCATCTTGTCAGAGCATGAAGAAATTCAATTTAAAGCTAGATGCAATAATGGCTCCTGCCTATGAAATGATGAGTTTTAAGCTACTTTTCCACCAAACAATCTGTCTGGCTTTAAACTATAAGTGATTCTTCAGCAGTTTCTAAGGCACTGCAGATCAGTTAACATTACAAAGTTCTTTTTAGTAAGGCAGTCAGTATTTTGCTACAAATTTATTCTTCAGGTCTTATGCAGCAAAGGGTAAATTAAGTCTAAAATGTTTATCAAGTACACTTTGACACTGATGATTTTCTCCACTTTCAAATCCAATGAAGGTCAATAACTTGCTGCAACAGCTTTCAACTTGTTGCAGTTTTATTACACAGCATAATCTCTCCTACCATATGCAATATTAGAGTTCACAGTCAATGCTGTGATTTAAATAGTGAATCGAAATGTGGCCATTCCCATATTCCTAGTAAGCTAGTCAAACAAAAGGTGTTATATGTTTTGCCAGATAAAAGTGTTAAGCATGAGCAGTACACTTTGACACTGATGATTTTCTCCACTTTCAAATCCAATGAAGGTCAATAACTTGCTGCAACAGCTTTCAACTTGTTGCAGTTTTATTACACAGCATAATCTCTCCTACCATATGCAATATTAGAGTTCACAGTCAATGCTGTGATTTAAATAGTGAATCGAAATGTGGCCATTCCCATATTCCTAGTAAGCTAGTCAAACAAAAGGTGTTATATGTTTTGCCAGATAAAAGTGTTAAGCATGAGCCCACAAAATGCAGATATTTCCATTGGCAATGATTTTAGAGATGCTTTTCTATGGCTACAATTGAAGTCATTTTTGAAAGCTATACACTTTTGTAGGTAACCTATGAATGCAAACAAAACTATTTCTGTTTATCATTTTTCATTGGTTAGCTATTATTAGTACTCTCTCATCATTCATGATTAATAATGAGCTGTGTCATGCATTCAGTGTTAAATGTATTGAGTGATAACTGTTTGACAATTAACTGAAGATAGGGGATTAGTGACTTATAACAGCATCCAATACAATCTCTTTCACCTTAAAAAAACAGAGGTTATTACATTTTAGTTGGAGCCATTTTATTCCTAGTTTATAGATTCTGATTCCAGACCCCGTCTTAACAAGGCAGTTGACTTTTTCCTACAAGTTTGACCAGTTCTCAGTAAGGTGTAACAAGATATAACAAACTGCTACCATAAATATGGAAAACATGTTTAAAGTTCAGTATTTGATACATACAGCAACTGTAAACATCATATTCAACTGAAACGTCTGTGAAGTACATATAGACCTTATTTACCTCTAGTACAGTTGCACAAACTTTAGTTCCATTAACTCTATGCAGATCAATGGCTTGTAACTATCTCACAACCATAATTCTTGGATTAATTTTTTTTTCATTTCACATGACATATCTCCTGACACAAGATACTCAAATTTATCACTTGTTGGATGCCATCTTTACAAATTTCTACAATCAACAGTTTGATCAAGGAATGTTTGGCATGAAAAATATGTGCAGTTTAAAGCATCTGAGGTACTGCTGTAAAGTAAGTCTGGTTCCCTAATTCCAATAAATTAAATTCTAATATGAAACCCAAATCAAACACAGATGAAACAATTATCCAAGAATTTCAGCATTAATGTTTCCAGTTTTTACTTTTAAGGGTCATTTTTGTAAGATTTACAGGAAAATCATAAGGGTTTGCAGGTCTGTGATTCCAATGACATACAGAAAGGGTGTTTTATGTAATTATGGCACATCCACTGTACTCTGACATAACTGATTACAGAACTTGTAGATTCTGTTTGACTGATTGATACATAATAAAGTACAAAAAGCCTTTCAGTTATATTCTATTTTCAACTTTGAGTAATATGCAAAGATTTCTTCAGAATTCAGAGAAAGGTCTGATAAATACTCTTCCCTGGACATCATGATGAAATACAGACCTTAAGGAAAAGCTAATCACAATGAGACTCCAGCAACAGAAATCTATGCCACAATTATTAATAGCTTCACACAAGAATATGCAATTGTTAGAAATCATGCAAGCAGCATGATCCTCAACAGCATAATGTGAACGAGGGCTTCAGTGTGTATCATCATCATCATCATCATATCTTTTTCATCATCAGATTATTAGAGCCTGACACATGTTGATACCAGGAACTCAAAGGAAACGGTTTACTTTGAAATGAAATCTAAATTTGAGAAAATGAAGTCAGATATAATGTTGATTAGAAACACTGCTAAGCATAAACAGTTTGGGATAATCAGTTTACAAGGACACAAAACTGAGAGGAAAATAAACACAGAAAATTTGTTATATTATAGCATCCTTATATCTGTTGTTGAGAATTAAAGAATGGCTGTTTCATGCTGTGTCCAAAACCATACAAAAATATATGGACCTTTTTGGGACAAGTAGTGTTTGAGTCAAAACATGTATCAAGTTTTGGGGGTTTTCTAGGGAGATTTTTAAGTATGGTTAAGTATATCTTTTCATACAGTTCTGCTGACTTTGTTGTTATTTAAGAGGTGATTATCTTTTAGCCCTCAAAGAATGTACATTTGTTAGATGACAATTACAGATGGTTATTTAACATCAAGCAAAACCAACATTGTCTAGGAGTTTTGCATCAAATGACAGGGCAATAAAGAGCACTTAAGAGATCCATATAAAGTTTGTCTGGTTCCTAACAAGCATAATAAAATCTATTATGAAAACCTGGATCCCAACTAAAACCCTGATAAGACAAATTCCAGATTTTACTGCAATTATTTGATACTGAATGTTTGCAATTCAGATATCAATTAATTAAAACTGTAAAGTTGTTGTGTATGCAACTCCAGACAATTGCATACTCCTGGAATCAAGTAAAACAGCTCATTCACACATATCAACCATGTAAAACCAGTACAGTCAACACATTATTAATGCAATGAACTAACTTTTTCCAATGCTGACTGACTGACTTTTACCAAAGCAACCTTCTCTATGGCATTCCTCTTTGAATTAAATTTTTTTTCTAAACCTCTCTCCAGCCACTTAATTAATAAAGTTATGCTGTCTGACTAAAACTTAGTGATTCATATTCAACACAACTTTTAAGACAACTGCTGACCTGCTAACCCTTCAAAAACCTTATCAAAATTTTGTTACAAGTCTGAATGTCTTCAGTCAGATAAAATAAAATCTGTGCTATTATTGTCTTGGAAGACATGTTTGAGAAGTTTTACATTTTAACAATCAAGCCAAATGGTCCACATATCAACTTTGATGTAATAAACAGCATATCAACAATGTTACAAAGACACGGCTGATCTTATTTCAACTCATATCAACTTTGATGTAATAAACAAATAAACAATGTTACAAAGACATGGCTGATCTTATTTCAACTCATATCAACTTTGATGTAATAAACAGCATATCAATAATGTTACAAAGACATGGCTGATCTTATTTCAACTCATATCAACTTTGATGTAATAAAGAGCATATCAACAATGTTACAAAGACATGGCTGATCTTATTTCAACTCATATCAACTTTGATGTAATAAACAGCATATCAGCAATGTTACAAAGACATGGCTGATCTTATTTCAACTCATATCAACTTTGATGTAATAAAGAGCATATCAACAATGTTACAAAGACATGGCTGATCTTATTTCAACTCATATCAACTTTGATGTAATAAAGAGCATATCAACAATGTTACAAAGACATGGCTGATCTTATTTCAACTCATATCAACTTTGATGTAATAAAGAGCATATCAACAATGTTACAAAGACATGGCTGATCTTATTTCAACTCATATCAACTTTGATGTAATAAACAGCATATCAATAATGTTACAAAGACACTGCTGATCTTATTTCAACTCTTGCTTGATTGGTCTCTTACTGTAGCACATTTTTCTATCTTCTTCCTCTTGGAATCAAAGTCTTTCTCTGAAGAATTGGTCTTTTCAAATTCTCGCTGACATCTTGTTAAAAGCAAGGCTCGGAAGTTGACATCTCCCTTTTTAGATTCTGCTGGCACTTTAAACTAAATGGAGAAAAGAGAGGCTTAGAACGGTCTTAAATGAAAGTTGCTCAATCAATAAATTTTTATTCAAAATATTATTTTCACTAATAGAGACACTGAAAGCATTTAATTATGAATCTTTCTGATACTATAAGTGGTTAGAGCATCCACTTTGGATGTGGGAGGTCATGGGTTCAAATCCCAGCCGAGTCATACCAAAGACATGTCAAAAATGGTACTAACAGCTGCTTCACTGGGCACTCAGAATTAAGGGTTAAGTGATAGGACTGGTTTGCCTGGTGTCAGGATAATATGACTGGGTGGGACATGGTGCTATATCTATGGCATGATCCCCTAGAATCATACATCACTATAAACTGCCATACTGCAGACATAATGATATGACTGAAAAAGTTTTAACACTATTTTAAAAATCCAAATCACACACACACACACACACACACACACACATGTGCATGGAGAAACATTTTATTCTGTGCATATGCTATTGAGGTTTTCTTCATGTTTTTTATTTTTTTCTTTTTATAACTGTACAGTGACATAAATATTTAGCAAACAATATCACAAGATTTTAGTCACAGTTCATTGCACACCTCTCAGACTTAACTTGTCAACCAAATGAATAAGACACTACACAGTATATAATAAAAGAAACACCATAAGAAATATAGGTATTTGTATAGATAATAAAAAACCAAATGACATATAAGATATTATTTATGCAATATTTTTCACTCAAGTTGCAAAAACATCTGAATTAATATTTTAACATTTTTAAGTTGGCATTTTTTCCTCCCTATTTTTATACTCTGCATAAAGTGACCATCTGACCACAAAACCAGTCATTGTAAAGTAGTGTTTTTGGCCCATCTTGCACCACCTTTTGCTAAATCATGTGCTATGTTTTGCTTGATGGAGTTTGTAAATTTTTACCACCTCTTGATTTTTCTATTTAAAAAACAGTGACATAAATATGTAGAAAATACCACAAGACTTTAAGGTCAGGTTGCTGCACACCTCTCAGGCTTACCTTATCATCCAAATGAATAAAACACTAAACAGTATATAAAAGAACATAAAAAATATAAATATTTGCAAATATAATATAAACCTTATGACAGAACAGATTATTTATTTTTCACTTAAGTTGCAGAAACATCTGGATTAATATTTTAACATTTTTATGTTGGGTTTTTTTCCCCCCTATTTTTATACTCTGTATAGAGTGACCATCTGACCACAGATAAACCAGTCATTGTAAAGTAGTGTTTTGGCCCGTCAAGCACCACCTATTGCTAAATCATGTAAAAGCCATGTTTTGACTAGAACCAGAGGGCATTTGATATGTCACTTTTGGAGACCTGGGTTTGTTGTTGCTGTAGGGTTTAACAGTATTTTTCAGCACAAGATAGGCTATACATGATGGCTGGTATTAAAGGTGGAGGAAGAACCTGGGAAAACCCTGGAACAAAACACCAACCAACAGACAGAGAGGTAATGTGATTACAGAACATGGTGGGTAGCTAACCACTGATACATGAGGTTGCTTTTTTGTATTAAAGACAAAGTGTACTTATGCTATATCATCAAGGACATGGTACAGGAAGTGTATTACAGAATACCAAGCTACATGCTAACATTCAAAATGCCTAGCATAGAGCAAATGAATGCCCTACTAAGGTGGGGAGAAGATTATTATTATTATTAATAATAATAATAATAATAATAATAATAATAATAATAATAATAATAATAATAATAATAATAATAATAATAACCAGGACTTTACATAGTGTCTAATCCTTAGAAGCTCTAAGCACTTTACAACATTTGACAATGCTTAGAAAGAATTTTTTTAAAAACATATATAATGAAATGATTACAAAAATAAAAACAACACCACAAAAATTAGAAAAAGAAAAAAATGTAATTTTTTAAAGTGGGGATACATTAAAAAGGATATATTATTAGGTCATTATGACTGTTCTGTCAGTTGAAATAGATAGGTTTTAAAGGAGCTCTTGAATGAGATCACTGTGTCTTTGTGTCCAAGTGCAGTGGGCAATTTGTTCCACATTGCTGGGCACTGGTATGCACAAGAACTTTGTCCATATGATTTCAACTTTATACACCACTCCCTCGATAACTCGCAGACATTGGGGTCCAAAAACATCGACCGCGATATAAGTGAGGGCGCGAGTTATTGAGGGACCTATAACAAACAACAAAACTAACAAAGGGATCGACGTATTGGCAAAAGGGGGTGGGGTTGGCTTAGCATGTTACAGTGTTGAATACTCAATTAATAAACGTGCTAAGATTAACAGTGAATAAATATCTCTTCATATCAGTATATATTATTTTTTTTCCTCAGAGTAACATTAATTTCATGATAACTTGTAGTATATTGATCATCAAAACATTATTCCACGTGGTTTTCCTTCGCTTAGCACATGTATGACTTAACGTTTTGACCGCATATTTAAATCACCCACGCATGTGTGCCCCAGTTATACCACGTGACCACGCAGTCGCATAAAGGTTATTATTTTGGAATTATTATTCTTAAGATAGTTATTGGTAAAAACGTAGTAGTATCGCAAATAGAAATATCGGTACATGTACGATGGCTAACTTTCGAAGAGCTAGTCGACTAGAAAAACAACGAGCAAAGATTACTTTGCATTATGAGATTTCAAGGTGTCTAGGTGACGAATGTTCATAATATACATAGTGGGATTTCTTTGACATGTTTGTTCGGAAATCAAAGGTATCCCTCTGGATTTCATTAAAAGAGCACACAATGTACCGATCATTTAGCACCCACATTCAATAGTTATCGTCTACCAAGAGGTTTATTACCTGTAGAACCTATGTTTTAACCTTGGTATATAATGCCTCGGGGATAAAGGTTGGTCCGGTTGCACAACGCTAATGAATTTTATTAATCCAAACAGACGGTCTGACTTATTGTTTATTTATATTAAGCAGAGATCTGGTTTCTAATTATAGCCATAGCTGTCACACCTGTTTGACGTGGTTGGCGAATGTGGCAATTTTTTTTTTTTTTTACAGGTACCCACGTTTACGTTTCGATATCCGGGTTTTTCTATACCAGTTTACCCGATGACAGCCCTAGATACATTACTGATATTATATACTTTAATGATCTTAATACATAAAATGTGCAAACATTTTCGATTGGTGAAGTAAAATTAAATTTGATAACGGTAATGAATACGAGAACGTATGCTCCTATTGGCATGCCTTTGAACTTTCTTTTATTGTACTTACCTTGTTTGATTTGATGCAAAATACATATTCAAAGTGATAAAACAACACCAGTCTCTTTTAATTTATTCTTTTATTGTAACAAACACTTCCCACGCCGTTGATCAGGTTCTCACGGAAGTACTCTTGGGTTTCGATGTGACAGTTGACTGACTCTTTTCATGCTTTCATCTAAGGGAATAGGTATGTTGCGACTATAGAGTTGAGACAAAATTAAAGGATTATAATGTGAATTTCACCTAGCCAGACATTTAATTAGTGTCTATTTCATTCTCTGTGGCCGCATGTTAGCATTTACCTGAATTTTTCATTGAGCACTGTTTATTTACAATTTACTGAGTATTAACAACTATTTCTCTATTTTAAAAAAAAACAATATGTGATATCTTTTTAGAAATTGCAAATTTCACAATATGGATTCTATCTTTACGGGCAATATCAATATTTATGATGATAAAAAAAAGAGTTATATATCAAGGTTTAATTTACCAATTTACCATTTCCAATCACCACATTTTTCACGTTCAACACATTTTAAAATATATTTTCTTTGAAAAAAATTGGGAGCCATGCCGGACACCGCGTTAAAAGCGGGTTCACGAGTTATCCGGGCGCGAGTTATCGAGGGAGTGGTGTAGTGGGAAAATTGAGAATGCGAGTGTCAGAAGAGGAGCGTAAGCATCTTGCAAGTGTATACACATGGGTGATGTCAGATAGGTATGTTGGAATGGAGCCTGTCAGTGAAACATAGCACAGAGAACAAATTTAGTGTTTAATTCTGGATCGTATGGATAGCCAGTGTAGGGTACAGAGAAGCGGAGAGGCATGCTCTGATCGTGGTACTCTAAGGATAATTTGAGCAGCAGTGTTTTGAACTTTTTGAAGATTCTGAAGTAGATATTGAGATGAACCAGACAGAATTGACTTACAATAGTCCAGTCTTGAAAGTACTAAGGAACACACAAGTGTTTTAGTGGCACCAACTGACAGATACTTGCGAATGGAGCTGATGCATCTCAGCTCAAGATATGCAGCTCCATCATCTTTTCCTCTAGCCTGCCTTACCTTAATCTCTAGACGTGGTGCCATGTGCTCCACTGGTTTATAACCTTATTACGTGTCCTTTGATTGTGATACCACTCACCTGCTGTTTGGCTCTGAGCATATATACCAGTCTGAAAATTCATTTTTCTCCTCTACATACCTTCTGCTCTCTTTATACTGCTAATACTCATCATCTGTATAGCATAGCAAAAGCACACTTGATCTCCAATACAAAACAACTCTGATGTAATTTAGTGGCTGGTTATCCACTGTGCTCTGTGACCATCCTACATCTCTACTATCACCTTGGTCTACAAAACGTAAGACACCAAAAGCTCCTAGGATCTAGGAAAAATGTTGCTGCTACATGACTTTAGCAAAATGAGGCAAAGCAGCTACTATTCACCTCCTCAGTTAATTATCACTGATACTGACTCTAATTCACCAAATCAGTAGCCAGCTTGGTGTGAACCATTATAGCATATATTGGCTGTAAAATAGCAGAAGAAAAATTAAACCTACCCAACTGATTGGGGCAATTGGATAGTACTATTTAACTGCTCTGTGTAAGACACATGGAGAGAACTCAAGAATGAAATAAGGGCTATTGCCAGAATGGTCCATATTGATGTGGCCATTGGTAGGGCCTACTGACCAAGATTCAATCACCTGCTCAAGCTCCATCATCTTTTCCTCTAGCCTGCCTTACCTTAATCTCTAAAGATGGTACCATGTGCTAGACTGGTTTATAAGCCTTATTATGTGTTCTTGGATTGTGATACCACTAGTATCCTGTTTGGTGTATGTCTCTGAGCATATATACCAGTCTGAAAATTCATTTTTCTCCTCTGCATACCTTCTGCTTCCTTTATACTACTAGTACTGATCATCTGTGGTTGTAAAGCACAGGCACACTTCATCTCCAATACAAAACAACTTTGAGGTAATTTAGTGGTTGGTTCATACATGGTGAGGAAAAAGTGTAATCCAAGTAGACAAAAAGAGTAAACTGAGCAGAAAATGAGTAATCCACATATAACATGACAAAATTAAATGATACCGATACTGACTCTAATTCACCAATTCAGTAGCCAGCTTGGTGTAAATCATTATAGCATATGTTGGCTGTAAAATAGCAGAGGAAAATTTAAACCTACCCAATTGATTGGGGCATCTGGACAGTACAATGTAACTGCCCTGTGCAGGACACATGGAGAGAACTGATCATGCACAAGAGAGTAGGGCAGCTAAATTAGTTTATTGCACAGCATAACAAACAATTTTCTAAAACCTTTTCATAATATACTTGCAAGTTCTGTTCTAATCATGGCATTTTGTACTAAAAAGCAATGCTTTCAAACAAAAGACTATGGTAAGGAATAGAGAACTCATTTTGAGTTTTTCTAGGTATAATGGGGTATACATAGAAGCAAGAAAATCTTTGATTAAACCTCTCAAGATATTGAATCTCAGAAACAGCAAGTTTTTATCCTCATATCAAACTACAGCAAGAAAAACAATAGAACAATCAACATCATAAAAATAAGTTTTGTATAAAATTATTTAACCCCTTTCAAATTACCTACCATAGATAAACATTTACACATATTGGCATATGCTACACTATATCTTGGGATGCAAATAGCCTGAAATTAGAAAATAACAACAACTAAAATAATAATAACTATAATAATAATAATTGTATTAATAATAAGATGGGATAATTTTTAAATGTGTCCATAAAAGAATAACTCAAACCAAAAGACATAAAAATAACATTAAAATAACAAACCCATTCCATGGGAACATGAAGAGATAATATTAACAATATTCAAATCATTTTATGTTTTAAATATATAAAGATTAATAACATTATGTTAAAGTCTCTGTGATCATCATACTTTTGATGACAAAATATCTTCAGAACTTCTATGTTTAAAGTTAAACAAGAAAGCCAAATTTATCCTGAGATCTCTCATCTCCAGGCATTTGTCAAGATTTTTGTTGAAACAATGCTGATCCAATATACTGAGAAAACATTTCTTCTCATCCTTCTCTATTACATGTACCTTCATCCATTTATGATATAACATCATCTTTATCCAGTATTGTTATATATTTTTATAGCATATCTTTTTTGTCAAATTTGGTTAAGTTCTGTTGAGCAAATCATTTCAGATAAGTTGTATAGATTTTTTGTTCTATTTTTAGTAATAATGGCCTAAAAGCATTTGTACTTTCTCTTAAATATGATCAATTTCTATCAAGCAGCATTTGAGTTATTTCAAGCTAGACTTTAACATTATTATGGTTTATTGCAAATTTTCTCAAAAACTTTCTGGTTAATATGAATGCAGTACTTATTCTAGATTATTTGTACATCAGCACATTCAAGAATAGTTGTAGTGTTTGGAATATTGGATGCATTTAGATTTGAGATACACCATTTAGTATTATCTAAGATTTAATTCCCACTACTTTAAGTTCCTTTTTCAAGTTTTCACTTTGTACTCAAGGGATATAAATTGTTTGTTGAATTTTACCTAACTTTTTGGTTTTGCTTTGTTGCTTAATTTTAAACAATAGAATTAGAACACTATTCTGGACAGCATTTATGCCCAAATTTTAAGTTATTTTGTTCAAGTAGTTTTCTGATCACGCCTGGTTAAATTTTCAATAGTTGTTAAAAAAACATTTTTTTGTTCTCTGTTTCTATGTACATGCAATGGGTGCAAATTTTTATAGTGGATCTATATTATTTGCTCATATGAAATATTTTTGTTAAAGAATGTTGTTAAGAAGTCATTTAAAGGTTGGGGTTTTTTTAGTTTTAGAATACACTACAGTTATATTTATTGCTTAATCAATGCTAAGCACTCATCACCAAAAAATGATGGCACTGAATCGTTGTTATATAAGCTCGTGCGTAGCAGACACACTCGCATAACGACCTAGTAATTAATTCTCATATATACACACAATCGTTCCAGATTCCTATTAAAGAAATCAAGGTATATAGGATTTTTGTATTACAAATAATTATAAATATATACCAGACAGAACAGACTGTGCTATCCCTGGAGCTTATATAACAACTATTCAGTGCCATCATTTTTTGGTGAAGCGTGCTTAGGCGTAATGGTATATGGGTTGGTGTATGCAGGCAAGGCGATGGGTGCCATTTACTTGTGGATCTGGGTTCGAAACTCAGTAGAGTACGAATTTAATTTCTCTAACCTGTATGATAGTATTGTTTGTATTAAACTATATTTAAAGCTAAAAAACAATATGCCCCCTTCTGCCATTGTATTAAAACCATACTAAACCAAGAACCAAACAATTAACCAACTTACTGTTTCAAACACAATATCTATCACATTTCGGAGGTGGGCTTCAGTGTTGATTTCAAGAGCTTGCATCTTAGCCACCAGTGTCTGGAATGTCTGTGGTGTAAGTTTATTGAGAATGCCTTTAACTGTTTTATACATCTTCTGTAAATAAAAGACAAAAGAGTTGTGTTAATATATTTCTGACATAACTGTAAAGATGATGTAACATTTTGGTTATTGAGCATTTTTATCTATTAGTTTCTTAAAACTGCATGACATTTACTTCAGCTTTATTTCAAATTTATCAGTTTCCAACTGTGTTGTTGTATGAAGCTCCCCATTTACTTTCATAGTCCTGGCAAAATAACAATAAAAAAAAAAATTCTTTCAGGAGAGAAAAATATATGTCATTTTTTACAAACTTCAACATCTTTTCCTTGGTCATTATATTATATACATGCATAAACTGCCAGGGAATACATTAAAATTTAATCAATTTACATTCCTTATGCCAGATGAACAGGGTGCTTTAGATGAGACAGTTCATTTCTGTATGGATTTCATCTCCATGACCCATGAAAGTCGATGAAAATCAGGACTGGGAAATGCAGTATCATCTGATATGCATATAATAGTTGTTCTTTTTGGGGCCCCTAGGTACTAAAACAAAATGTCCAAATTCAGGAACAAAAGAAATTATTCCATATTTGTGTTTAGTTCTTGATTTGACAATTTTCTCTTGACACAAACATTTTGTTTCACTTTCCCCACCTCAGATTCCACAACCAGAAAGTACAATAATAGTATAGAACAATATCTTTTGCCACAAAATGCAATTCTTCATAAGGTCTGTGAATCGTATCAAAGAAATAAAACACTAACATGCATATAAAACATAGGTACTTAAAAAATTTCCATGTTTTGTCAGACCCACCTCTTTCACTCCCCAATCTGTTCCTCTTTGGGGATGAGGACTGACTCAGAAACAAAATGTCATCTGAACATCTGAATATGTCTTTAAATCTCACATGTGTGTGCTTTAACAATTTTTTTGTCATATTGCTACAATGTCTTCAGTGTGACAATTGCACTGGGGCATCATGCAGCAGACATGTAGTATTGTGCCCCACCTAGTCACATTATCATGACACCAGGATGACCAGTCCTAACACAAACCTCTTAATGCTGACCAACAAGCAAGGCAACTGCTAGTATCATTTTTATTAGTCTTGTGCATGACCCAGCCAGGTTTTTAACCTGTGACCTCCAGCATTCGAGGGAGATTAGCTCTCACCACCAGGATCCTGGAGTGGTCCCACTTTAATTATGAAGATATGGAGAACATTTTCAGGGTGGGGCAGGTAAATATCACATGGCCTCACTCATGGTGCAACATATACATTTACAGGGTAGGGATAGGAACTTCTCAATTGTGTTCTATAATCCATATCACTTTCCAGCAGGCAACATTTATTCATGAAATAAATTACAGACAGCTTTCTCAAAATATATTTCATTAACCAAAATGCCATGGAAACAAAAAAAACATTGATGCTGATGCAGCCTTGAACTTTGACCCAGAAATATTAATAAAATTGGTCTAAACAATATACAAGATTATATGATTTATAATTTTTTTTTAAAAAAACGTATTAAAATTCTTCATTTAAAATTGGTGAAATAGACTATGCACATAAGGTCATTAATCTGATGATGACACAAATAAATATAAGCATAGAATGTTACACCAATGCAGAAGACAAAAAGACAAAACTTTGCCAACTGATATCAATCTGCAAAATAGAAGGAGCCATTGCTTTTGCAA
Organism: Potamilus streckersoni; assembly: GCA_016746295.1. Classification (NCBI taxonomy): domain Eukaryota; kingdom Metazoa; phylum Mollusca; class Bivalvia; order Unionida; family Unionidae; genus Potamilus; species Potamilus streckersoni. The sequence goes on along the minus strand of JAEAOA010001055.1, from coordinate 44,892 downwards.
ACTGGTTGCAGAATTATTGCCAGTCCAGTTTCATATTATTATTCCCCACTTGACAAACTTCATAATTATTTAGAAATCTTGCAACACAGTCAAACTCTGAAATCTTAATATTTCATAATATTAGATCAACTACATTCAACCTAAATGTTACTATAAATTAATTATATCTCCAATTCATGCAAGTCAAATAGAAACAGTAGCTCATAAGAGACACCACACATAAATTGAGAGGGCCCCATTTAAATGATCAAAATCGGGCCCCAGGTTTGTTAAGGCCGTTACTGGAGATTATAGTCCTGTAAACAGACAGCAATTAGTAATGTGTATGTAAAATAACAGTAACTATGATGCATATTTTATCTGGTATGCTTTTGTTTTGTTTTCCTAGTCCCAAAAATAATGGGGAGCATTTAAAAGGTTGGGGCAATTATTAGGAGATATACAATATCATTTTACAAGAAGTTTACTCACTTCACTCCTGATGTCCACCTCATCAAGGTCTGTCCTGTCTGCTCGATGTTTTGGTTTCCATGGCTCTTTGGCATGATGCAGCCCTATGTCTTCCTTCACTGCAAGGCTACTCTTCTTGGTCTGACTATTTGTTCTTCCATGACCATCCACACGTCTCATGCTGCTTGAGATGCCACGTGACTGCAAACATAAAGAAATCAGATTTGATAACAACATTTAAACTATTCAAATTCCAAATTTCAATGGCCAAGAAAAGACAATTTTCAACAAATTTTCAAAAATCTTACAAACTTTTACAGAAATAAAAAGTCCCATCACATTGAAAACTACTGAGGACACAAAAGACATTTATACAAATCTTATGAATTCTTATGTATTTTTTAATTTGGTCTATGTATTTTATGTGACCAGTCAAATGTACAAGTTGCCAAGATCTGTCAGTCATCTGACATTTTATGATCACTTCTTTTTTTACATAGGTTTCTTTATCCAGCTTCAATAGCAGTGCCAAGATCAACAGTAATGTCAAAATGTTTTTATTCTGATTGTTGTTACTGTGACATACATAGGCATATATATAATAACTGTCAGATTCTATTTTGACATAGTGTCACCAACTTTAAGTTCTTGAGAGGAAAGCAGGTCAAAATGTAAAGTACCCAAGTCAAAACATACTCAAGTCAAAATGTACCCAAGCAAAAACATATCCAAATCAAAATATACTCAAGTCAAAATTTACCAAGTAAAAATTTATTAAGTCAAAATGTACCCAAACTAAAGCAAGACTAGCAATGTGGATCAGATATTTACTATTTCAGGTTAACATGCTGAATGGTCTATATTATTATTAATTCTCATTAAAGTAAGAAAAGGCATGGTTGGCTTTCGATTGCTTCTGTTTGATCACTGTAGAAAACTTGTAACTTGAATAATGTCATATCTTACCTTTGAAATTTCCTTCAATATTGAAAGTACCTTAATTTAATTTGGAATAACTCAACAATGTAATTTATGTGATATAACTTACAAATTAAACCCATCTTTAACATATGAAAAATATATTAACCAAATTAGATAAATAAATGATGAACTGAATTGTCAGCAAAAAACAAAATCTTTGAGTTGTGCACAAATATATATAGTAATCAAATTAAAATATAGTTTCTGTACTTAACTAGACCAATGAAGAAAATATATGTTGATACAGGCATGCTGCCACAGAATTTTTTTCACACACACACAATTGCAATAATCTTGAAAGAAAATCTTCAAATTTAACCTATATTTTTTTTAATCTGTTTGAAAATGGTAAGAATTATAATAAATGAAACACCTTCTCCTGTAAAATTGTGACTACCTTCTCAAATTAGTTGCATTTCTAGACAAATAAATTACAATGTATGCAAAACAGTTTTGAAATTCCAACAATTATACAATCAAATATTTAGGTTCTGCATATTAACAATGCCAATTAAGTATTGGAAAAAAAGGTAATAAATTAAATCTATAACATTATCATGATATTTGACATTTTGATTCTTTCAGCTTTTGTTACAAAATCTGTTCTAAAACACAAAATATAATAAATGCAAAAAATGCTTTAGGAATGCTGTAAACTTTACATAATTTTTCCTCTAAATTTCAGTTTCTATATGTCACAGCTTTTGATTTTTAGTTTCAATTTTTTTGTTAACATGGAGCATGTTTAAAGTTCATGTCACACAAGTCATGTAGTTGTTCAACACAGAATATTTCAGTAATGGGTGTGATTTTGTGGAATTCGATTCTACATACCTATAAGTGGCAAGTATTCACTCTATTTGGATTCTTATACTGTACATCCACATTCCTTATGAAGGTCATTATTTTGATGCCCCAAGTGCATGAAGCAAAATCAATGTTAAAGTATGGAGACAATTTTGGGAAAAAAGAATCTAAAAGTGTCATTAAGTACAATTGGGACTGAATGTTGTGTGCTATGATGTAACAATGAAAGATATGCATATTGAAAAACTCATACTACCCTATATTGTGATGATTCCACTTGATGTGCTGTTTTCTTGACCAAAGTTTAGTACATGGCCACCAATTTTAAAGATCAGAGAGATCAATAATTTTCATCTTAAGTTTCTTGATGACAGCGAAGATGCAGAGCATTCAATAATCAAAATTTAATAGACTTTTGTTAAAGAAAATTAGCTTTAAATTTTAAAAGAACAGTTTAATTTAAAATAAGTAAAATCTTATATGACCCATGTGAGTTTTACTACAATGGTGTTACATGAAGAAGCAGATGCCTGTAAAGTGAGTCAAATAAAAAGACAAAATATACAAATGTCCCAAGAAGGATTAGTCTGGTTGAATAGTATGAGGGAATAAGTCATCTGTTATCCATATTTTGTTCAATAATCAATGTTTCTACAGGAATGAGAGGTATCACAATGAAAGGAGTATATTCTGAAAAAGTGAAGGTGCATGTGTGTCTAAATGGAGGATACGTTTTGTTTTAACAGCAGCCATATTGGGCCAAAGCGTTCTGTGGCAATTTCACACAAGCATCACTCCAACACAGTTACTTTACACAGCATTAAGAAGAAAACAAGTTGTGTTGCTTTCATCCACTGTAAAGTCGTAAAGAAAGTTATCCTTTATCCTCTACAAGATTTACCTTCATAACCCTCAATCAACTGGTGAGTGTACACATTACCACAGAATCATGTGCCTGTGTGGTAAATCCACCTATTTTACAGATTGCATCAAAGAACCAATTAAATTTTATCGTCACTGATGCAATCTAACAATGGAAGATGCTAGAAAAAGCACAAACACCTGCTTAAATAAATACTAAATTTATATTCCCAGCCATTTATAGTAAAGTCTCCCAGTCACACACTGTTAATGTAAAAGTTTGCTGATAACTGTTGAGTTTGTAGACTTAGCTTTGATGCACAAAAATAACGTAATAAATTTTCTGTAAAAAGGGAGCACAACAGACAAAAGGAGATTGTCTCTGCACAAAGAATATGCATCAATATTACACTTGGAAAAACTTTTAATTAATTTGTCACAAATGTTCATTCTTTGATGAACAAGGTATAATGACAATGTTAATGCTACTGACAATGGTGATATATTCCTACCATCAATCTCGCTGATTCAATTATACTCATAAGTACCTGTAAACCACAGCAATTAATACTCAGCAGAGACTTCAACAGCCCAGACATAAATTGGGATCTCTAGTGATCCTAACAACATCAAGGATCAGAACATCCAGCAAAAACCTAGTAAACACTATTGGTGAATTAAGCCTTGTACAAATTGTACAGGAACCTGTTTGAAGTGACTAGCTTGTTGTCCTTGTATTCACACCTAATACATCGCTGGCCAAATCAGCTGTTTAGTGTTTCTGAGATATTAATTCTCTAGAGCTAATTGGGAATCGATATTCATAGAATGCAATAGGATTTCCCATGAAATCCAGCAGAAGTACACACGAGATAAAACCAGAAATGAAATTCACAACTGTAGGTCAACATGAAGCTCCAAACATGACTAAAAAAAAAGGCACAACTCTACAAACCAATAAAGAAGCAAAAGATCTGGACCAAGTACAGGCAATTTAGAAGGAATGCAAAAGACAATTCAGAATGGCAGAATGGGACCATGCCAGCAATGTTATTCATGATGGGCTATTAGAAAAAGAACCCAAAATCATTCTGGAAGTATGTCAAAACAAAGAAACAGGACAACATTTGTACAGCACCCCTCGAATAGAAAGGCAACATTTTTGCAGATTCTAAAGCCAAAGCAGACAACTTAGTTGAGTAATTCCAATCTATTTTTACCAGAAATAATGACAGGCTCTTTACCAAAACCGAAAGTACAGAAAAACCTCCAACATACCACACTCTTAAACATCAATATCAAAGGAGTAATCAAAAAACTACTTAACATAAATGCATCTAAGACCATGGGACCTGACAACATACCAAACATAGTCCAGAAAGCATATGCACATAAACTTTCTAATGGTCTACGTAACATCTTTCAACTCTCACTGGACATTGGAATAGTTCCACATAACTAAAGAAATTACCTCATCTCCCCTTAATAGACACTTAGCAGAAAATTATAGACCCGAATCCTTAATGTATGTGTCATGAAAAATTCTTGAATGCATCATTTATTAACCACATGATGAGACACTTTGACAAACACAAAATCCTTACTAAACTAAGCCATGACTTTTAATCTGGCTTTTCTATTGAATCACAACTACTAGTCATTTTACATGGTCTTCTACAACCCTTCAACTTACAACAAGTTGATGTTGCAATTTTAAACTCTTTTGAAGCTTTTAACACAGTGCCACACAACTTTTTCATAAAATATGATGCTATAGACTGCATTTACAAACAAGTGTCCATCCTCCTTCCAACAGACTGGGTCATGGACGTCATCTGTGAAAGCTAATACTCATAAACCATTTAAATCAGCTTTCCTCAAGAGCTACTAAGATGTGAACTCACCCCACCCCACCCCACCCCACCCCACCCCACTGTAGTTATATGTCCTTATTGGTTTCTGCTAAATACAGATACAGATAGTATTTGTCACTACTACCTAGGAGTTTTCATTTACGAGGCTATCCAATGATATATACACATTAATAACATCTGCCGTAATAGCCAAAATAGAAAGGATTTGGGGCTGAAACACTTTAAAACTTAGTGAAGATTGATATATGATTCTGGTTGTCACCTCGATTGATATATATGATTCTGCCTGTCACCTCGATCACAACACCACATTATCATGATTGTTTTTCAGTCAAATGGTGGCATCACAACTTGGGCCACCAGACCATACATATCTTGGAGAGCTGCCAAAGCAGTACCATACTATAATGGTAGTTGAACCACCTCTGCTTCCAAATGGGAACAATGACCTTGATATTCTGAATAGAGCAACACTACAGACTGGTTTACAACTAATAACCATCCATTTCTGACTTAATAGGCATGATTTTGCCAGACACCTTGATCATAACATATCTTGGAGATCTGCCAAAGCAGTACCATACTATAATGGTAGTTGAACCTCCTCTGTTTCTAAATGGGAACAATGATGTTGATATTCTGAATAGAGCAACACTACAGACTGGTTTACAACTAATTGCCATCAATAGTAACTGGTAGTAATGGGACATTTCTGACTTTATAGGCATGATTTTGCCAAACAAGTAGATCATAACAACAAATTATCATGACAGTCAATTACATTAAGTAAAAGTAACAATACATACCCTATTTGGACGACCAGACCATACATATCTGGGTTTCATGTCCACAAAGTTGCTGCCCTCTGCAAAATCTCTGTTCACTGGTTGTAAACTTGGCTGGAATAGATTGCATACCTTATACATACACAATATTTACATAACCAAGTACATTATAGCTTAAGACCTACAATATTTTGACACAAATTTTCCTGCCTAGCTACTTTTCACTGGATGAATAATAATAATAATAATAATAATAATAATAATAATAATAATAATAATGACTTTGTATAGCATCTAATCTTTAGAAGCTTTAAACGCTTTACAATATTTGACAACACTTAAAAGATATATATATAATAATATGATTACAAAAATAAAAACAAACACTATGAAATTAGAAAACAGAAATATGCTGTAAATATCTAAGGTAAGAAAACATTATTAGGCCTTTAAGTCTGATGTTATAATTGTAATAGATGGGTTTTAAGGGTGCTCTTGAATAAGATCACTGTGTCTTTGTGTCTAAGTGTGGTGGGCAATTCGTTCCATGTTGCTGGGTCCTGGTATGCAAAAGAGCATTGTCAAGATGATTTTCAAAGTGGAAATAATGAGAACATAAGTGTCAGAAGAGGAGCATAAGTATCTTGCTGGTGTGTACACATGGGTGATGTCGGAGAGGTATATTGAACTGGCTCCCATCAGTGAAATGTAGCACAGAGAACAAATTTTGTGTTTAATTCTGGATTGTGTGGATGGCCGGTGTAGGGTACAGAGCAGGGGAAGGCATGTTCTGATCATGGTACTCTAAGAATGAACCAAGAAGCTGTGTTTTGAACTTTTTGGTGCAAAAGGACATGGTTGGCCAAATATTGCCTTTGACACAAACATTAGCGATAAATAATAGTCTTCGTAAGGGCATTTGCTAGTGGTTGCACACAGATTACTATGCATACATTGTAACATAAATTAATATGATTTAATGAAATATGTCAAATTATGTCCTAAATAGGTATGTTTGTCCAAACCCTCAAATATTATCATCCTTCTGTTCTTCTTGTGTTATGGCTCTTTGGTCTTTAAATAAATAACATAAATATGCAAAACCAACAATTTTAATAAAATCAATAAATAATTTAATCCTTTAAATGAAACATGAAAATTAAAGAGACACATACAGTACATTGAATTATATAGCATTTTTTAATTAATTATAAGTCTTGAATGTGCTGATGCACTAAAAGCATTGAATGCACTGATGCACAAATAGCATTGAATGCGCTGATGCACAAATAGCATTGAATGTGATTATGTGCCAGTAGTCTTGATGTATCACAATGATATAATTTAGATTGCCCTTGAATAAATTCACAATAATCCCAAAGCAATATTTTAGTCCAAAATGTTAATGAGCACTTTGTAATTCCAATTATTATTTTAAATAAATAATTCATCTCATATTATATCAGAACACAACAGGAAACAATTCCAGGAGCATTTTTAAAAGAGACATGAATCATATTCTTGATCTCAACATTATATACCTCATTAGTGAACCAGTGTTGCAACAACTGTTTCCTACAAATTCAATCATCTTGAAGGAAAATTACCCCAAACTATAAATAAATTTATTTCTTGGAACCTCACAAGGTTATAATCTATGCGAAGTCTTGAACTCAAACCACAATGAACATCATTTATAACTTAAAATCAAGACAAAAATCAGGTACACATAAAACCTATATCCTTAATCATGAACAAAGGAACACACTAAATGAATAAATTAAATGTAGAAAACACATGAAAGTTTTCAAAATCTAACAATGCAGCTAAGACTGTTTCTGTAACCATCTAACACATGTTATACATGTTCTTGTTGATAAGAAACAGAATATTAAAGATAAACTGTGTTCACAGTTCATCCATTATCATGATCATCTCCACAGTATCAGAAACAAATGTCATTTTCTTTACTATAAGTATGCCATTGTATGAAAGGTTCTTTATTTTTTATATTGTCTTTGAACATCTAGGCATTCTTTAGCACAAAACATAATCTGAATATTCAGACTAAGGAAGCATATACAAAAGAGGTATGAAGGAAAGCAACCAACATCTACAAGAAGAATCTGCAATTGCTATATTGTTTTAATAAAGCCTGAAAAAAAATGGATGATGATAAGAAATAAACAGGTGTTATTTTTTGTTATCACATTGCTCCCTAAAATTACATTTCAGTTTTGTGACCTATACTTGCAGGATGTAATTATGTTCTCCAGGGTGCGCCTTATCAAGGCCTACCAGAACCCTAGCCTCTCTGCATATCCTATCAGTAGTAAACTTGAAGTTGCTAATTCGGTCCATTGGGGGAGGGAGTCTTTATTTTCTTCAGAAACAATGGACTAGATTACTCAATGTGTGTTAGCAAGGGTGCCTTAATCATGGGCAATAGCAAACAGCAGGATCCCAGCCTTGGGTGTTGTGGGTCAGCCTCGTTTTCTCAGGGTTTACTGCAAAGGCAGCCAAACCAGGAAGGAATGAACACATGACAAACGGCCATAAATATTCAGGAACACTGCTTGTGATACCCGTGTGCTCATCTGTGTAGAGTGTTCTGCTGACGGCCATCCTGGGCATTTCACTGCATGGATAGCCAACCATTCAAAGTCTGGGGCTCAGAAACTGTCTGGGTAACATGCAGATATGTTGAGGCCAGTCTCTCTCTCTCTCTCTCTCTCTCTCTCTCTCTCTCTCTCTCTCTCTCTCTCTCTCTCTCTCTCTCTCTCTCACACACACACACACACACACACACACACACACAAACAAACAAACAAACAAACAAACAAACAAACAAATGGTCACAAGTGAAAGATCTGTAATAATCAGTTTCAGGAAAACTATCAAGTTAAGGAACAGATAAATACAAGGTAATCGTTAATTTACAATAATTAGCAAAGCTCAATCAGAAGAGGGGGATAACTGTACTAGGCATCTGGAACATTGGACCTGAAGTCCAATATATATTTTTGCATCATAACAGACACTTGTGTGATGACTCCCTTCATAGTCTAATGAGTATTTGTGCAAAGCAGAAACACAACATCGTGCATATCTTGCCTTATTAGCACACGTTTTATGGTCAGTAAACAAACAATGTTTTGTCCAAGTAGCATTTGATCCTAATAATGTGCTGAATATGAGCAACATAATTTTAGAAAGAGCAACATTTTAAACCTTTTTAAAATATGTTTCAAAATATTTATTAATGTGTCTTGTTTGACACTGAGATTTGAATTAAGTTTGTTGGGGTTGTCATCCAAACCGGAAGATGCACTGCCAACAGGGCTGAAATAGTGACATTATTTTTACGGGCTCGACAATATGTTACACGGCAAAAGATTGTACTATTTTCAACTGAAATCTGTACAAAATATAATCATTAATAACCTTTCAATAACCAGATATGATTTTAATAGAACTGATAGCCAGCATAAGTTATAAACTCCAGGGCCCAATTATTCGAACACAGGGAAAAACCAGAAAAATGTTTTCAGCAGGTTGTTTGCACTCGTACACAAGTCGCACACCTCTTTCTACCCTCCCCCTCCGTGGCTCCGAGTGGCCTAGTGATCTAAAGCGCTCTCCGTTACGGCTCACTTCCATCACACCTCTGTCTGCGTGGGTTCAAGTGTAAGATTCGGCGAATATGGATATGTGAGAAAGCTTGCCAGTAGCTTCTCGTGCGTCAGTGATTCTTTTCCACGTATTTCCCGGTTTCTTCCTCCACCATTAATACTGGCCGCCATGTATAGCCTATCGTGTGCTAAAAAATGGCGTTAAGCCCAAGAACAACAATTCCCCCTCCTCCAATTCCAGTGTATGACATCGCATATGGACGGCTCCTTGTTGTTTTTGTTGTACTTCCTTCATCTATATTTAGCTACTCTCATTCCAGTATTCAGATTTGTGCAGCGGCATGAAAAGGGGTTGGGGCATTTTTGTAAGTACAGTATATAGTTCATTTTTTAGGGCCATTTAGCGCGGGATATAAGCATTGTGCTATGAACATAGTTTTTCTTTATTTTTCTTTGATTAAAGATGAGCTCAAACTGGAACACATGAAATTTGCAGCTCTCTGTGAACAAGTAAAATGTGTTTTGACTGCGCTGGTATTTCTTGAGGTCATTAAGATGCAGAAATATGGCACAATTCGACGCTTTTGATGAACAAACGCTCCTTTGGGAGAATTTTAATTGGGGGAGGGCATTTTTGTATGTAACAAATAATGTTGATTTCGTAAAAAAAAAAAAAAAAAAAAAAAAAAAGGTTTATTTTGTAGCCAATGTGACGCGATGAGCACGTGCATATCACAGCTGCTCGTATCGTTGCTTACAATTTACCGTCGTACATGTACTATATAAGTAGTTATTACCTAGTACATTACAACGGTAAATTTTAAGGGGCGACTATAAACTCCGAAATACACTGAAAAACCGAAATACACTTGTAATTAGATGTTCTCGGTGAATATATCGGTGTACAAACTGGAATTTTGATTTTGTTTTGTTTGAATAGTATTACGGAAAAAAAACAAAATATGATTGGAGCGATTCTGATATGGATTATTTGCTTTAATTCCCCCTCGTTATTGCTAACTATGCAATGGCGCAACTAGGTCGTACTTTATTCGACAGAAACAATCCACTGAGAATCGTAGTAATACATACACTGAATTAAAGTGAATAGAATCAAAAGTATTCTCTGACATTAAATTATATATGTACTTTAACTTTAATGATACAATTTGTGAAAATAAATAGCAATTTGATTAAGTTGTTGTTTAAAAGGTTTCCCAATTTTTGGCAATAATGCAACGTACTTATATGCTACTTTTGTTACAATGACAGTTGATTATGACAGGTGTTAAGAATGATCCGGAATTGATGAGTTCATTGAATGCCCCAACATACAAAAATAAGTAAATTGTTTTTGAAGTTGAATGTTGGATTCAGTAGACGGAATGTTAGATTCCCATAAGACTATAATGCATTTTAATGAAAAGGGGTTTTTTGGAGGAGAGTGTTGACTTTTTTTTGCAAATAATAAGTGTTTGTATGATAATTAATAAGTCGAAAGTCTGTCGTTAAGCATTTTTGTTTTCATTGATATATTCCAATAAATATAACCGATAAAAATCATCTGTCTGATTCACATTCAAAACACCACATCATGTTCATGATAAAATATATAAAGAAGTATTTTCAATGATCAGGTTTGGATTTTTTTAGCAGTCTTGATCGCAGCAGCAGAGAGGGTGAACCCTATAAACTGGATTCGAGCAAAACATATTAAAAAAATAAAGATCACACGGAAATTATTTTTTTAAAAAAGGTCAATCATGTCAAACTGAACTCTCTAACTTACCAAGATTTTTTATGATGAAAAAGTCAATAGGGTTTAATTCGCCGTTGACGCTTGTGTTTATAAAATTTTGTGAGTGATCGTTTATGTACTTGTGCACTCAATTTGTGTCGTTCACCCTCTCTCTCTGCTGCAATTAATTAAACAGCTAGTATAAATATTATCAATAATGAATATTGGAGAACCGAACTCAGCTAAATTACCTAGAGAGCGATTAGAGGCAATTAAAAAATATTTATCTGTTCGTGATTCTGTTAAGCAACAACTACAATCACGTCAGGAATCTCAAGTTGAATTTGAAGAGGATACAAAACAATTATTTAAACCTATCATGGAAACCACTAAAGGTCTCCTACCTGTGTTGGAAAAAAAAAAACTACTGAAGCAACTGGAAAAAATAATAGCAGAAAAAAATGATTTTACGTTGTCTTCCAGCTGATATAGCTGATGCTGCTCAACCTGAAGGCGCTAAAGCACCATCCCCTAAACAAAATCGTTTTGCAGTAGGTAATGTTGAACTGTTAAATAAATTTAATGAAGACACTGTTAAAGTAATTAAGAATAACATTAAAGACCTTCAACAACTAACTCTATTTGCAATGGATGATTTTGCTCGAAGAGATAAATTAATGAAACCTGGACACGCTAATGTTATTAAAACTCGCGAACAATGGCAAAAATCATTATATCGCATATATTATAGTATTATAGTGAAAAAGTTAAAGCTAATTATTATATCAGGGTTATGTCAATGAAATTGATGATATAATCAACTTAAGAAGACAAGCAAAAAATACAAAGTGAAAAAAGACAAGAAAGAGAAAAGCAAAAAGAAGAAGCAGGTAGAAAAAAAACCGAAAATATATAAATAAAGGACAAACAGCTCCTTTAACAACATTGGAATTACCACCACCATCAACACCACGTGGAGAAATAATTCAAAAAGATAAAAAAAAATCTCCAAAATCAAGCAAAAAGGATGAAGGGCAAGACGCTCCCCTCAGTTAAGACGAATGGTGGAGGCGATATATAGAGAAAGAAAAAAGAAGAGGAAGAAGCAAAATTACTAAAAGATATAGAAGAATCAGGACTGTCTAAACCTCCTACTGGAAGCGGTCTTACTACTCAAGGAAGCGGCCTTATCACTTGTCCTAATAACGTCCTTGCCGATGATGAAAGACTAAAAATTCTGATTAGCAGAAACGAGCTGATATTTATTCTCCATATATCATTAATGAAGCAGTTGATATTTGTAAACGATTATTTACAGGTGGTATCGTGGATATTAATGTGTATCAGTCTCTCATTAATGAAATCGCCGATGACTACCACAGTGATTGGGTATGTAATTAAATATAATGATTATAATAAAATAATCGTACATAGTACTCAACGCCGTAATGCTTTTGACTAGAGCCTTATCATAATCACTTCCAATTACAAGGCTTTTAAGACTTGAATCCATACGTTTTACTTTCAAATGATGGGGAAAAAATGACTGTAGGTTTCAAAATCTCTATTTTCATGAATAAAGAGCGGTCAAAGAAATATTGGTGTTTCACCTGTTCTGACTCGCTTTACTGCAAGTTGTTTGTAACATGTATCTGTCACATGCATTTTGCAGTGCCAAGTACAGTCTGCCCGAAGCAACAAGATTCTTAATGTCCGTTATTTGTTCGTGTGTGTACAAAATTACATAAGACGGTTTACCGCTAGTCCTGATAATTGATCGTACAAAAGAGTTATTTTCAGTTACCAAATTTTCGAAATGTCTGATTTGCAATATTGTTGGAGTGTAATGGAGCTTTTGTGTCCTTTGACTTTTTATATTTTTTTCTTTTGTCATAAATTTGTTGAACTTCTTTCGTTTGGAACAATTCATCAGATTTGAAAGTTTTTTGAATACCTTGTGAGGTTTTATTTTATCAGTCATTTCTGCGATGTCATCGAAAACATAGTGAGGCGTTCGCAAACATTCTGTGCTTGTCGCGAGTTTCCATCCGGCGTTAAACCAGGTAATGTCCCTACGTATTCAACCAGTAACAAATTACTTGAAAGACGTCCCTCCCTAGCCAAATAGTTGAGGAAACAAACTTTCTTATTAAACATTATCAAATGAAGGAAATCTTTCGTTAGGCTAACAGTTAATGCAATTTCATTCATATAATTTAGTTATGGGGAATAAATAAGTATAAATAATCATTTAAAAATATGTCTTTGTAATTTGTCTTAAATTTCACACGTTTACCTTTTCGCCAATATTTAGAAAAATTTATAAAATTTCGCAACATTTTGTTACTTTGCACAAATTTTCGTAACTTGTCGCACTTTAATCATGCCATTTATCTATCTATTGATAGAACATAAGAGTTGTATTAATCATACCATTTATCTATCAAGAGAACATAGAGTTGTATTACCTTTGTAAGGCTTTTCCGGCATCATACATATCCCCGTTGAAAGAACGCTTTATGCAAAGAAACTTCAAATAATCGCGAGACCATGATCTCAGGTCTTTTGCATTCTTAGAAATGCATTCTGTATTGACCCATGGTCTGCAATTTGTACATTGCAGAGTGTCATTTTACATTCACTGGAACACATGGATATTGATCCATCCTTGTGTGTGTGTGTGTGTGTGTGTGTGTGTGTGTGTGTGTGTGTGTATTGTATAGAGCTTTCATATCAAAACATTTACTGCTCATTTATGAAATGAGTGCCTAATAAGACGGTGATGATTTCCTTAGGAGTAAAATTAGAGAATAATGAAAACGTTGGACAAAAAGGTGTTGTTTGTTTAATGTGCGTGACATTTTGTTTTAGCTTGAGCCAGATATTAACTCCCTTCCAAAACTACCAGTCTGAGACTTTATCATACCAGAACGATCAACCGTTAATCAAGTAAGAACATTTGACAACTGTTATAAGAGGAAAATAGATAATAAATGGAGTCAAAATGGCTCCAATATTTTATTTTGCTCTGTATTACTATTCAAACAATAACAAATCATAATCTTTGTATGTACAACAAAATTGACACAGAGAACATGTAATTATAAGTGTATTTCGGTGTGTGTTTCGGTCTTTCAGTGTATTTCGGTGTTTATAGTCACCGAATTGTAAGTAACGATACTAGTCCCTATGGTACATATTACGTCCCATCTATAAAAAAAAAAATCAACAACAATTGCAAGTTTTTCAAATATTGATGTTTTGCCATGGTATTCCCCGATTAACTACCTTCTTTTAATTTTAATTTTTGAGCCGAAAGAGGTTGTAGTACAGTACCTACCGCTTTCTCGGTGCAGTCAGTGTTGATGTAAACGTCAGCTTCGAATCCTGGCACACCTTCACTGGGTAATTCAACATTTGTCCGGCAGATGGGGCAATCAAATCGATCGTTGCGAAGGTTAATCCGTACATAATCCCCCAGACAATTGTAACAGAAACTATGGTGACATGATATTTGCTTAGGATTTTTAAAACTACCCAAACAGATAGCGCATTCAAGTTGTCTTTCCTCCATTTTAAGAGCACTTTCGTTTTCTTCGATCAGTAGAAATAGGGTTCTATCGGTTTAGTCACGTGCATAATCAATTTCACTGAAGTTTTTATTACCCGATTTAAGAATTATAATTTAACGTAAAAGCACGCAGACAGCCTTACAAAAAAAATCTTCATAACTTCCATTTGTGTTTTCAGTAAATTAACACATCATATTACAACCTAAAGTTTGGTGACTTTGAATGTATTAGTTCGATAAACTGACCTAGATATCCAAGTCAGTGATAAAATGTGCGCTAAAAATAGCATTTCAAGGAAATCCCTGTTTGTAGTAAATCACTGATTGCATATTTTATATTTATCCAATTTTATTAACGTGTGCTTGTTATCTGTAATGAAGGGCATGCATCTATACGGCCAATATAGACATATATAATGCCTATGTACGTAACATCTTTAGAGGTATATGTCCACGCATTTATCCATCTGACAAAGGCGTGTCATAGAAATGTAGAATAAATGATAACAGATAACATACTTCTTTAGTAGTAATAGTATTAGTAGCAGAAGCAGCAGCAGTAGTGATAGTATTCATGAAATGGAAATCGTTTAACTTTTTTTATAAAGGGCATACTGTCGTCTTCATCTTTTCAAAATTATTAATTGTGTTGTTATTGTTATTGGCATTATTATTATTATTATTATTATTATTATTATTATTATTATTATTATTATTTTTATTATTATTATTATTTTTATTATTATTATTATTATTATTATTATTATTATTATTATTATTATTATTATTATTATTATTATTATTATTATTATTATTAAATATGCGCTGAAGTGGTAATAATAAAATTCATACATCTTATGGAAATCAAAACAGGAATGATTACTAGAGGGCATGTAAAGCTTTTAGAACCCAACCTAAGATTTGTGTTTTAAATTACAGATGTATGTACTTTTAGAATGATCAGAATTAGCCATAGAACAATAAGATTAAAATAAAGTAATCAAATCAAATCAAGATATATTATATTACAATATAGCAAAACAAAAAATTTACCCGGAATGCACTTTCTGTTTTAAATTTTATACAATAGTGACCATACTGAAATATACCTCTTCTAAGCCAAGAATAGCGACCATTCCACTAGAGTCAGCAATTTCACCATAGGTAGAGGGCAATAATATTTTACTAGCCAACCGAGTGTCATTTACCTGTCTCTTTCAACTAGCCAAAAGAATTGCTAGATGACCGGCATGCTGGAGAATGGCTGTGTAATAAGCTTAGTTGCAATCCAAATACATCAGGAAATATTAAATCTGACCATTACTCGCTTTTACCGTTTTTATTTTAGTCCAACTGACTGACCAATTTGTCAGTTTTCCTTATTATATTCATCTGGCGTTTACCCAGTTGCAAATTTTCAAAAATTCTATCGAATACAGATTTTACACAAGCTAACAAATCATGCGTGATTTTATAATCATCTTAACTATTCTGTGGTAAATATTATAATTTTATGTATTGATTTTAAAATTGATTCTTTATTATTTCTCTCTGACTATATGAAAATCTCATGGGACTTATTTTCCCTCAAAGCAGTAAAATATTTTTAAATGGATTAAAAAATGGGGAGGGATTTGATAAGTTTTACTGATGCTTGGCACATCAACACCGGAACTGTTCATTCGTTTAAATTTACCCAGGCCATCTTGCGAAACGCTTTTTAAGAAATCTAGGAATCTAGAAAAATCACAATAAGAAAATTTCCATCGCTGAAGGTGTTGATGTGCCTCTCGTGGCCGGTAGTTTCGAATGTACTAACGCACCAATGTCCTGAATTGTATTTATGTGCAAGCAGTCATTCGTTGAATCACAGTAATATATTCCAAGATTCGCTTGTTTGAAATCACTAGTATTCCCAGTTATTGTCTCGTTCCAAGAATATTATAGAGCACCTTGTATTTCCAGAGAAGAATACTTTGAAATAAATAATTTCAGCCCAGATCAAAAACTTAACACAACAATGATTCTGCTTCAATATCTTGCAGCATGAATAAATCATTTTTCCCAGTAAACAGGATTGTAAAGCCATCTTCTTAACCCAGGTTATAATTATCATATTCTATTTTTTTTTAAAAGCTATTACCTGAAGGAAAATTTCATTCTAGAAGATTCCAAATGTTTACAAGATAAAATCTGTTACTAAAATTACAATATAGAATGTGGTGAACAAAATGTCCTTAACTCAGATCAAGATAAATATTTATTTTGATAATGATCCTAATATTAAACCCATGCTCAGAGAGAATATATTAACTATGTATTAGTTGTTTACATAATACAAAATATCAATGAATTTGGTCAAATATGCAATGAACTTGATTTTGGACAAGGTCAGCTACAAGATGCAATTTTAAAATCCCAACAGCATCTTATGAATAAAAGCTAACAAGCAATGCATAATATATATATATATATATATATATATATATATATATATATATATATATATATATATATATATATATATATATATATATATATATATATATATATATAACATAAAGATCTTAAACTTAAAAGATCTTTGAACTTAAGAACAAATACACATCATTAATAGCCATTGGTGAAAGTTTAATGTTGATATCATTCAGGAGATTAAGGGACAGTAAAAGTTTCAACTGAGTCACCTCGATGGTCATACTGAGACATAATATTTTCAAGATCGTCATTTCAGTTGCCTCCTTGGCAGTAATATTGGCACCAGTTTCATTTTGGACCAACTGTTCATCATAAGAACACTTTCAGTGAGCACTGACGTTTGATATCATCGTTCCCTGAGGATGTTTAGTGATAATTACATGTTTGAGATGGATGCACTTTCGAACATCGCCATTGTCATGCAAGACCAAGTAGACATTAGAATGAATGTGCTTGTAAAGTTTCATTATAATTCTCATGGTAGTTTATTAGAAGTAGTGACATCAACCTTACTCTAAAACACAGTGGATGCAAACTTCTTTTGACTGCTGAGTGTTCACAATAGGTCATTCCATTAACGTTTCCGATATATGACCAGTACAGCTAACCAATAATATATAAGCTCCATTTTCACTTAGAAACAACTATATTTCATTGGAAGTCTTTTTGATAAACCTCGTGTCAATATGATCATCCATTCATGAGTAGTATTGATAAAACTGTTTCAAGATAGTGGCAGCCATGCTGGATGTAAGAATGGCGCCGTTTTCTTTCAGACCCAGCTAGATTTCATGAGATGGCTTTTGTGTAAACCTCATGTCGATATGGCTATCTAGTCAGATGGGTATATTCAATGTTAGATCGGATCATGTTGATGTGGATTTAACCATGCATCATTGGACGTATTTTTGTGAAAAGTCCACGTCAGCTAACTTTCCATTAAATAGTAGAAATGTCAAGATTTAAGATGGCTGCCATGGCAAACAAAGTGGATATCATATCTGCACCATTTTCATTTTGGATCAACTGCACATTAAAATATGTTGGTGCAAGCCCCTGTTCAGATAACTATCCTATTCAAGAGTAGTAGTGAAAACAACATTTTCAAGATGACCACCGGCAGCTGCAGTTAAGGGTCATATGAAATGCGAATAGGCTTAATGGGTGAGTGGCTGTTATATGGTCAATTTTCACGTATCGTGCGGAATGAATATAAAGGTATGTATTATTATCTTTAAAAAGAACTTTAAATATTCAGGAACAATCGTTTATACATAAAATGTCTTTATAGGAGCCAAAAGAGGCCATTTGGTTTTGCATTTTAGGTGCAATGGAACTCTGCATTGAAATAACAATGAGTTACGGCATTGTAATTATATTATTACATAAAGACTAAGCAAAAAAAAAATATCTGGGGCCCCGAGTGGCCAAGTAGTCTAAAGCTCTGTCCGTTACGGATCACTGCCATCTCACTTCTGTCTGCGTGGGTTCGAGTCTAGGATTCGGCGAATATGGATATGTGAGAAAGCTTGCCAGTAGCTTCTCGTGGGTCGGTGGTTCTTTCCGGTGATTTCTCGGTTTCTTCCTCCACCATTAATACTGGCCGCCATGAATAGCCTATCGTGTGCTGAAAAATGGCGTTAAGTCCAACAACAACAACAACAACAACAACAACAACTAAGCAAAATGCAACGAAAGTTACATTTTTCCATATACATTCAGCCTTGTGTACCAAAAACGTAGAAATCATCACGATGCTATGTAATGGCGGCTGACTTATTAGTCTTCTACCATTCCAACCGAATGTTGACTGGTGTTGATATCAGAGGTGTACCTGTAATCCGATTGCTTTCAAACATTCCGTATTGAATTTACAGTTGTGGATGGTATTGACAGAGGAAAAACGAATTTAGAAGCATTCCATGAATTCATACCATAAAATTACTTTTTTTTTGCTTGTTTAAATTTCACTACTTTTCATCTCATCTTTCACCTCATGTGGTTCTCGCAGTATTAATCCGTCAAAGTTGTTATTTTCGAGCATCATCAGTATTTCGTTCTTACTACACATCTCAAGATAATGAAAAGTATTTCCCATTACCTACGTATCCAACAGTATGTGAACTATTGTAGTTTCTTAAAATGTATGAGAAGGCACTTTCCGTAAAACAAGAGTGCGATTCAAATAAAAACAAGCCAAATGTTCACAAAATTATAATCTGATAAAGTTATGAACATTTAATACTTTACAAGATAATAATTCATTTATTTTTGGTGGCTGACATGATTGTCATTAATCTTAAATGTTGAATTAAATATAGCACAACATGCTAAATGACGATAAATATGACATGTACGCATGTGCAGAAATTAACTGTTCAAGATCTGGGCCTTTCTTTATTATCTCGATATATGTACCTTCATCTACTAACTTTTTTTGCATTGTCCTTTGCGATAGAACACGTACTGAATTCCTCCTGTACATCTCTTTTGAAAACTGCATTTCAATAATGTATGAGTATGACCCTTATTTAGTTACAAATATTCGTTTGAGTACAAGCTTTGTACGAAATACATTTTCAAAGAGCCACTGCGAAACTTCAAATGTCCAGGTAGGCGCTGTGGTACTCTTCACTTTCTCCCAACTATCCCCTTCCCTAGATTCATCTTTCTACCAATCTTCCTTTACGAATTGTTTCATTATGTACAAATATATTGGTTATACTGTATTAGTTATAAACCCAGCGTCAATAGTGCATGAGCAGGACCAACCTTGTGCTAACCTGTCAATTCTAAGAGTAAAGATTTGTCAATAGTGCATTAGCAGGACCAAACTTGTGCTAACCTGTCAATTCTAAGAGTAAGGGTTTTCCCATGAGCTTACACATTTTATGAAGTTTAAAAACTTTACATTTCTCAAGGAAGTGTCGGCATAAAAGTGAGATGGTTTACATGAAAACTGGAACTAAGATAAACAACTGGTCATATCTAATGCCTTCTCTTAAAGTATTTTGATCATCCCACCTTCTTTGTACTTAAGCCTCTGCGTTTCATATTTTTCAGTTTTGACTGCCACGCTTGCACCACTGCTAGCCATGTCATCAATGCTAATGTCCAATGAAGACACTACGGTCTCATACACAATGGGTGGTGTTGGGGATCTTTCCGTAGAGACTACATTGACATGGGTTTTGATACAAGCAGTAAAATCCTCGTTTTCTTTCACTTCCGAATGCGCTGGAGCTTCTGCTTCTATGGGCTGAAATAATCGAATGGTATATACAAATTCCAATTCATAGATTTATAATTTAGCTTAATTAATTTCACGTGATTTGACTGTAACATTATTGCAGCTATCCTACGAATTAAAGATAAATAAAGCATCTTATATATGAGGTGTATTAAAAACAGTCATGCCCTATAGTTATGCCATATGCCAACCAAATACGAAGTAAAACTTGCCTCAAGGTTAAACAAGGGTTAATTTTTCTTTATCCAGGACCTGACAAATATGCTTTCAAACATTGGGAGGAAAAGCTGGTGGATTTTTAAGAATGAGTAGGAATCTGATGTTAAGCATTTTTAAAATCTTGACTAAGAGGAAACAATTTTACTTTGAAGATTCTCTTAACTGAACCACAATAATCAAATTCTTTGGCATTTCTTGACAGTGGAGATATAGCAGAGTGAATGTGGAACTGTGCAGGAGTAGAAGCAGAAGCAATAAAGTCACTGTAATGTTGGTTTGTTTATTTTATGATGTCAATTCTCTTTACTAAGGCAAAGTTCATGCAATCTTCTGTTTGCCTCTTTTAACGAAACTAAATTCCGAGTTAATATCTCCATCGATGTTATAATGACTGAAACACAAATGAAGGAACAAGTTCAATCAATTATGAATAAAGAATATTTTAAGAAAATATTGTTGTGATCAATGGCAAACAAAACACGAAGATATATACAACGAATGAAATAGCGACGAAATATCTATCTAGTCAAGTTGCAAATATTGCATTTTTCCAAAGGGGCATGCACAGCAAAAAAGTTCAAAACAAGAACAACCGTTCTACGAGCTCACTGATGTGGGACAATAAAAGTATTTGCAATATTCCTAAGGCATGCACAGCAAAAAAAGTTTAAAATAAGAACAACCGTTCTACGAGCTCACTGATGTGGGACAATAAACGTGTCTGCAATATTCCTAAGGGAATTGAAACCAGATGGTGTTCGTTTACTCCCAATATCGACACTGAGATGCCTCGCATGTTAAAGATTCTTCAGGAGATATTGATAGCGACACTACACATTATATTACAATCTGGACACAGGTCTCTGCAGTTTGAAATGCTTTATGAGATCCCCTATATATGAGGATTGAAATCAATGATAATAGATCTTTCTATTAAGGTAATGACCTGGGTTGATCGATCAGCAGATCGGATCAGGATGAATCGATCAGTGGAAATCCTGACCTTCTGAACTCTCTGAAAACCTGAAAGGCGGGGTTGCGACCTGGAAAAGTCTATCCCACCTAGACCTGAAGGTGTTAACAGCCCAGCCATCTAGTCTAAGACGGATTGGCGGGTGAGATTGTTCCATGATTCCAAGCCAGGAGAAGGTACCAGAGTACCTCCTTAACGTCTCAGGTATGAAACTACCGATATGTTGTCTGAAGAGATCATCATGTAGGGCTCCATGATTTGGTCTATGCACCCTTGCAGGGCAATTAACACTGCTCCAAGGGTCTTTGAGAAATATAACTTCTGACTCTCAATGGGACCCCTAACCAAATCTGATGTGTCGGTGTACATTTATGAGTTGAGTTTGGAGACACGGAGAGCAACTTCAGTCAGGTATATATCTCGATTGAACCAGTTCAAATGGTACTGAAAATCCAACCTATGATAAATTCTTGATGACATATTTTTTTGTGCTTTAAGCAATCCAAACCCATTGCGGAGTTCAAGGTTTCTATGAGGGAAAGGTACTGTCTTGGCCTCAACAACCCTCACAAAAGCAAAGAAATCTGTACGTCAGTTCTAGATAACATGGCCTCAGCTCAGATAAGTGAGGAAGTTTTTTCCTGTGCACATTAACTTCTGACACGTTATGAGCTCTAATTGCTCTGGGTTAGTTACAAGTTTGAGTAGTGTCAGTATTGATGGCCAACAGCGGGACAAACGTTGCACAGGAACCAGTAGATGTTGTTGTGTAGCATCCGATCATCGAAAGAGGAGGATCCCTACCTCCGTACCTTGTATCAGGAGTAGTGCACCGCTTATATTATTAGTATAATACTAATGCTATCGCGTCATATACAAATAGGTATATACTTTTTATAAGTTAGTAAATTAAAGAGGACAACGTGTTTCATACAGATCAGGTACTGAAAAATAATGTGTTAAGTGGAACGACATAGTGACAGGACAAGAGACATAATAACTTGAACTTTAAATTTTCCGTGAACATAACAGCATGATTGTCGCAAATTCGTCTCGCATTTTCAGCATCTGCTGCATGCAACATTTATTGGACCACAAAGACCACAGGATAATTTCTCAACGGAGTCTGTGTCGATGTAATTCTTTGTTGGAATACCTGACACGAATCCATTCGGTAACTCAACGCGTATCCTACAGATGGGTCAATCATATCGGCAGTTACGAAGGTTAATCCGTACATAATCCTTCAGATACTTGTAACATAAAAATATGATGACATTATATTACCTTAGGAATCTTAAAGCTGTCGATTCAAATAGCGCACTCCTGTCGTCTTGCCGCCATATTTAAGAGTACTTTTGTTTTCTTCGATCAATAGAATTAGACAATGTCCATTCAGTCAGTGTATAACAAATTCCATTGTGGATTTATTAACATATTTTAAATAATAATTTAACATATTACAAAAAGAGAGAGAGAGAGAGAGAGAGAGAGAGAGAGAGAGAGAGAGAGAGAGAGAGAGAATAAATTCAACCAGCTATCCCTTCAACTTATAGCAATTGTCATGTAGCATTTTAGTAAAATTAACATGTATGAATGGAGGGATGCATGCATGCATGCATGTATATATGAATGCATGCATGCAACTGTGGCAGAAACAATTTTTTATTTTTAAACTTTACTCTCTGTGCTAGAGTAGAGAATAACAGCTTTTTTCAAGCAGAAGAGTCAAAAATCGGATTGTCACATTTTGAAAGAAAGTTTTGCCGTCATACAATGGCCTCGAAAACAAGAATGCAGTGGATTGAGAAAATATCTTGATTTATAGCAACCTATCTCTCTCTAGTAAATATGTTTTTAAACATCTTTATAAAAAAAAAACATTTACAAAACAATCTTTGAGACTTTTATAAATATAAAATTGAGATACCATTTCAATCAAATAGGCATGATTGAAGTGTGCTCTTAATTTTAATTTGATAACAAAGTCCTCAACGACAAACATAAATTATACAACAATGCACAAATTTGGACTAGAGGGAATGGAAAATATATTGAAAGTACTAGTATAAAATTATTCACTTTGATCATTTATTAGCAGCCCATGCACTTGTGTGCACTATACATATATTGAACATCACAAAATATACTCCCTTTAAACCAAGAATATGGATCATTCTACTGATTGGAGTAATTCTCTGTAGATAGAAAGCAAACTCTTAGTTAACCAATCGCTGTATAAATGTCGGATAATTGCCTTTCCAGAAGGTCAGTAAAATCCTAATATTATATGACCGGCTAACAAGAAAATAGCGGAATAAAAAGCACATTGAGTCACGCATGTTTCAGTCTGAAACTAGTTGTGATCCGAAATACTTTATGAAATATTTCTGACCATCACTTTGTTTTGCTTTTAATATTTTTATTTTGTTCGGTGGGTTGACTCGGTTTGCCTTTGCTTTTATTTAATTCTTTTGTTTATTTCTTTTATTGTTCGGTTTTATGTTTTGAGAGGTTTTTAATTTCTTTTTTTATAATTGTCGCCTATTTTATTTAGTTTTGTTTAACCGCATCTCACTTGTGCCTGAAGATGGTACTATCTCTTAGTTTGACACTGGTGTTAACCGGCTAAGAATCATAAAATTCTATCAAAACCTGCTGAAACTTATTAATGATCGGAAAAGATCTCATGAACACTACTTTTAGACATTTTAGAGCATTGATATTTTAGCAGCACTGTTAGTTATTTGCTCTAAAATGAACAACTCACACAAACGTGTTACTCAAATCAAATGGTCACTTAAATGACAAGCTTATCACATTTATTTTTTCTGTAAAGTGGTTAACAGTTAGTTAGGTTTATTCTTAAAGTAATTTCAAAGGAGAAGTGAAAGGCAAACTTCACTATTGGAGCCCTGTACCAAACGCAAGGTCTTTATACAAGATATTCAGATTCATTATCAACATTGCTAAAATCGTCCCACAAGAATCTACAGGAATCCACAATTAAGACTTTCTTTTTAACTACTGACTGCTGAAACCAACTCTATTTTAAAATTTCAAATAGCCTCGGGGCGGCCTTCTTGGTTGCAAAAGCAGCACCTTTTTAACATTAGTATTATTAGTATTCTTTGTGTGAAATTGTCATATCGATCCGACGAAACATTCAGGCTGAGTGGTGAGGTTTCCAATTGACCATTCAGTGACCAAATTACATCTAAGATTTTCACGAATGCCATCTTGTTTGCCATACTTGAGGTAAAACTATAATCATTTTCATTCAGAACTAAGTATCTCATTTAAAATCCCTATATTTGATATCAGGATTCAAGTCCAAAACAATGTTTTTACGACTGATAAATATCCGAGCATCAATATTTTCATGTTAGACCATTCAAGCATTGGAATAAATGTTTGTGCAAAGATAAGAACAATCTTCTCAGTAGTTTACGCGAATTCGGGATAAAATCATCGTACTAACGAATGGAGGGAATAACGTTTTTAAACTGCTTTGTTCTGACAACAGCCCATCCCATAAGATCTTACGATCTACGACTATCAAATGGTCACATTTGCACAACGTTTACAAAGAGAACCAACAAGACATCGTTGGAAGTCTTTGTTAAAACCGTATGACAGTATGACTATTCATTCATGAGTATAATGATACAATAGTTTCAGATAGTCACAGCCATGTTGAATATACGGACGGTAGAATCTTCAGTTAGGCCTAACTAGACAACGTAAGAAACCAATTGGTAATAAGTTTTTTTTATACGCTGAAGTGACAACAAAAATTACCTACAATATCAACAACCCAAGGGACATGTTGGATCTCACAGCGTCATCACTTTCATTTCTATTGGACTTCTACTCATGAACGTCAATAACTTTCGATTGAGAAATAGTGATAGCATGATTTCAGAATGGCTGTATTTTTAATGGATCGTATACAGATGATATATACATAAAATAATTTAATAAAGGCCTAGAATGGACAATTTATTTATTGCACTAATTTTTAACTTATTCTCAAATTTAATTGGAATTTAAGCGATGACAATAAACTTCACAAAAGAAAACTACTTACTACTTTATTCTTATTTTTAATGTACCAGAAAAGTTCAATTTATGTACAGGCATGGTACGAATTAATCAGGTGGAAAAAGTGCAATGATTAATGGCTGGCACATATCGATCTTTTGTACATATCTTAAAGTGAGTGCAAAGTAAACCTGCAATACTTAAAGTGCCCAATGTACTTTACACAATTATCTCAAAAAACACAGAAACGTATCAAGTTTAGTGCCTTATTGAGATGAATGAGTGGGCAGTGGAGGCTATGCTTGATTATTAGCCAAGCACAAACTGAACGATAGCCACGCTATATAAACTTGCAGGTATTGACAGACAATGTAGTCATTAAAACACTCAAGTTATGTAAGACATCCTTGCTATTACATCGGACAGTTCAAGGAAAACTATTCCATCACATTTTATGACCTGCACTTGACGTTGAAAGATTTGGCGAGGACAAAGACCTTGGATATCTTTTTATTTCCTTAATTTTCATGTTGTTTTTTTTTTCATATTAGTTATTTAATTTTTGCACAAAAACTTCTTGATTGGAAGTAATATATGCCATTACCAAAAATCAAAAACTTTATAAAAAAAAACAACATTTTTTCTGCACTAAGTTTGAGTTTCATTGTGTTTTGTGTGTGAATAACTACTTTAAACAACTATGTTGATCCTTATTTTTAGAAGTAATTCACCAGCTTGATTCAGAGGAAAATTGGAAGAAAGTGACTTCCGTGATTGGAGGTAATATATGAAAATACCTAAAATCAAAAACTAGTTTTGTTGTGAAAAACTACTTTAAACAATCATTTTGATCCTAGGGGGTTGCAGTAATGGCTGCTATAGGTGGAAGGTAGTAAAAGTGGCTCTGTAGATTTTGGCAGTTATAAGTGGTTTATTTTACAGTGAAATGGTTCATATTGGTTGGGATGATATATAAATATTCAAGGAATGCAGGGTATATAATATTTTAAGTGGCTCACACTCAATTTTGAAAAAAAAAGTGTTTTTCCATTCAAATTCATACATGATGGACTAGAAAAGGGAACTTACTGGGTGCAGTTTTGAGCAGTTTTGAGCCTTTCCCTACCTGATCTGCTTGACTCATTTACTTATTTCTGTGTTATTACCTGACTATTTTTGCTTTTATTTTAAGAATTATTTTGTACATGGTGAGTAATAATCAATATCACAAATGAGTAGTGAGAAAAAATTACTCCAAACAAGATTAGCTACAAGCATGTGTGGAAAGAAAGACCTAGAATAGCAACAAATGACAACCAGATTACAGAGTGGGTCCCTAATGGAAACATCTGACACAAATTTGAGAAAATCAAGTTTGAGTACAATTCAGCTGGACTTGGATGAAATAAAGCAAAGCCTCAAAGGAAGCATTTCCAAAGCGGATTTTATATCTGATATTGCTGATTTGGTGAAATAAATATGACCTTACAGAAATTGTCTCTACCATTGTGAGGAAATTGTTAGAGAATGTGAAGGAAGATCTGAGAAAGGAGATAGCTGTAGAAAGTGAAAGGGTAGTAAAGGAGAGGACAGGAGAGCTGATGGATAGGGTGGAATCACTGGAATTCGAAAACCACCAATTGCGAGAAAAATTACAAGAGGCAAAAATGGACAATGATAAAATCAAAAGTGACATGAAAGAGTATGGCAGGAGATCAAAACAAGCAAGTGCAGCCTCAAACCAAATGGAACAATTTTCAAGGAAGCTGAATGTTAAAGTTTTATGGCTGGAGGAGGAGGAGAATGAAATTCTGAGAGAGAAAATTCCGAAAGTGGTGAAAGAAGTAACAAAGATTAATTTGGATGACAGGGACATAGTGGCTGTACATAGGATTCCAGGCCGACATGGACAGCCAAGACCAGTGATTGTCAAATTCTGGAGTCTGGATTGTAAACTTCCAATTATCAAGAAGCGGAAAGACTTTAAACAGAGCAAAGGAATTAGACTGGTAGAGGATGTGACGAAGATGAATACTGAACTTATCAATCCCGGCATAAGGAAATTGATAGTGCATGGTACTTCAACGGTTTTGTGTATGGTAAAAAAAATCAGGGAAAAGGATAAAATTTGACATTTATGATGATATTAATGAGAAAGTTAGAGTATAAGTGCCATATACAACTCTGAAAATAGCCATATAGGTATGTGAACCTTTCTTTTGGATACTTCCATTTCTGCTCTAATTTTTTTTTTAGAAGTTTTTTCCTTCTTTCATCAGTTTTGTCATAGATTTGTTATTCACTTGTCAACTATATCAATCTCTCCTTAAACAATTTATCCACTAATTCATAAAACATCTTTAACCCATATTCAAATCTACTTACTCAGTTGTTTATTCATCATATTCAACACTACTCATC
Organism: Potamilus streckersoni; assembly: GCA_016746295.1. NCBI lineage: Eukaryota > Metazoa > Mollusca > Bivalvia > Unionida > Unionidae > Potamilus > Potamilus streckersoni. Next base: position 16,808 of record JAEAOA010001055.1, on the reverse strand, counting down.
CTCGTTCAATACTTCAGCTCTCTCATTCTTGCTCAGTTATTCAGTCATTCACTATATTCATGTATGCTCTTCTTTCATACTTTCTTCTCCTCTCTTCACCCCTTTCCTTCTCTCGTTCATTTTGTAATTTATACTACTATTAATCTGCGCCTATTGAAAATTTGTCAAAGGCGATTAAGAGTTATTATAAATGGAGTTATTTCACTTGTTGTCTATTGTTCACGGTATCAATTTTAACTGCAGCCAAATCTACAGCATTTATTGCAACACCAAGGATGCTTTTATTATAGATATTAGTATTTTGTGTGAGTATGTGTGTGAGTGTGGATGTGAAAACCATGCATATGATAAATTCAAGGTGATAATTACTTCATACATTCCTGTACAAGAACATGTATATGGAAAATTTCTGCCGCTCTCATTGATAATAACGTAAAAATTATATCTATGAATGTTAGAGGCCTGCAAGGTTCAGTTTTTAAACGAAGGGATATTTTTCACTGGGTAAAACAAAATGTATCGATAGTATGCTTGCAAGAAACTCATAGTACAAAAAACGATGAAATATATTGGGCAACTGAATGGGGATACAAATGTATATTTAGCCACTGCTCTAGTAATAGTGCTGGGGTTGCAATATTTTTTAGAAATACGTTCGAATTTGTAATTCATAAAGATGTGACAGTCAATGAATGTTTATTATTTTAGATATTACAATTAACGGCAACAGAATAACCCTTGTGAATTGGTATGGATTTAATGAAGATAATCCTAGCTTCTTTAGAAAGTTAAAGGAGATTTTATTTCTTGAGAACTCGTCAATTATAATGTGTGGAGACTGGAATACTGTTCAGGATTTAGACGTGGATACTTATAATATTTTATATGACAAACACCAACAGTCTAGAGCAGTGATCCAAGACCTAAAAAATGAATTGTAACTAATTGATCCCTGGCGAAATTTGAATCAAGACTTAAGGATGTATACCTGGAGGCAAAAATCTCCCTTGAAACAAAGTAGATTAGATTACTTTCTCGTGTCTGAAGACATTCATATGATTACGGTTGATGCGTGTAACTTATTACCTGGATATAAATCTGATCATTCAGCTATTGCTCTGAGTGTGGCTTTCACAACATGTTCAAGGGATAAAGGATATTGGAAATTTAATGCCCAACTGTTGATAAACATTGAGTAGACTGATTTAGTCAAAAAGTGTATATCTGACACTGTAAATAAATATTATGTAGGGGGAAATAAAGATGACTCCCTCCATGTTTCTCTTTCCTGTAATGACCAAATGTTCTTTGAAATATTGAAAATGAAAATAAGATCTGAAATTATATGCTTCGCTATTAAAAAACGAAAGAGAAACGGGAAAAAATTTAAAAAAATTGAACAAGAAATAATAGAAATTTATGGGGAACTGTTGAATAACACAGATGGGGAAACTTTAGAAAAGTTAGAGGAAAAGAAAGCAGTATTAGAGGAATCTAGAAAAAAGTATATAGAGGGCATTATCTTAAGATCTAAAGCCAGATGGTATGAATTTGGAAAAAAAAAAGCACAAGGTACTTTTTAAATCTTGAAAAAAGAAATTACGTCAATAAGACAATAAAGGAAATTATTTTAACGATGGGACAAAATTATCTGATCAAATAAATATTTTAGAACCCCCAAAACAGTTTTATATGGAATTGTATAAAAGTAGAATTGTTCAGCTTGATGACGAGGGGACTCAAGAAACTCAAAATAGATTATCTAATCAAAACAGATTTTTTAATCATAATATTAAACTCAGTCAAGAAGAAAGAGATTCATGCGAGGGTGTGCTTACATTAACTGAATGTGGTTTGTCTCTAAAAAATATGGGAAACGGAAAAAGTCCTGGCTCAGATGGATTCACTGTAGAGTTCTATAAATTCTTCTGGAAGTTTCTTGGGGGATTCCTTTGTAGATCAATAAATTATGAATACTCTGTAGGAAAACTTTGATTTTCAAACTCAAGGCGTCATAACATGTCTACCAAAGGAAGAAAAAGGTAGACGATTCTTCCAAAATTGGAGACCTATATCACTTTTAAATATTGATTATAAGATCGCTTCGGGAGCCATTGCAGCCAGGATCAAAAAGGTTATTCACTCAGTAATCAGTGATACCCAAAAAGGATTTATGAAGGGAAGATTTATTGGAGAAAATACCAGGCTACTATACGATATCATGAATCAACTTGAAAATGAAAATAGATATGGTTTATTATTACTAATAGACTTTGAAAAAGTCTTTGATTCAATTGAATGGACCTTTGTAGAAAAAGCTTTACAATCTTTCAATTTTGGTTTTTCTATTTGTAAGTGGTTTAGGCTGTTTTGTAATGAATCTAAAAGTTGTGTTATAAATAATGGGCATATGTCATCTTTTTTTAGACTAGAAAGAGGATGTCGTCAAGGAGATCCCCTAGCACCTTACTTGTTTATTATTGGGGTTGAAATTTTAGCTATAACTTTAAAGCAAAATGTGAATGTAAGGGGACTGATCTTTGATGTCAATGAATATAAATTGGGTCAGTATGCCAACGACGCTTTTATTCTTCTTGATGGATCTCAACTTTCTCTTAAAGTAGTTATGAATATCTTGCAAAGTTTTTTCTATTGTCTGGACTTAAATGTAACATAACAAAAACAAAAGCCATTTGGATTGGAAACAAGAAATTTTCTAATGAAAGAATATGTCCCGATATGGGCCTAATTTGATCCTCCTCAAACTTTACACTCCTTGGCATAGATTTTTCACCAGATCTACAACAAATGGTGGAAATTAATGATATGAAGAAACTAACAAAGGCAAAACGAATATTGGCAAGCTGGAGTCAAAGACATCTGTCAGTTGTTGGTAAGGTAATTGTTGTAAAAACCATTGTTCTGCCCATATTTATACATCTTTTCTCAGCACTTCCAAATCCATCAGCCAAAGTTGAAGCAGAACTAAATTGTACATTATTTAAATTTGTATGGAGTGGAAAGGTAGAGAGAATTAAACGCGATATATTAGTAGCCCCAGAGAACGAGGGAGGACTCGATGTGATACATATATTCTCATTTATTAGGTATATTAAGATAAGATGGGTAAAAAGATGGTTGGAAAATGAAAATGGAGCTTGGAAAAACTTAGTCAATACAATTATACTCAGAAATGAAAAGGATATTTGGAACTTAGGGAAAAGGAAATTAGAAGAATATAGTAAGCTTATTAAAAACAGTTTTTGGAAAGATGTCATTTTGGCAGTATCTTATTGGAAAGAGGAACCGCAAAGTGCAAATGAGTTCTTATCCATGAGCATTTTTAATTTTATCCCCCCTAGAATGTTCTATCAATACAAATCCTGGAAAAAAGCCGGTTTTGAAATTTTGAATGCTCTAGTAGATGATCATGGCAATTTATTACCTTTTGAAATGATAAAACAAAAAACTAGAAGAGGTGACTTTTTGAAATACTTCTACTTAATATCCAAAATTCCAAAAGCATGGAAAGATGCCATAAAAAACCATTTAGTATATAATAATTTTGAAAGGCAGGAGGAAAAAATAATGGATCTGAAAAAATATAATTCACTCAAGTTTGTTTACAAAGATCTTTTAAAAAGGGCTAAAAGGCAACATACTGCTAAGCAAGAATCTTGGATGCAATTATTAAATACAAATATAAGTTGTGAGGAGTGGTCTGAGATTTATAGCAGGGCGAAATTTTGTACCAAGGATACCAAATTGATCTCTTTTAACTTTAGATTAATCCACAGAATAATCGCTACTAATGATGTTTTGAAAAGAATAAACATATTGGACGACAACAAATGTACGTTTTGCAAGAGAGATAATGAAAGTATTGAACATCTCTTCTATGATTGCAATATTACTTCACAGTTCTAGCACAGTTTTATTGATGATTTCGCACCATCTTGTCCAAATATTGTACATTTGTCAAAAAAAGAAATACTTTTATGAAGTGAACAACTGGACAGTTTGTGTAATTTCTTGCTTTTTTTGGGGAAAATAATACATTTATACTTGCAGATTCAACATGCAAATCCTACCATATATGCTTTTAAGCAGAGAATTGTAATGTATAAGAACGTTGAAAAATATGCTGCTAAGATAAACAAAAAAGAGGACCAATTTCTTAAGAAATGGACCTCAATAGAGCAATAGGAATCTTGTAACTGATCAAATGGTAAACAGGAACAAAACAATATTTTCTAAAGCTTATGTCACCTACATTGTGCTATATGCATGTGTGCATGAGTGTGTGCATGTTTGTGTTGTCTTTTATTTTTTTAATATAAATTATATTTATTATATTTACTATCCCTAGTTTATTAATTTTGATTTTAAGGTGACCTTAGAATGGTTCCCCGACCCAATGGTCAACCTATTACGGGAATAATAAAATTTTGAACTTGCCAAAAAAAAAAAAAAAAAAACATAGTTCTAAACAAGTCCTCAAAGAAAGAGCTTTAATTGTCAATAAAATCACAAAGAAGCTCAAGCAGCCTAAAAAAATCATTTTGATCCTCTTTTTAAAAGGGGTTTACCAGCTTTATTCAGAGAAAAAGAAAAAGAAGAAGAAAAGTGACTTCTTTAATTAGAGGTAATATATGACATTACCCTAAAACATGCTTTTTTGTGAAGAACAATTATGAACATTGTGTTCTGATTGTGAATAACTACTTTGAACAATTATTTTGAGCTTCATTTTGGAAGTGTTTCATCAACTTAATTCAGAGAAAAAGTGGTGCTAAGTACAAGATGGCACAAGCGCAGCTGGATATGGAAAACCAACATGGTTCAAAATTACAAAACTACTTCAAAATACAGACAGAAGGAAAGGCGCTGTACGCATACCATCCAGAGGGCTGTCAAGAGATTGACTTTGGAATGATCGAAAACTGCCCTAGACAGGCAGAAGTGCTAACCACACTAAAGACACAGGGATATATAATCGACAGAATATATGGACTGCAAAATGGGAGTTAAAAACAAGTACCTACTATACCCGAAAGACATGGCCAATCCCATAATAATATCAGATTATATAGAAGTACAGTGGAACCCCGCTATAACGCGTCCCGCATTAAAGCGAATTCGAATATAACGCGATCGTTGCATGGCTCCCGAAATTTCGTATAATCATTCACACATGGAAAATATTTTTAGAGGAAAAAAAAACAAAAACAAGAAATTAACTTCATTTTGGGCATGAGATTAGTTGTGACTTTTAAAATAATAATATTATCGTGGCTTGGTTCCTGAAATATGAAATTAATTCACGTGTATTTTTATGGGACCGTGAAAATATTTGTTTAACGTGCGAGAAATAGTATGTAAAACGTTTATTTTAATATGGTGGAAGAATTTGCGTATTGCTTTTAATAATAAACGATCGGAACTTAACAATTTATCCAGGTTCTTTAAGTGATTTTGGAGAAGTGATCGTGTATGAATTCTAAAATAATACGATATATATATATATATATATATATATATATATATATATATATATATATATATATATATATATATAACGTAAGAGAAATAGTGTACAATGCTTGGCTTCTTGGCTTCTGAAATTTATCAATTTGAACAGGTTGTGGTGAAGCTCCGTATTCCACTCTAGAAGAGAAAACTGGTTTCAGTAGGTTTTTGAATTGTTAAGCCAAAGTAAACATTATCGAAAGAGTTACTTATTACGGATCCCTGAGTCGAGTCAAGCCAGTAAATCGTCTTTGTCATTGTCTTCCGTGAATTCTGTAGACAGTCGTTGCTCAAACAATAGCCGACATGGGCCTGTTATTTAGCTGCAAGCACAGCCAAGCCGCAGACCAAGCGGTGGTTGATACAAGCGTCGCACAATTTAATAAATATCAAAGAACGAAAGCCGCCGACATGTATACTGTGTTTGGCATTGTGGTCAAATAACAAACAGATCAAAGTAAATAATATCCACTTTATTATCCGTAAATTAAAAGGGCTTGAAATTGTACCTCCATTCGGCTTAATTTTGTTTTAAATAAAAAGTGATTCATAACCATTGCAGGCCTTCATTACTTAGTTATAGAGCTTTATCTGTGTACGTTGTTTGCTTATATATATATTTTTTTACTGTTATGGAAAAGCAGGTTCAAAAACGCAAGTCGTTTTCTGCTAAAGAGAAACTGTATGCCCTAGATCAACTAAAGGGCAAACAAAAAACTCAGCTTGAAGACGACGTACGTTTAGCAAAAGAAGCACTCCAAAAAAATACGAGCACAGACATCATGATATCCTTAACTTGTATTCAGTAGATGACATCTGCCCTATATATGAACACATATCAGATGACGAAATTTTTACAAATGTCAGGAGGAAGAATGAAGCTGCACCATCAAAACCTGAAACCAGTGACGATAATGATAACGATGACGAGGGCACACCAACTCCCTACCACCAAAAGTGTCTGAAGCAGTAGTATATTTAGAAGCAAGTTTAAGGTGTCTGGAAACACAAGATGTTGACAGCATCAAAGTCATTCAATCAAGAAACACTCTTGACTTTGCTAGAACCCAACAGTTCGCGGCAAAGAAGCAAACGTCATTGAATATATTTTTCAAAAAATGATGAAATTTAAATTTGGGACCACACTGACTTTGCACTTTGGGCAACGATTAATTTAGCAGTTTTCACATGCTTCTTTTGATGTTCACAAAATCTGAAATAAAAGTTATTTGCACGCTGAAATCATGCTTTGATTGTTAATTATTCTTGCAGTTGTCGCATATGATAAAATTTTGGCGGTATGAAATTTGTACAGACACCGTATGTAGACCCGGGAAAAAGCTGCATGCAATGACCGTACGATATCAGACGGCAAGTAAATGGTTTCAATAGTTTGTTCATCCTATATTTTACACGATGAATTCAGACTATTACAAAATTATTGAATATTTAAATCTGTACAATTTTCAATGAAATTACATCCATTTTGGATGAACTGTATGCCATGACGGCACGGTAGCATACAGTGTTGATACACTTTTCATGATATAGCGATAGTCTGGCATTATCGGTCAATCTGTATTATCGTTCAAACAAATAAAAATTAGTAAATGCTTTTAATGCACAGTAACAACCTATAAATATCTTAGCCATCGATTATTTTGAATATATCTTAATTAATGCAATCCAGTTAATATTCATCTGATGATAAGCAGACTTTTGATCATTGTACATGTATACACGTACATGTATATGTTCTCGGAAAAAAGTTAAATATTGTAAACCCGCATTAACGCGACCCCGCTTTTAACACGATCCAATGTTATGGACCCCGATCATCGTGTTATAGCGGGGTTCCACTGTACAAGGTTTGAAAGCTAGAGTCAGCCAAAACCAGTATCAAGGGAAATCGAAGGGAGGAAAATAGACATACATGGGACAGGTCTACCATTAGAAGTTTCCAACGATGAACTGGTTAAGAAAATACAAAAAAAAAGAAAACCAGTGTTGTGGCAGAGAAAATAGCTACAGTGTGGGGTTTCCCCACGGTAAAAACCGGGGTAAGGATACTAACAGTTAGGAGAAATGATGCAAAAGCAATATCGAACTTCTTCTACCAAATGGGATTGTTGCTAAAGACATGGTACAGAGGCTGTGAGCTCGACAGGATCTGCCACAGATGCAAGAACATAGGTCATCTTGCAAGGGAATGCCCAAACCCTAACCCCCAACAAAATAAGGAGAAAGAGAAAACATACGATAATGCTGTGAGTCGTATTCAGGCAACTCAGATGACTGAACCAACTGAGAACCAGAATAAAACAATGAGGACAACTCACAAACAGGGAATGATACGAATAAGGAGAATGAGATTGAAAAAGAAAAGGAAAAAGAAACAAGGTGGACTAAATTTTTAAGCCCTCGAAACAATAAAACACCAGGAACAGTGGAAAAGATAGCAACGAAAAATAGATTCGAAATACTTCTAGAAGAATCAGTAGAAAAAAATCAAGGAGAATTATCAGGAGTGGTCCCGATAACTTTTCCCCCGATACCCATGGGGAGAGGAAAAAGGAAAGAAAATAAAAATGGCTACGACAATAACGTTGTCCTCGTTCGAGACGTCACCAAGAGCCAAAACAAGGGACAAAGAAAGAAAAAGTAGAAGCTACCCTTAGAAACAGAAATAAAAAGATACAGATGAAGGAAATGGAACAAACAAGGAAAATGACTACGAAGAAGACGAAAATGACATAGGAAATGACAATGATGAAGACATGGATAAGGCGAAACGACCGATAATAATAATGACAACGAAACTGAAATGGATGACGATACAAAAGAAAGAAATGAAAACACGGATAAATCAACAAACACACAGGAAATACATACAACTGGCACAATTGAGAAGAAGAATGAGAGGGTTTTGACCTCTCAGACTCCAGAAAATAATTAACTTTTAATAGCCTTTAATAAATAAAGTTTTAAATATCCAAAATTTACTCTAAAAGTAGAAAAAAACTCAAAATAGCATCAATAAATGTAAATGGTATTAATAAGGAAAAAACTAATGAGTTATGTAAAGAAAATGATTATGATATAATTTTAATACAAGAGATTCACAATGGTTTTACGAAATAATTAATTGCACATATAGAAGATGGACTAAATGGGATTTTAATAAATAGTGAAGCAAAATTTTATGATGTTAAAGGGGGGTGCTATTTTTCTAAAAAGTAATAAAAATATAAGATGGGAGAGGAAAACAAAGTAATTTTTAAGGGAAAGCTTCTATACCTAATAATTGTAATTTTTTAAGGGAAGGCTTCTACACCTAATAATTGAAAATATACATATTATAAATATATATTTTCCGGCTAATAAATATAAAAATTTTGATTTTATAGATAAATTAGATAAGTATTTAGTGACATACTCAATGGAAAACCTTATTATGGGGGTGCTATAACTGGATAGGGTATCCAATTGACATAAATGGGCAACTAACAACCAATAATAAAATGATAGAAGGGGTAATGGAAATTTTTTTGGGAAAAATACAAATTGTAAGATATATATATATATATATATATATATATATATATATATATATATATATATATATATATATATATATACAGACATTTGAACCTACCAAGGATAGAATTCACTTTTGAATATGGGAATAAACTAGGGAGTAGATTATATAGGTTTTATGGAAATAATTTTAATTGTAAAATATGCAAATAGTCAAAAATAACAAATGTAAAAATTTCAAACCACAAATTAATAAATTTAAATATTCAGATTGTAAATAGAAGTAGATGGGGAGGGGGTATATGGAAATTAAATAAAAAAAAGTTTTAGAAAATAAGAAGCTTATAAAGGAAATTAAAGAGAAAATAAATGGGTTTTTAAATATGAAACATGAAAATATAATATTAATATGGGATAACCTAAAGAAAGGTTTTAAGAAAATAGCAATACGACACTCTAAAATAATAAAAATTAAGGGATATGGAAGAAAAGGAAATTAAATTACAACTAGATAGGTATCTACCTGAAGAGTCAAAAAAGGAATTACAAGAAAAACTAAAACAAATAAATTTAGATAAAGAGAAAGGAAATCAAATAAGAGCAGAAAATTTTTCAAATATATACACAACAGCTAAAGACCTAAATAAATGGGAAGAGTTAAGAAAAAGGGGATGAAAATTATAGAAGAAATTTGGGATAAGGAAGGAGAAATTTTAACGGATAAAAAAAAGATATTTTAAATAGGATTAAGAATTATCAAGAACTCTATACAAAACAAAATATAACAATAGGCCAAATAAATAACTATTTAGAAGATGTTAGATGTGAGATGATCTCATCAGTACATAAAGACTTATGTGATGATTTCATCTCCATAAATGAAATTAGCAATTTAATAAAACAATTAGCGATAGGCAAATACCCGGGAAGAGATGGACTCACTGCGGAATTCTATCATAAATTCCAAAGTGAGTTAACGCCGATTCTAGAACTTTTCTATAATATTTTTTTTATCAAATAACAGAATGACATTCAACGAGGGAAGGGGTAATATCACTAATTTATAAAGGGAAAGAGGAAAGGAAAAACTTTAAAAAATTGGAGATTCATCTCCCTCCTGAATATTGATTATAAGATTTTAAGCAACGTATTAGCTAATAGGGTTAAAAACTGTATGGATAAAATTATAAACGAAAATCAAACATCTGGGTCAAAAAGAGACATTCAATACAATATTTTAAATATAGAAACCATTATTGAATATATTAAGATGAGCAATAAGATTGGCGCCATGGTGCTAATAGTTCAAGAAAAAGCATTTGACAGAATTGAACATAACTATATAGAGAAAGTACTTGAAACATTTGGCTTCGGAGAAAACCAAAATCCTGTATAATGATATAACTGCTAGAGTACAGACAAATGGAGCTACTACGGAAAAATTCGGCATACAAAGATCAGTGAGACAAGGATGTCCACTATCAATGCTATTATACGTACTAGCAATAGAAATCCTAAGTATACAAAAGGAAAAATAACAGTATAGAAGGAATACAGATATTAAATTTGAAAAATGAAATTACAATGTTACAACATGCTGATGATTGCATAAACTTTATAAGAAACCCGAATTCTTTCAAACACTTAATGAAAGAATATGAAAATTTTGGTATGTCATCGGGGTCTAAGATAATCATGACAAAACAGAAATATTAAAAATAGGAAACTGGAGAGGGTATCACCCAGGATTTTCCTTCCCCCATTCCCCAATATATAAAGAAAACGGTAAAAGCCCTAGGTATATACTTTGGGCAAAACAAAGAAAAGGCAAACTATAAACAAATAATGGAAAAAATTAAGAAATCACTCGAAACCTGGGCACAAACGCCACTATGTATTATGGAAAGAGCCCAAGTGGCAAAAGCATATCTATATTCTAATATAAATTATATAATGAAGTCCATTGATTTTAATAACAAAGACTTAGAAAAGATTGATAATGATATAATTAAATATATATGGATTTATAAAACACATTATATTCAAAAAGAAACATTATATAGGCCAATAGAAAATAGAGGATTAAATTTACCAAGTCCGGTTATAATGAAAATTTCCAATATAATAAATCGGGAGGGTTTATATTCATATTGGTTCGGTTTTGTTCTAAACAAATAACCAGGAAATATATAGGAATAATAAAATAATGAAACTATTAGAAGTACTTAGGAAATTTCAACATATAAAAGATATTATTGTAAAATATAGATATATAAATATTTTATGGGGGGGGATAAAGGGAAAACATACAAAGTTACTAGGGAGCTAAATTTTAAAAATAAAAGATGTAAAATAGAAAATGAAGTAAGGGGGGTAAATTGGAAAAATATATGAAAACTATGGAAGAATATAAAATCTTTAAAAATTCAAAGCATAATGTTTAAATATCTACATAATGCATGGTTAACGGGAGATATAGCAAAAAGGAGAAGTACGATTAAAAATATACCAAAATGCCCCTAGTAGTAGAAGGGGCTGAACCCACCAATTTTTTAGGCCATAGGAGCTAAACCTACCAGATATAATTACCCGCTAACACCTCTATGTCAAAAAAGTCAGCACGAAGACTACAATATCAATTCTAAGACCTAAAAAAAATATCTGAAATATATACAGGACACCGAAAAATGTGCAACATGGTGGTCCTACAAATATGCGCAAAATTCGGGTAGGGGGTTTTTTATCCGAAAATTTTATCCAACCCGATACGATATCGAGTCCTTGGATCATGTAAATTTATTGTAATAAAACCATAAGGGGTTTGCTGAGCATGACTAAAGAAATTTTTAAATTTATTAAAATCCATGTCGGAACACCATGTCTGCCAAATATTCCGCAGTGTATGATTATCTACTCCGTTAAACACACATAAAAAATTACAATTATCACGAATAACTTTAGGAATTTGGGTATATCGCTGAATTAAATAAAACATATCGGCGTGTTTATGACGACCTCGGGAAAATAACGGAGCTGGACCATTTTAATTATCCAACATGACATCATCAAATACAATCATATTATTTAAAGATACATCTAGATCATCCACGTGAGGAAATTCGGTTACATCATGTATAAATTCTACTGGATCAAAACCTAAATTTTCCGCAGCTGTAGAATTAAAATCTTTTAATACTGTATAACAATCTTGATCGTCTGCGCTAGGTGCTATTAGATATAATTTATCCCAGTTGGTGTATTTCATTATCAATGAAAGTAAAAGCTGTGATTTACCTGACCCGGAAGGTCCTATAATAATACCTCGAATTGAATTTGGCAGCATTGGATGATGTTTAATCGAAGGTTTTCCTTTTTTTGCTGAAAAGTCAATAACTTCCATTTAATTATATCATAATAATATTATGGATTTATATTGTGTGAAATGCAAGACACGTACCCCGACAAATGACCTGACGACAATTGTAACTAAAAATAATAGACATGCTGCTACTGGAACATACGCGGTTTGTAATACAAAAAAATTTAGGTTTTAAAAAAAGTGGAGGTGATATTGCCAGAAAGCTCGCAAAACTCCCAGGACTCCCTTGGGCTAAATACCCTGGTGAAAAACATCTCACCGGATACAGCTACTGTGGGCCAGGTACCCGGCTAGATATCTGTCTCAATGAAAATGATCAACCTAATCCGGAAGAATTTCCAGTTAACGCCATAGATGAAGCCTGCAGAATTCATGATATTGCGTATAAAAATAATGATCTGCAGCAAAGACATCTCGCTGACATTAATTTAATTCATGCGTTAAATTCAATATCAGATAAAAATTTCAGAGAAAAAGTTGCAACATGGATTATTAAATCTGCGATGAAAGGTAAATTGTTAGTTGGTGCAAGTGTTTAAATAATGGCAGTAAAAAGAATGAAAAAAATTTATTATTCTCCGCAGGGATATTACAGAGGATTATCCGCAATAGGTAAATTAGCTGCAGCGGATAAAGTTCCTTACGATGTTGCAAAAACGTGGTTATCTAAACAAGCAATATGGCAAAATTACTTACCTAGACCAAAATCTATCAAATATGGATCATTTGACGTTTACACTCCAAATGAAGTTCATCAAGCTGATATTTTATACCTCCCGTATGACAAAAATTATAAATATGCGTTAACGGTAGTTGATATAGCTACCAGATACAAAGATGCTGAACCACTCATGACAAAAAAAATCTGCACAAGTAATAAAAGCATTTAAAAAGATCTACAAACGTGGTTCACTTACATGGCCAACTTTACTACAAGTTGATCCCGGCAATGAATTTCGAGGTGAAGTTACATCAACGATGACAAAAAAAATGTTACTATCAGGCGTGGACATACAAATATTCATCGTGATCAAGCTATTGTTGAGCGATTTAATAGAACTCTCGCTGACAAATTATTTGGTTATCAATACGCGAAAGAATTTATTCAACAAAATAGATCAACGGAATGGGTAAAAAGACTTCCCGCGGTAATAAAAACGATCAATGACGAATATCAGGCAAAAAAAAATAAAAACAACTATTTTACCAAATATTCAGAAATCTTTGATTTCCGAAAAAAGAATACCGTGGAATTCCACCGTAAGGTATTTATACGAGCCAGGTGAACTAGAAGGTCGTGTTAGGAGATCTACTGACCCGACATGGAGTATTACAACACATAAAATATACGGAATTCATTCATCGATATACAGACCAACTTATTATTCATTAGATTTTGATGCACCGCAAAGAAATTTCACTCATGAACAATTATTAGTTTTTCCAGAGGATACTCAACTTCCGCCGAAAAACTTAGTGATAGTTCATCCTCACATATTTCAACACGTCTAAGCTGATTCATTCGACGAACTCTGCTAATAGCTAAATATACTAAATTATCCCATTCGATAAAATCATCAATGATCCAAACAATTGTATCCGTGATAGTTAATCCTTGAGTTGAATGTATCGTTGATGCATATCCTAACCGCCACGGTGAATTTTTCATACTTAATGCACCTGGAACATCTGATAGTTTTACACCAACAATATCATTATTTACTATTTTTTTTTGTTCCCCAGCGCTACCAGGAATATCAACGAGAATATTTTGCAATCGGGAATCTTTTGGATGATACTGTAGCGGAATAAGTTCTTTAGGAAATTTGTTTTTTTAACCAAAAATAATTTTATTATTATACTGTCTCTGGTATTTTTTCTACTTGCTACGACAAAATCTGCGGGATTCCATCTATGAAGAAATTCATCAAATGTATTACCAAGTATAGTTCTACGAAATACACCAGTCTGATTTCCATTACTCGTACACCTTATTGCAGTTTTTAATTTGGTTAACTCATCATCGAGTGATCTATGATCAACGTTCATTTCTGCGTAATAATCAATTTGAAGTTTTAGCCATTCATGTGGAGATATTCCTCCAAATGGTGGTGGTTGACTGTTATCTCCACAAAACACAACTACTGCGTTTTTTGTCTTTAGCCAACCAAGAAACATTCTTATTGTTGATTGATGTACAGTACAAATTTCATCCCAGATTATTACAGAATGATTTTTTTTATTTCCCATACGTTCTGGTGACCAATCTCCGCCGCTGTATCTAAAATAATTATGATAAGTATCTGCGTTGAATTCTTGTTCCTTAAAATATCTAACTAATCGATGAGTAGGACATAAAATAATCAAATCATCGGAGATACATCGAAAATGTTCCATAACCCTAGTTGTTTTACCGCAACAACCAGGACCGTTTAAATATATAAATCTATGCCGGCCAATAGGATCATGTATACTAGGAGCAGTTGAATATTCGTCATTGGAAATAATACTTTTACTGTGATATTCTGGTTTATCCAGGTAATCATTACATGGATTATAATTATGTAATTCTTCATCTTTGATTCGCCAGGTACCCCAGGTTTTTCCATCTCCGAGATACTTATCAACTTCATTTTGATATTTTTTATCGTAATAAAATGAATCAACTGCATCTCTAACTGCTATACCAGGAAATCTATTTATCATGTTAAATAAATTGTCTCTTGAGTAAGCCAACATATATGATCTTAAATGTACATATTGAGGCATTTCTTCACTGATAAATTCTATAATTGTTCCAAAATTTTCACCATATGAAAATTGCATATCAGGATCTTCAAAATTCACATTACATAATTCTTCTCCGGAATATAATAATTTAACATTAGTCTTTTTAAAATGCATACCTTTTGATACCACATCATCGATAACAAATTTTACTTCACCGGGATCTAATATTAATTTAGCAGTACTGCGCCGTCGAATACCTTCATTATCGTATTCCCCTTGTGTAAGTTTTCCGATTGTAATTCTGTTATCATTTTTGCTTTCTTTTTCAACTAAATTTCTTTGAGATTCTATATATCAGCGTTTATCTTTATCAGGAGTTGGAAGCCAAATATCCGTTTGTTTTTCGCTGAATATTATCTCAGATATTATTAGATCAGTTAATATTCCACTATCCAAATCCCGGCGTAATGTTACAGTTGGTATCCACGATTTTTCGGCCATATGTCTTCCTAACCATAAATAATATACTGGATGTAATCCATCAGCAAGTTTAAATTGAATTACTTTGGCAAATCCGGTTAAATCATAATCGGGAAGTGGTCCGTTAACTGATCTCCTTATCATATTGCTACTAGGAATTCCAAATCGATTAAAATATTCATGACATTCTCCACCACCGAGAAACCTTCCTGGATAGCACGCAATTATGTCAGCGGATCTAATATCATCATTTAACTCATATTTGGTATTCCATAATCCGCCATCTGAGTTCAATACAACTATCGCGGACGTCATTAATAAATTTCTTTTTAGTTGGTTTCCAAGAATTTTTTTCTTTAGTTATTTGATACGCTATTGACGCTACTGAAAAGCTTATTTGAGTTAACTTCTCAACCGTAGACTCATCCGAGATATACCGACGAGCAAATTCTTCCATTTTTCTTGTAATTCTTTCTTTCGATAAATTATTCCATCTGAAGTTCCTGCACTTCTGGTGACAAATTGATCAAATTCTCCATCACTGTTTTTAAATAACCAAATGTTTACTGGAATATCTTTCATATTTTCTATGATCCACTTAAACATATTTCCGGTGTAATATCTGACAGTTTTTTTTCTCTGGAAAATCACCTTCACCTATTCCCCAAGCGTGAAAGTTATGATCAAGAATCACAATAGGAGGACCGGCTTTCTTATAACAACCGGATTTATAAAATATTCTATCCGGTAACATTCTAACCTCAATAGGATATTTTAACTTTTTTTCCAATTCGATTATATCTTTTTTTGTTGATCCGGTATTTCTCTTTTGAATTCTATCATTCCACGTTTCAATGATCTTTATTCTTTTTTCGGTTGACCCATGACCGCGTTTAGAATTTTTAAAATGATTTATCACTTGTTCAGCGACACAATTTACCGTCGATGATAAACGCATTCCACCAACTTCACTTTCATCTGGCGTTGGCACCAAAAATACACCGTATATTGTAGCATTATACGGATAAGCTTTATTGTAATATCGTCCATCAATACCGACTAAAGCTCCAGGTTTTGTATTTCTATCCAACACAAATAATCCCTTTTGCCATCACTAACTCTATTTCGATGATGAAATACTCTCCAGGATTTA
>JAEAOA010001054.1:365000-395576 GCA_016746295.1 Potamilus streckersoni | reverse complement strand
GTTTATAAAATTTGATGACTACAAGTACGCGCTTGATGGCGGTGTTAGTTTTATAAGAGCTATGTCAATTCGGACAAATCATCATAAGCTCGAAACAGATGTCCTTATCAAGCGCGGTTTGAGCAATTTTGATGATAAACGTTATTGCGAAAATGGGGTAGATACATTTGCACTTGGGTATTGTCATGATGATAGAGATATATTTGACATTATCTTTGCAAACTAAAATTTTATCTAAACTTTAAAAATAATGTTTGAAAATTTGACAGTAACAAATAGCTACAGTAGCAAAATCAAATATCTAATGATGGACGGCAAACCATTGACAGTTGAAATTAATAATGAAACATCAGGCATATGCTTTAGTGGTACCCGTGACAAGTTAAAACTTTCGCTCATCAGATCTGATGACAGCGAGTATTTTAATTATCTCGAACAATTGTATCAAAAGTTGCTAGCGGAATTTAACAACTTTCACTGTCCGATTAGTCAGCAAAAATACACCAAACTTACAATTGATCTTGATCGGTCAAAGTTGTATTTTATCGACAAAAAATACCCTCTTAACAAATCACAAATAAAAGATTTGTTTGAGTCCCGTCGTTATGTGAGCGGTAAAGTAAAGTTTAGCCTCTATCACCATGATAATGAAATATTTTTGATATCTACAGTTGAGACATTAACAGTTGGTAATGAGGTATAATACCACTTACCTTACTGGAATTCTAATGCGTAATTTAGTCCACAATCGCCACGCTCTGCTAAATCGTAATGATTTGGAAAATTGAGTCTGACATATCATTTTGCTTATTCTAGCAAATCACGTAATTAAATTTTACCTGTTACCTAGGTATTTTGCAACAGGTGTTCTATTGTATTTGTTTGGAGGTCTAGAGGGGGTTGTTGAGCTCGGATTCTTAGCGCAATTATTGATTGCAATAGGTTTTCTATTACGTTACCTAGGTATTTTGTATTTGTTGAGCTCGGATTCTTAACGCAATTATTGATTGCAATAGGTTTTCTATTACGTTACCTAGGTATTTTGTATTTGTTTGGAGGTCTGGAGGGGGTTGTTGAGCTCGGATTCTTACTTTCTCCTACTACTGCTACGACTGAACTTTCTTAAAGATAACTAAAAATCTTATGGATAAATAAGCATATAACAGACACGAATATACCGTGTCATGTACACATGCACGAAGGACACATGTAATTTTGCAATCCATCTGAATATTAGGAAAGCCTGAAAAAGTATTAGCCAATAATTTACATAGCTTCTTCTGAATGTTAACTTGCGACGAATTTACTATCATAACAAGCTTGTGCTTACATGAGTCAAATTTACGATGTAAACACAATGTTTCTAATAAAACATTAGACCCATGCCAACATAATAATAATAATAATAATAATAATAATAATAATAATAATAATAATAATAATAATAATAATAATAATAATAATAATTATTATTGTTATTGTTGTTGTTATTATTATTATTATTATTATTATTATTATTATTATTATTATTATTATTATTATTATTATTATTATTATTATTATTCATATGAAAAAAATTTTATAAATAATTCCTTAACACAATTTAGCTACATGGTCGTAACACTTTACACCATAAAAAAGAAAGTTTTATGTAATTAAGCTTTCTTTTTCATCAGATGTAAATTATCATGAGGTAAAAAAAATTACATAAAAAGAGCTCTTATGAATTTACACAAAGGTGTATATGAACATGACATTTCTATACATGGAAAAATGCATCTGCAATCAAATTATCTTTTCCTTTGATGTGCCTATGTCAAGATTGCACTCCTACAAAAATAAACTCCATCTCAACAACCTCTGGGTTTTTTTTTTTCATTCTGCCGATGAAAGTGAGGGGATTGTGATCACTAAACACAATAGCCGGAGAAGGACCCAAGCTAATATAAACTTCAAAATGCTGTACTGCTAGCATTAATGTCAAACATTCCTTCTCGATTGTTGAGTAGTTTCTCTGGTGTTTATTCAATTTCTTAGAGAAATAACACACTGGGTGCTCAACACTATTTTTTGTCATCTTGAAGCAAAACTACTCCATACCCAATATCACTTACATCCACAGATTGTTAGAACGGCTGACTGAAATCTGGAGCTGTTAAAACTGGTGCACTTTCAAGTATGGCTTTTAATCTATCGAAAGCTCGACATTTTTCAGTCCAAAGAAACTTGTTTTTCTTTCTCAACAAATTACTCAGAGATTCAACAACATCGGAAAAATTAAAACAAAATTAGCGATAGTACCCAGCCATACCCCAAAATCGCGTCAGCTGTTATCAATTGACAAGCACAGGAAATTAAAAAATATCCTTGACCTTAGCATCTATAACTTTATTCTTACCATGTTCCACAATATGTCCTAGAAAAGTAACACACATACGGAAGAACTTACATTTAGATAAATTAATAGTCAAATTTGCATCCTTGAGTCTGTCGAAGAACTTAGGAATTGTAGCTATATGTTCTTTCCAGGTGTTATTGTTGATGATGACATCAATATATGCATCACAATTGTCTAGAGTCTAGACCATAAGTAATCATATTCATAAGGCGTTGAAAAGTACTTGGAGAACCTTTCATCCCAAAAGGCATTACTTTGTACTGGTAGAGTCCATCTGGAGACACGAAAGCCGAAATTCCTTTTGCTCTTTCCGTTAATGGAATATGCCAAAAAAAACCTTCAGAAGGTCGTATTTAGTGACGTATTTGGCAATTCCAATTTTGTAGATACAATCATCGATTCTTGGCAATGGAAATTAGTCTGTTTTTGGCACACTTTTCACCTTCCGTTAATCCACACACATTCGGAAAGTTTTATTCCGTTTGTTATAAAGGGAATTAAACCGATATTTAACATTACCTAATGTATGTCAGGTCTAGGTCTATTTTAAGTAACCATGAAAATCAGTGTGGATGAACTTAACTATTTTCTTTTAAAATCTAACTTATTTCTAGACCTCCTCTCATTCCAATGTAAGTTTATGGCCTCAAAAGGGAAAATGGACATTACGTCGTAGGTTTGAGACCATAGTGCCATTTACATGCTTGTTATGGAGTCTAAACATTTATGGCTGTCGTCGGCATTAATAAGGTTTAAACTGAGCAAGGTTAATGAGTTATGGTGTTATAAATTTTAGCTTGTTATTGTCAACATAGACATAGACAAACAAAACAAAAACACGCGCAAAACATACAAACATAAATAGCAATGACTGAGTAATAAAACCGGTTGTTTGCTGTCTTTAACTTATTCTTGATCCCTGGCTACCATTTCTTCCCCTGTGACTTCTTAGGGATAAGAGGAAGTTTTGTTAGTAGCCTTATAATGTCTGAAGTCTAACCTTAAAAATGTCTGTAGGTGGGTGTCAGAGCAGCATGAACTTATATCTGGTCTGCTATTGAGAGTTGTTTATTTGTCTAAGCTTACCACAGTTTTAAGTTTCTTGGAGTTTAGAACAACTGTCCAGAAGTCATCTGCATGTTGACTGTTTGCTGCTGATTCCTGGATTAGCTTCCCCATTCACCATTCCGTGTCCTGATGGCTGAGGTGAACATTCACCAATTGGTTTGGCTCGGTCGTTATCGGCAGCTTATCTTAATTTTTATGTGGCTGTTGTCTCTTTTGTATGTATTGGCTGTGCAGCTGTGGTACTGCTGTAGTTCTCGGAGACTGAATTTGTCTTTGTTTTGTTCCTTTCCTTGTGGTTGCCTTGGAAATGTTTTTCCTTCTGTTTTTTTTTCTCTCATCCTCGCCCCTTGCCTGTTCTCCTGTTGAGTTGTCCTTACTATTGCAGTTGTTGTTAGCACTAGGGTGATGTTGTTATTCTTGTAGGTTACATGGCAGAAGCGTTAGTTCACTCTGTTGTACCTGCGTTGTTCTTCTATGACCCGGTATTTTTGGGGCTTGGGGCTGCTTCTCCAGTTGTTCGAATTCTCCTCCCATACTAATAGTAGAGTTGTTCTTTTTGCTTCACCTCTTAACCTCCACACTGAAGCATGGTTTATTCCTTTGATTGCGTTCAGGGTCTGGGAGGGAATCATTATTTCATCTCTGGATATCTTATTTATGTGTCACTGCTCTTTTGACTGAAGACTATGGTACGACTGACTTACTTAAAAAGAATTAAAGACTATGGTACGACTGGCTTATTTAAATAGAATTAAAGACGTATGCGGCGTGTAGTTTACACCCTAAATGCATGCAGAACACGCTATTAAGTGCTTAGGTTGTGCGCACGGCGCATTATTGAATTACTCCCTGAAATGGGGAAAATCCTACCCCTAAAAGAGATTTATCTGGTAGTAGTGACCTATTCAATTTTGCGGTCTTAATTACTCTTTTCAAACAATAGGCAAAAAATTCTAAACCTGCCCTCTCCATAACCGCCTTGAACCTGTAAAATATAAAATCCTATTTACTTTGTATCTTTTAGAATTATTTAAGTTTGAACCTGAGTAAAGACATATATTTATTAATTTTTATGATGCATGCGGTATTTTGTAGGTTACCGTATAGGTGTATATCAATATTTAGATGGTGTATATGTGTAACCATATTTACACGTATTAGCGCAAGGCATATATGAGGCATGTAGGCGGAGATTTATATGACCTTGAAAGGTTGGTCGCCCATTAATCCAAATAAAAGGCTGTGTAAGAGTGGTAGATTCCTGAAATATAGGGTTGGAATGCAAGAAATTATGCCCCGTGTTGTATTTCTTCAGAAGATTTCCTGGTGATTATTATTTTTAACGTAGCTTTAACAATTTTTCAGTCAGATTGCTACGATGTCTGCAGTGTGGCAGTTTATAGTGATGTCTAACACTGGGACATCATGCCGCACACATATGGCATGATGTTCCACCAAGTCACATTATCCTGACACCAGGCCAACCAGTCCTAACACTAACCTCTTAATGCTGAGCGCCAAGCAAGGTAGCTGTTAGTACCAATTTTGTAAGTCTTTGATATGACTCGATGGGGATCGAACCCAGTACCTCTCGCATCCAAGGCGGACGCTCTGACAACTAAACCACCGGAGCGGTTATTTCCTGGTGCAAACTCTAGGCGGCACACCAGTAGAAAGAGGTGGAAGAAGTTAAGAATGGAAGGAAGGATAACGGTGGAAGAGGTGGAAACGCAAGGGACAAAAAGGAAAATGGAGGCAGTAGAAAGAAGTAGAAGGAAGGAAAATGAAAGGTGGAAGCCAAAGAAAGAAGGAAGGAGGAGAATGGTTGAAGAAAAAGAGTAGAAGGGACAACACAAAGGATAATGACTCTAACATAAATATCTGGAAATTCCGAATAATAAATTAACTTGTTAAATGAAAATTGAATTAAGCATGTCAATTAATGTGCATATTATACTGAACATAATTTGAAGTTTCATGTTGAATATATTAATTAAATCGATTCTTTACATTTTATAACATTTTTTTTTAACCTTGAGTTTGTTACATGTTACTTATGGATGCCGCATTCGCTCAATTGGGTCTCGAAATGTGTTACTGCCATCTTCTGCAGTATTATTTATAATATCGTAGCTGGATTGTGAAAACAAGTATATTGTTTACCCATCTGTGGATGCTCACATGTACCCAAAACTGGAGAAGGGTATTTAGGGTTAACAATGAGTACCTTACATCACAAAAATTATACATCACGAAATAGCTTAACCTGATGTCCTGTAGAGTTAGTTAGCAATTCTCCTTTCTATACTTCCTTAAACACAAATGTACTACATCTACTTTCGGGAATGTTATCCGGGAATAGAATTAACATGTTTAGAAGTTAGAATGCCTATATACGTGAGAAAATATTGTAATTTGAATTCTGTTTTAAAACCGATAAAATTATATTAATAACTAGCTATTACCCGTCATAGGATGTGAGTGATAAAAAAAAGCTTTAAAAAAGTTTTAGAAAAATTGGGATGAGCGAGTTAAAAAGAAAGTTTGGGTATAAAAGTACAAACAAGTATTGAAAAAGTTGGGATGCCACTGCAAGTTTCTTTTAGAACCTGTTTCCTTTTGTTTGGCAGCCGTGACACACAGAAAGACAAAATGGGTGTTAATATACAAGATACTGTTGCTATGGGTTGTTTACTCCAACTTCGGTATTACATGCAGCATTTCCATAACCATGGCTTGGAATCTTTATTTTGATTATAACCGCTATGAGGGTATTCAGTGTATGAAAATTAACATTAATCTTTATACTTACTTTTCTTGCATTATGTCTCGTTGCAGACGTCTTTCTATATAAATACGGTAGCTATAGAAACAGCACCTCCTGCAACATAACCAATTGATCGAAATGTTTTTGTAATGATTCCTCGTTTACAGACTCTACCAGTGATATGCCCAGCAGCACGTGATTTTCTTAGATGATGCATATCCAGCACGAGAAATACTGCTGTATTTCCAACTGACTCAAATGGCAATGAATAGTCGGTTATGCACTTCGTGCTTTTGCGACTGATTACAGCCCTGGGATAGGCCATTTCTCCTGGGATGGGCGATAGCCCACTTGGGTGGTTTACCACCTGAGCCGGATGTCACTCGGTGTGTGACATTACTCTCTAGTGAGGCTTTTAGCCCCTAATGCTGGGATTTTGGCAGGCCGTGCTGCCTGATCCGTCCTTGCGCTTTGGCTTGTCCGGGGTGTTTGGGATTTGTGGAGCGGCAGGTAGTGCTGCCTGACCTGCCCCTTGATTTGATGCTTGCCTGGCAATGTGAATAGTATAATGCATCTTTTCGAAATGGCTGACAGTGTAAGTCTATTCTGAATGGCAATTGAGTTGGTATTGGTGGACGTTTTTCGTGGTTCACGTCTAGTTGGTGATTATTTTGTTTCTTAATTAGTATTTTCTGCTTCCTTCACTCTTCTGTCGAGTTTTGTGTATACCCTAGAGCGTCCATGTGTGAGTACTTCCTCTTGGCGGCAAGGGCTGTGACGACAGCAAGGAGTAAAGTGTACCGTTTTGTCCTTGTATATTCTAAATCCCCAGATCTGCGTCTAGCTTGTGATTGAGTTTAGGTTGTTTTAAATTTGCTTGATGAAAGTTGGATTGGTAGGGTTGACTGCTCTTTTCATATCTAACTGTCATCGGCGAATTGTGATAGGGCCATTGTTAGGTCATTTTCGTTGGATAGGTTGTTGATCATGAGATTGAAGAGGGTAGATCTGATGACGATAATCTGGAGGGTCCATTTTCTAGGGTGTATATTGGTGAGGTTTAGTCCCCCACTCTGATTCTAATTTTTTGTCGAAGAATGAATTTTCTGCGGACGTTTGAATGCCTCTTATCTCTACTGTTATGTTTTCCACAGTTACCTTCTACGTCATCCATTACAGCCTGGGTAACATATATCAAAGGCATCTGCGAAAAATATTGTATCAAACATTCCATCTTCGATCTGATGACTGAAACTCTTTCCTGTTAAGGCCCAAGTCACAAAATGTTCAGTGGCCCCGAGTGACCGAGTGGTCTAAAGCGCTCTTCGTTACGGATCACTGCCATCTCACTTCAGTCTGCGTGGGTTTGAGTCTAAGATTCGGCGAATGTAGATATGTGAGAAAGCCTGCCAGTAGCTTCTCGTGGGTCGGTGGTTCTTTCCGGTGATTTCCCGATTTATTCCTCCACCATTAATACTGGCCACCATGTACTGCCTATCGTGTGCTAAAAAAATGCCGTTAAGCCCCAGAACAACAACAACAAAATGTTCACATTTGGAATCAGAACACAATTAATAATTCCGGTTCAGTACCCACGAATGTAATCCCAGTCTAAATCATTTTTTCTGTCTGCTTTTGGTGGTGATACAAGAGTTAGATTTTGGCATTTCTGGTAAGGATTTAAAGCCAATTGTTTATTCTTTAGAATGTGAGCTTATGGTGTCTTTGCTTGTGTGTATTTTGGCGACAGTGCACAGTGAGTAATAATGCCATGGTGATGATTCGGAAGTGAAATCTGTGTTCCGTTGCATCGTGTTTTGTTTACAATTCAGCCTCTTAAAAAATGGAGATCAACCCTTGACAAGAACTTCACCGTAAAGTCATCTTTGAAGGTATTTTAGATTAACATATGATTTAAATTGATTGTCACACAGTGGAAAGTTCAGTAATGAAAAACAAATGTAGAGACTATATAGTAAAATTAATTGTGTTCTATGGACAGTTGGTATTTGCCGCCAATTATTGATCTTTGCAAAGACGCAGGCACGACGGATAGCTTCTTCCTTCTTTTCTTTGGACAGTGGATGCCCATTAGGACTTATACGATAGACTTCAAGTCCGAAATCCAACTCGTCAAATGGCAAGATTTGTTCTTGTACCTTGCCACAGCAGTCGATTGATCCATAATAAATAACCTAAATAGCCTGTATCTGTACTTATTCGACGAGAGAATGTTTGTAATAACCCAATGATCACTTCTCTGCTAAATGGGAACTTGGACTGACTTCATTTAAAAACTGAGTTTTGTTCTTAATGCGTCGCCTATCGCGAGGATGTTGGTCTGCATTATTCTGAAACCAAAGAGTCAGAAAGATAAAAGAGCGTGTACATACATATATACATACATACATACATACATGCATGCATGCATGCATGCATGCATGCATGCATGCATGCATACATACATACATACATACATACATACATACATACATACATACATACATACATACATACATACATACATACATACATACATACATACATACATACATGTGTGTGTCGATAGATAGATTTTTTAGTATTCAGTATTCTTCTGAAATGGGACTATATATTCAAAAACTGATAGTCAAATATCCATAACGGAAATGTTTGATCTTCTAGCAAGAAACTTATGCTGATCTTAATATCTACCTATAAATTATTCTGATCGCTAATCGAGTGGTTTAGTGACGTTATTTGGCACAAGGACGAACGGACGAGCATCTTCGACTAAGCTTTACTTCTTCTTTCAATATATCTGAAGATGATACTGGATGAAATTTGGTAATGTTGCACGGTATTGATTTAAAATGTGGCTACAACAATCGGAATTCTTGTTTCAGGTTTATCTTATTTTTTTTCAGGAGGTATATTTTGCTAATGAATTATAGATATTTTTGTGGATTATGTATTTTATGATTTTCTTGGTCTTGCAACGGGTATGTCGCATGCGCACACAATCCTTAGTTATCTACAATGATCTTAACAGTAACATACCACCGGTCCGAGAGGATGTAGTGCTAGCTATTTGTTCAGTAGACACGTTGGGTTCAAGACAAATACAATATGTTAAAACGGCCTGGATGACAGTTAGTTTGAACTGCAGCAAGCTTTTAAGTAAACAATAATTTTTAAAATTATGAGATAGGGATGCGGCCCTCATTTACACCGGCATTGTTGATTTGTGTCAATAATGACCATTATATGAACACTGTATGCATGAATTTAGGGTTTGGTTGCATTAATTTCTTCTGATATGAGGTTACATAGGCTTGACATATAAAACGAAATATATTCGCATATTTTATTCATTATAGCGTTCCAAAATACAGACCTTTTCACCACACTAAAAGAATTTATTTGTATGACTCTAGAGCATCCACACGTGCATATCATGCAATCTTCCTGCTGATTTTGAAACGTTGCGGTATGATTCTGGGTGATCTGTAAGTTGTACATTGTAAGGGCTTTGTGCGTTATTTGAACCCAGTTATTTTTCCCACATGTATTAGTTGGATTTACTCGAATCATTCATTTTTAAGTATGCAAATTGCTAAGATTTTTTTCTTCCAAATATGTATGTAAAAACCGGTTTACATAGGTCTTTCAATGAATGTTACATGGATCTATGATTTAAAAACAAAGGCAGATTACTCAGAATGATGATACTAACATAGTTTAATCAAAGTTCATTCAGTCCTGATTACTGAATGATATGCATCTAAATTGTCATGACAATTATTGATCACTAGATTTTCAGGCGCCAATGCAATCTTCTTTACTTGTACTGCAGTATAAAAGCCGATTTGTTTTTCCTAGATCATGCAGGTGTGTCTGCGAGATATATAAACATGAGAGCTGTTTTTAGCGCTTACCATTATCAATTGAGCTTTACTATATGCGTACGTAAATTAAAAGAGAGAGAGAGAGAGAGAGAGAGAGAGAGAGAGAGAGAGAGAGAGAGAGAGAGAGAGAGAGAGAGAGAGAGATTATTTGATATACGGTATATTGTTGCATTCTAATGTATTCATAGTTGAAAAGTTAACTATTTTTGGCGTATATGACATGGGGAATTCACCAAAAATCTTTCGGCGTAAATAAACCAAAAATAATTTGTAAACACGCAGAAAAGATCATAAGACGGACATGTGCGCTCAACTACATCTGACCTTTTTAATACTTTGGAGTTAGTTTTACAAGAATAATGGTAAAATGTTTGCGAATAACGCTAGCAAAGGTTTTGATGTTATCTAAACCTTGGAGGATCGACTATATATTTCAGAAATTTAGCCTATCACATCTTGAATTTCATGAGTTGCCTCCCTTAGTATGTGAATCCAACTAACCAATAGCGTGTACATCTGCTGCAAATAGTGGAGGCAACTGACTTCAAAAAGATACTGTGTAAGCTTAACTTAGAAAATATGACCATTCGAAGTTAAGATTACAAAGTATCCCTTGGAAGTCAGTAAAATTATCAATACGAAAGAATCAAAATCAGACGATGACGTAGCAACAAAAAATATGTGGACAACAACAATGCCACGATCAAAACTGAGATCAGTAAATATGTGCTAACCCCAGTGATGCAATAACTGGCGATCTCAAAATGTGTGGAATAGCAATGCTAATTTGTGAGAACCAGAATCAAACGATGACGCTCTAACAAGAAATACGTGAATAGGGACATCTTAAGGATGACCTTATTAATGACAATCAATGATAGAGAATGGGCTGCTGATCCCAGATTGGAAAGTCGTTTGCGTACCATCATATCAAATCGAACAAATCAATGACTAGGATTTACGCCGCGTGGGAAAAAATGGGGCATTGCCGGTAAACCTTTGACATAATGGTCCGGATGGCGGTGATCATCTTGTATCGCCGGATATAGTCAATATCGCGTCGACGATTTCTGTAAATCTAAGTCTGTGACGCAGTCGACTGTAGCTATACTGCGTCTGTGCAAGCACTACAAAATCAGACCCAGAATGGATATGTTCTTTAGGTGGCGCTCACCAGTTAGTATGTACTTTTGAGAGAGTGATGTATGTAAGGTGAAGTTGTTCGCATTTTAAACATGCACAGTGGAGAGAATGTTGGCATACCTATATACTACTTTCATGTAATGTGGATGAAATTTCTTTGGATATTGTACTTTTGGAAATTTAAAATGAGCTTAGGACACTGCGAACTAAAATGACTGCTCCCTTGTGCTCCAAAAATCAACCAAAATTTGTCTAAAGTACACTAATCTTGGCAGCTATTAAAATATGGAAAATGAATTTTGCCAAACTAGATAATACCAGCTTCTAAAAGTGCAATGACTGAATTACCAAATACATAAAATGTAAAAAAAAGTTATCGGCTCTTTTTTTACACTTTACCTCTGAAGTTCGAGAAGTGAAAATGAGCAAGTAGAGCTAGCACTTTTTTGAAAGGTGCACAGCTGCAGTAAGGTCAAGCTGTATACTCTCTAACCCATATTACACCCATCAATCACACATCAAAATAAAGGGAATTAAAGGTTCTTTGAACAATACCTAAGATACACAAAGTCTCTTTTAAAACGCCAGTATAACTAGTGAGGAAACCTGGGGAAACTCTTTTTCTTTAAAATTGTAACCCTATGCTAAATACGAAACTGTAGAGCGCCACCTTACAGCTTTTCTCCGGATGTCCCCCTGGGGCATTTGACTGCTTTGGTGCTCACTAATCCTGTTTTTTTTCACGATGTCATAATCCATCGCTGTCATGAATTTCCGTCTAACCGACCAAGACGGTAATTTATTGGACACTCGCGGGGAAGAATTGACCGTTGGTCTGTATGTGCGTGACAAACCATGACGGCAGACTATGACATAAAAAACCCAAGAAAAATAACATTTTTGTTCGTTAATTTTTTTACTACCACAATTATTTTTGGGGGGTAGGTACCGGTGTTTTCGTTATTATGTTGATTCCTTGGCTGATTCTGTGGAAATCTTGGCAGCGGATTGCAAACAATATATGAAATTGAGACAGTTCCTTTTATTTTCTTTCAGTTTCGGTCATTTTCCCCTTTAGCAGAAAAGTCTCCTTACACACTGGGTTACCTGTCTCTCATTGACTCTCAAAGACTCTCAGTTACACGTCAACTGCACGTCCCTTGGACAAATTTTATGATGGTTTCGCCTCTCCAAGGATTCAATGGCATTC
The DNA here is from genome assembly GCA_016746295.1 of Potamilus streckersoni. Taxonomy (NCBI): domain Eukaryota; kingdom Metazoa; phylum Mollusca; class Bivalvia; order Unionida; family Unionidae; genus Potamilus; species Potamilus streckersoni. The sequence continues at coordinate 383,103 of JAEAOA010001054.1, read as the reverse complement.
GCCTAGCGCAAACACTCGACTGCTTGTGCAAGACATTTTTAAAACACAAGACTTCGCCTGAGAAACACACACACCCAAATCGCTAACTTAGCCATTCAGAACTCAGATTTTTCTAACCGCCATTGTTAACACACGCCCCTCCTCGTTTGGAAAATTGTATAGCCCTTCCCCCTCCCTTAATGCACCAATTTCTGCATAGTTTCAACATATGTTAAATATGTCCTCAAGTATTCTTTGCAGAATAAAAATAGACAGTTCAAGAACTCAGGACGGACATGGCGGATTCCATTTGCATACACCAGTCTTTTTCAACATGTATCGAATAAATGGTGTTGCGCTGCGTGTCACTATGAATTATGTTTAAATCATTCATGCACGAAATGAATCTGGTAGTTTTAATTGCAGATTGAGACGATGACGTAAAACTGCAAAGAGAAGAGACGCGGATATAACTCTCGAGTATGTATGGAACGAACTATACTGTCACCAGTCCTGAAAAATTATAGATCCGATATTATAATGAACCCCGACCCCAAATGTTCACTACACTGACTCATGACATGTTTTTGTACCCATAACGCATAACTATGTATATATCGAAAATTTGTGACAACACAAAAGAACCTTATATGTACAATACACAAGTTGTACAACTTCAAACAATACACCAAACTGCAGCATCCGTCTTGTCCTTCATAATTTGTAGTTCGATGATGTCCCAACCGCCTTTTCTATTATCAGAATTTTTAACGAAATTTTCTCTTTTGGAAAATTGTATAAATGTTTGATATGATAAAAAGAATCTGAAATAAAAAGCGAGGCAAATATCTTATTTTGTGATATTACTTTCAAGGGTTATTCGACCCGTGGTAAAATTGTCTACTTTCACCTTATCCAGTCATGCTGGACGACTTTATGAATGGTAATGCTGAAAAAAGCTCGATTCGCCAGATTAGATTTATGTGACCGTCGCCAGAGAGTTATGCGCATGTAAGTTTGTGCTGTTAAATGGATGTGATTAGATTTTTCAGTCTTCTTGCGATTCTGACTCGAGAAAAAGACACAAATGAGACGAGAGTCGAATCGAGTGGTGATGGGGGTTTACTTGTTTACATTGTGTACATATATGGTTTTTCGTGTTGTCAAAATAATCTTCGTGTGTTATTGATTAAACGTCCGACTCCTGTGCTCTGTACGAGTATATGCCATCACATTTCTACATCATCCTGGGACTTCATATGTTCTAACATTGCGAATAAAAGATAAGCGTTAATATGACTTTAAATCCGAGGCAGAACAATATTTACAAAGATGGACAATTAGAAAAAAAATCGTGTGTTAATTAACACCTGTTTTGTAAATATCTTTCAAAATTTCTCAGCTTACATCTTTTGCCAAATTTTGACTAGAAGAACGTATCTCTTAAGTCACGTGAAAACACTGTTTACGTCACTGTGGTTCAACTAGGGTAAGTTCGATCACGATTTAGTTTCACTTTAGTCATTAATCGAACTCAATGAATTATTGTATTCGGAAAATAAAACACGCTGTGATTGGTGCATTATGTAAGAGTTACATTTTCTGTCAGACTGGCAAAACTTGAGTCTCTTAGCAACATGTAAGATTATTTTAATTCCTATCTAGATCATTTTTTTTTTTTGTATTTTACTTTCTTAAATGTGATCTACAATATTGCAATTGGATCTCTTGTGTCTGAATAACTCTTAGCCCGGTTAGTAACAGCAGAGTTATCTCTCTTAATTGACGTGGAGTACCTGGTTCTGTCATTGGCAAATTGACAATCTAGCATTGTTCTCTATGACAGTGTACGACGCTCATGCTGAAGTAGGATAGCACAAAGCGTTAGCATCGAGGTCTATGCAAATGCAATTGGTACCAAAAATACCAGCACAGTGACGTAATAAAGATGGCTTCTACAACGTACTCGTGCAGCGCTTGCAAAGCCTTTTTTCACTCTTACAAACGGGGTAAGGAGCATCGATTATTGTCATTTTATCTTTGAAGATTTATATTATTGCAGACTTCTATCAACCACTTGCCACTTATCCTCTTATAAACGACGATATATTCATTCAAATATGATAACATAACTATAAATAAATTATCTTAAGACGAGAATTAAATCAGCCTTTGTAAACGTCGACATATCCACTTGTTAATAACCACGACCATGGCAATGCCCACTTATGTCATCTCTGGTTGCATATTTCTGCCACTTGCCCACTTCCCAACTTAATCATTTGTGTACGATGTGCTAACTTCACGCTTTATATCACCGCCATGGCGTTAGTTTCTAGGATCTAGTGGTATTATAATAAACGTTTTAGATTTTAGTAGCTGACAGATCAAAATTATTATACCCCATGATTTTTCGACTTTTACCTCGATCGTCACGCAGGAGTGTATGCGCTATATATCAATAAAAACTAGTTCTAACGCTATCATGAAAGATGTTCGTGTAGCAAAAGTCGTCTAACATAAACCTATGTAAAATTATTCTCATTTTTCTGCAATAGGTCATTGTCGGAAGAAAGATCACAAGATGAACCGTCCAGAGTGACCTAAGTGGTTGCAACTGTAGGTCAATAAATAGCATCTACAATGTTATACGTGCTTGTATTTCACGAGGCGCGTGGTTATCTTGGTGGCTTCATCTTGCAGTTGTTGTTTCGCTTCGATTATTTTCTCGAATCCTTAACGTTGAGGGCTTACATAATTATTCCGTTAATAAAGTTATCGCTAAGTATAATTGATTGGCAAGTTGGCTTTGACCTTGTGACGTAGGCACATGCACTTTTAACCAGTGGCCCATTTTTATTTGTACAACAGTCATAGAGTCATACAATCATAGAAAACGTATACTTGGAGGATATTTAAGTCTCAGGCAACTGTTTTCTAGAACACTACATTCACTTAAAATAATATTGCTTACACCCAAGGATTTTGTGTCTGAAACAACTGTACTCTTCTTCGCCAAATACCAGCATCGGACAAGTGCATGTGAAATCTTTCACTTCTTGGTTGAGTCAATATAGGTTTAACATAATCAAAGGTGAATGCCGGTCGAATATCAATTTATTAACAGTCTGTCCACTGATTCCGAGCTACAGTTTAAAGCGCTTTGACCAAATGTCTTGGTGTGCTGATAGCTTGTTATTTTGCTATGATAGATGTTGAACGGTGCCTTTATAAATGTCTCCGTTAAATGGGTAAAATGATTATGGCAATATGCCTACATAACTAATAAACGATAACAAATGTGTTTCTACATCCAGATAAGGAATTATCACTGGCAACGTCAATGCTAATTTCAAAAATACAACTTTGCCATCATAATCTCCATGACTCCAAAATGCAGTGCTGTCAGTGGGAGCTCGGTATAATGTAAATGTGTTTTCTTCTGATAAATAACCATGCGAACGTCTCTACAATACCTTAATATATATATATATATATATATATATATATATATATATATATATATATATATATATATATATATATCAAATCAAAAATCAAATCATCCTCCCTCACCAAACAACACACAAACTGATCCCTTATATATCCTAACTTCTTCATTGATTATAATTAATATTATTTTTGTGGAGTTGGTAGATGTATTATGATCCGAAAAAGTCTACGTTTATGTTTGGATGTTTTCCATCATAACCTTCTTCTCGTGCCTAGTTACGAGAAGGAAGAAAGTTCAGCATTCTTAAGAATAAGGTGTCACTTATGATGGTGTAGATACGGTTACATCTTTTTGTGGGAAAAGCTTTGGCTACGAGAAGGTACCAAGAATCTGTAAGAAATAGACACGACTCTCTCAGATCCTGAAATCGCACTGAGACCAAAGCAGCTCAGAGCTTTTTTTAGAAGCTGCTGATCATCAGTGTCCCACGTTTTCATTCAAGGTCAGAGGTCTGTCTAATGAACTATGCCTATGTTCTAAAAAGGTCACGCGTGTTTCTTGCGTGATAGTCAAGGACAGCTTTAACTTTATATCAAGTTTAGGGGGGAGATAGAGTGTGTGTGTGGTCAGTAATTTTCCTAAGTGACGACCTTTTGGATCATACATTGTCCATAACGCAATTAATAAGGTTTTATTGATTGAATTGTGAGATAGTACATTATTCGTGGCTTCTCTCTGATGGTGAACTATTGAACCGGCTTATTAATTAGGCTTTTTCCATTACCAAGGAAAGCTGATAAAACAAGAACAATCTTTAATCTGAATTCATTTCAATGTCCTATTATATTCGGGATATGAATTATTGATTGGGCCATGCTTCTCTTACAATCCAAATCAATAGCAGGTTTTGTCTTTCAATAACTTATAAATTTCAATATATTCTACACAAGTTACTGTTATCGTTTCTTTCTTTTAAAATTGATATATTGATAAGACCTCCTGGTTAATTTTTCCGCGTCCTCGAGGCTAGTAAAAGGAATGATAAGTATACGAGGAAGAAGAAAGAAAAATATTAAAAATCAAAAATTACAATGCTTAGGTAGATTAAAAAATTACAATGTATTGGTATGTTGATAAATTGCAAAAAGGCAATGAGAACAATGTTCATTGCAGTACATATTGTGAAATTTAAAAAAGAGAATACAACAAAATGTATAATGATTAATAAACGGTAAGATACATTGACAAATACACCAGAATAGACATGATAAAAGATACATGTAAAAATGTACCATACGATGTGTAATAAGGAACCAATATAAAATAAAAAAGAGATTACAATTACACAAGGAAGTAAAAATATTAAAAAGACCAAAATACAATGCACTGACAAAAGTTAAGAAATAGGAAAAGACAACAATTTACCGTGTAGTACCTCGATGAGGAATGAAGAAAAACAATATATTAAGAAAACATTAAAATATACAATGTGACAGGATAATACGTAATGTGACATCAGTATGGTAAAGAAGTTTATTCAAGGCAATCTTACGAAAACACATTTGACACATTCAATGAAATTCAAGTACCATAGTGAGAATCTGCAATGAAAAAAATGTTTCTTTTATATTATTATTATTTATGTTGTTTTTTTTTTTTAATTTTTCATGACTTACTTTACAACTAGTTACGTTAGATGATTTAATATCAGCATGCAGTTCTTGGTTTTTTAATTTTTTATACGTTAGTTTACTCTTTTTGTTAATATTTTATTATTATTTCTATTTCATTGTAAATAACGTCAGCAGAACATAATTAAAGTTGCTGTGTAAACGCTAGGTTAATCGGTGAAATCAGTAACTTGTGTTAATTTATTTGAACAATTATATTTCCGTCATATGTCATTGACCTAGGATCATGCGCGTAATAGAACGGCGTATTCATAATATTGAAGTGATACTCCTTATTAATAGGATGTGAATTATGACATCCCAATATATTATTTCATACATAAGACATCTAATATTTTAATTTAGGAAGATATCTAAAATGTGTGGCATAATGCGGTATGATCTCTTGTAAACCAAGTAACTGTATAATGTTTATTCTTGATGCTTTCATTAAACTAGAATTAATTGATATGTCTTGAATGTCATCTGGACAACTGGGGTATGTAGCGCAATATATAGGTCACGATCTTTACATGTTGCTATAAAATACATGAACAATAATGCGGATTCCTTGGCGTTCTGGAATAATATATGTAATCGGTAGATACGATCGTTCAATTTGATTGATAAATACCATTAAAACATGCTGTGAAATCAGTATAGCAGGTGAACTCGCTTGCTGAAAATTTCGCTGCAGGACTAATTCACTGAGTCTCAATCATTTGAGCTGCAATCATTTCTTCTATTTTTTAAATATTCTTCACGAATGTTTTCGACAATGGCAAGCATCGCTTGCTCTAATAGTATAAGCGTTTTAAGTTTGGACCAATCGCCGCTAACATGTTCTAATTCTATTATCAGCTTGTCAGGTATAGGAGGAGAAATCATATCCATATCGAACAATAACACCGAAAATTTAAATTTCATTATTCGGTTGCTTTAGCATATTTGTATAACTTGCTAAATGTTGTGATGTTTTCATTGTCAGCATTCCAAATAGATATTTACCTATTTTATCAATGAAGGGCAAACTTCTCTCATAATACTTTTGAAGAATGCAAAACACCTTCCTGAATTAACTAATTCATTAATGATATTGTTATATTAACTGCATATTCATTGTAATTCGTATTGACTTTAAATGTGAAAGAATATCATTTATATAGCTACTTTTGATATCACTGTGTCAATATTCGATAAATTCGACTGAATAATTTCTTAAAAGCCTGATTTGAAAGTGCGAATCCACTTATCGGCTGTATCATAAATAGTGGGAGTGGCTAGAGATAACCTTTAGCGTAAATTGTTTTTGTTCTGTTATTGCAAACACTGAATTCAGAGTTTAAAAAAATACAATCCTACAAACCAAATCCATATTCCATCCATACCTTAAAGAGAAAGAAAGAGGTTGAGAGGTTTTTGCCGGTAGAAATGAGAAAACGAGATAGAAGGTATGAAGAAAGAATGGAATGGAGGCTAGGACTATAATCATTTCTCCCATTTACAACAAATTTTCTTCTGAATTTATTATTGAATTCAATTACGAAATATTCGACCTAGTCGTTTACGACGTGTATTCGATTGTGTGCGATTTGTAGGTGTACATAATCTATGCTAATACCATTCCTGTAAGACGAGTATAAAAAGTTAATATCAGCTTATAGTTCTTGGTTTCTTTATTTTTTATTATATTATTTTACTCTTTTTTGGTACTTTTTTATTTATTTATTTATTTTTTTATTTTGCATAACATCAGCATAACATATTTATCAGTGACTACGGTTATTACTTTGCTTCAGCGAAGTGTTGTGAAAAGAACCCTCATTATTATGGATAGTACTTGTAAACCAATACTGAATTTATCTTCTTATTGCATACATAATATCATTAAATACCAACTACATTGAGGTAAGAATGTTTGCTTAGAGAACCTTGCAAGAATTTGGTATTAATCAAGAGTAATGAAGGTGAAAATGTTAGTGTTATGTTAATCCTACTCTAATAGCCATAACGTCTGTTCATTTGCAATCAAACCTTGACCTGTGTGTATGAATTTGCATTTAATCGAACCTATGAGCAGTAAGTGAAAATATCATTAAAATCGTAAAACTGATTCGACATGATTTCGTGCATCATTAAAATTGTAAAACTGAGCGTGTATTACTGACATTACTTATGACGTACGAAAGGAAATGTATCACAGTTATCGTTTCAAACAAACTTTGCTCAGAAGTTGATCATATGTATGGCAATAGCTGTTTCAACAATTCTGTGTTGAGCAATCGCTCAGACACTTTAACTATAGAATACATACATAATAACACTACAACAGCATTTGATGCTGCAAAACCATAGAAGGAAACTCTCTTCTGACTGGTTTGAAAACATTAGAGCCGTACCTTTGGCGTTTTGCCAAGACAATACCATATGGTATACATTCATATGATTTCATATGAAACACGTGCGAGAAAATCTCAATAACATTATCGAACAACATTGAGCTAACAAAACAAACATCTTCTGCATCAATATGCTTGAAACGGCATAGCGGAAGTTACAATTCTTCTTAAGATAGGCAAATACGGTACGATCTGTTATGTGTGATAGTAGCGAAACATGTATAATGTAGTTTGAGGTGTCAAGACGAGCAGGTTTATGTTTGATATAAATGTTTAGGGCATGGATTGAAACTTAAAGATTCATTCACACTCTCTTTAGTAGAAATCTTAGCAACTCTGACGTATGTTAATGGCAGTAGGTATAACAATGTTATTTACTCAATGAAAAATGAAATATAGCCTAATTTAGATTAGTGTTGTTACTCGTTTGAAATTTACGCACTAACTTTCAATTTGTCTTTTTTAACAAATCAAAATAAGAGATATAAACATCATACCTCTGTGAGATATACCACAATGAAGAAATATTCTTTATATGAATTAATAGCAAACAATACATCTATTGCCTCCAATACCGAAAGAGTTCAAAATGTTAAAGTCACTTTCACTGGCAAGAGACTGTTAATGCTGTTGTCGCTGATCTGATGAGAGCGTAGATGTCGCTGCTGGATCCATAAAAATCTCTGTTTATAGCATGGATAGAGTTAATTCATTTTGGGTTGTAGTTAGGTCAAATTTGGAGCTGGACTTAGCACTGTACGCATTCGGAATGTCGTAGTCTCAGGTGTTACTGCAAAAAGAATTATCATAGGCGATGTATGCATTTTATGTTGCAATCCTCTCATAGTTGTTCTAATTTGGGTTTTCTCTTTGGGATATGGCGGCGCTGTTGCTTCTGGAGTTGATGTAGCATAGCCAGGCGGAGTGAAGTCTAATGGTGTTAGGAGTTACGGCGTTTAGTTTGTAGATATCTGTCGGACAAGTGCAACAGAAGCGAGCAGTTGTAATGAAGAAACGGTCATGTGAATAGGGTCATATTGTAGTGTTCGGAACCAAGGCGATGCCATAATTGAGCAAAGTCTGCTGGTCGTAATCGTTCTGGTGCGAGTCTCCCTTTTGGATCATAATTATGTGTCTTGTCACCTGTATTCATGTTATTCATCCACCAATTTATTATGAGGAGAGAAAGTCTGTTGTTGTTGTTTATGTTTTCCATCATAACCTTCTTCTCGTGCCTAGTTACGAGAAGGAAGAAAGTTCAGCATTCTTAAGAATAAGGTGTCACTTATGATGGTGTAGATACGGTTACATCTTTTTGTGGGAAAAGCTTTGGCTACGAGAAGGTACCAAGAATCTGTAAGAAATAGACACGACACTCTCTGACCCTAAAATCGCACTGAGACCAAAGCAGCTCAGAGCATTTTTTAGAAGCTGCTGATCATCAGTGTCCCACGTTTTCATTCAAGGTCAGAGGTCTGTCTAATGAACTATGCCTATGCTCTAAAAGGTCACGCGTGTTTCTTGCGTGATAGTCAAGGACAGCTTTAACTTTATATCAAGTTTAGGGGGGAGATAGAGTGTGTGTGTGGTCAGTAATTTTCCTAAGTGACGACCTTTTGGATCATACATTGTCCATAACGCAATTAATAAGGTTTTATTGATTGAATTGTGAGATGGTACATTATTCGTGGCTTCTCTCCGATGGTGAACTATTGAACCGGCTTATTAATTAGGCTTTTTCCATTTCCAAGGAAAGCTGATAAAACAAGAACAATCTTTAATCTGAATTCATTTCAATGTCCTATTATATTCGGGATATGAATTATTGATTGGGCCATGCTTCTCTTACAATCCAAATCAATATCAGGTTTTGTCTTTCAATAACTTATAAATTTCAATATATTCTACACAAGTTACTGTTATCGTTTCTTTCTTTTAAAATTGATATCTTGATAGATGGACGAATTTTAAAACCAATATGTACACGTAGTCATTAGATAAAGTAAAAATAATAGGGAAGAAACATGTCTAAGCAAGAACAATTTTTGTCATTTTATGTTTAGGATATTCTGTTAATCTGTTTATTAAAATAATTTTCTTTTTGATTGTAAAAAAATCTTTATCTGCCATAATTTGGTCCCCTGGTTCTAATAAATATATGAGTTGGTGCCTAGCTTAGCCTCGTTTTGGATTCGTTGACCCAGGGTCACATGAATACATGAATTTATTCTGAGAATGATCCATTACATATTTAGGAAACGAGATTAGCCAAGTTTATGTTCAATTCAAATTTATGCGAGTGGCATATCATTTATACAGCATTCATACTGTACAAATATTTTATACCATATGCTGATACATATTTGCCCATTGAACAGAAAGCAGAAAGGATTGCAATGAAATATTTTTCATGTTAAATTCTTATTAAAAAAACGGGGTTAATTGATACTAATGATTTATGAGTGGAAATGCATCATTAATGTATAGGCTCAGAATGAACAGCAAACAGTGCAATTCCAATGTTTATATATGCGTATTATTGCACATGGACGGATCATATTTTGATATTTCACTAGTATACCAACGGTATATCAAATTGTTTGATACCAAAACTGTAAAAGCCAAGTTATTATTATTATTATTATGATGATTATTATTATTATTATTATTATTATTATTATTATTATTATTATTATTATTATTATTATTATTGTTATATATAATATATATATATATATATATATATATATATATATATATATATATATATATATATATATATATATATATATATTAGTTAATGTTAACGGAACATCTATATATATATATATATATATATATATATATATATATATATATATATATATATATATATATATATATATATATATATATATATATATATATGACTTACATTATATACCCGACATCAAAACAATAGTACCAGGTATACAATTAGCACTGTCTAGTCGATGGCCTAAACTGATATATAATTCATCTTCCTTCGTAGCCATGGTGGTTCTACCGAGCGCTGCCAATGCTTAGTTGTGACGTCATACAGGGAATCTCCGAATTTCCCATTGTGGATATATAACACAATCATACAGGTTATAGAATTTTTTAATTCGTATTCTTCGGAGATTCGAAACCAGGTCCGCGGGAAAACGGCACCCATCGCCTTGCCTGCACGCACAAAAGAATAAAACACCGATTCAGTAGCATCATTTTTGCTGATGTGTGTTTAGTCATTATGGAATATAGACTTGTGTGTGCAGGCAAGGCGATGGGTACCGTTTACCCACTGACCTGGGTTCGAATCTCCATAAAGTAAGAATTAAAGATTCTCTAACCTGCATAACATTATTATTTGTATTACATACCTAATATTATAAAGCATCCTCCTTTAAAATCATTGAAAATACTTTCTGTTCTGTTTGTTGTATATTATCAATCTGGTTTGAGATTTTTTTAATTCGTACTCTACGGAGGTTTGTACCCAGGTCAGCGGGTAATAATAAATTCTGCCTTTCCATTCTGTTTGGTGTACATCTCTCTCTCTCTCTCTCTCTCTCTCTCTCTCTCTCTCTCTCTCTCTCTCTCTCTCTCTCTCTCTCTCTCTCTCTCTCTCTCTCTCTCTCTCTCTCTCTCTCTCTCTCTCATACACACAACAACAAATGCAGATCTAAACACCTTTTGCCATCCCAATTATGTAGATTTCTCCTGAAATCATTACAGTATTGCAGCTTGTTTGAGCTGTCAAGGATACATCGTCCCCTTATAAGGATCTTGATATACAGCGACTTGTTAAATTTAGGGGTAAATTAGCAAATTGGGGTGGAAAAAATGCCCCATGTGCTCAATCAACATGCAAACTATATCGGGTTGACCATAATCATCTAATGTATATTGAAAAGCTCCATCTTCAGATTGACGATACCACTGAATAAAATTCGTCATTAAAAAAAGCATGCACCTTATATCGGTTTGCCTAAATTGTTCCAAAATCAGCACAAATATTAATACGAGTAAATAATTTAGCCTGGCAAGGATGGGTAAGAGTTGTAACACAGTTGTTCGCTCTGCATAAATGACGAAACTCTTTTACACATATAATTGAACATTATTTTAAAAATTCAACCCAATCTGACTCTACATCCCCAAGATCCCTCTTTAAATCCTCCCTACCCTTGTACAAAAATACGCTCTATTGGCACTTGCATGCGAAGTAACTGTAACTGCTTTGGTGATTTAGATGATTGCGTTTGTATTATCTCCCTTGCTCTAGATGCAAGAAACGAACGTCAAATTGACACCTTTTTTTACCCCACGTTGTTTCCATTTGTTTGGTGATTGTTATTGGCAACGGCACATTTTAGGACATTATTGGCTACATTATGCCAAGGAAATTAAAGCAAACTGCATTTCGCAAAGAGACATAGTTTCCCAACCGGGCAGGCCTAGGAAGGTATCGAACTTACGACTTCAAGATTGTGAGTTGAATCCTCTATCAACTGATAATATATTATATAATTGTGTAATTATGCATTGCCGAACGAAAGAGTTAGCGCATATTTGACGTCTCAGAGCACGTATAGCAGTGTTTTCACAGAGACCTGGTATTTAATACCGATGAAAAAGTAAATCCTTATTGCGAAATACATTATAAAATCGTGTATGGTTCCTAATCACGTAGCATATGGATATAACAATAAATCTTACCGTGTATATTTCATTCGTTTTAAAGACATTTAATTATAATACAAACATTATCCGAATGTGAACGGTAGTGATGTCATAAACTTAGTTTTTCCCATTTGCAATTATTTTCGAGTCAATGTAGATATTGATACTTCAAGCAAACCGAGGAATCAAAAGAAGTGTTGAACTGAGTTTAAACTCTTATATCATTATGCACCTTTGAGAATGATTTGTACGAATCTCGTCCACCTCGGACGTGGGAGGTCGGTGGTTAGAACCGGCCGTGTCACACCAAAGACATAGAAATGGCACTAGCAGGTGCCTCTCTTGACGCTCAGCATAAAGAGGTTAGTGCTAGGACTTGTCGGTCTGGTGTCAAGATAATGTGTTTGGGTGGGGCATCAAGATACATGTCTGTGGCAATATGCCCCAGTGCTACACATCGCTATAAACTGCCACACTGCAGACATCGTAGCGATATGACTCGGATTGTTAAAGCTATGTTTCGAAAAACAACAACACAAAGACACGTACGTACGAATCTGTTATTTAAAGTTATGTTTACGACTTTGGCTACAAACGACATTGCATTAAACTCTTACGTAAATTCTACCAGATGTGTAGTTTATTTCTTCATGAGCAAGTTTTTCTAAACAAGAACGCAAAATATAATCAAAAACGCCAGCGGTAGCTATTACTTAACTAAATTTGTGTTTTTCCACGTGCTGTAGTTTCTTCTCCGTGATGACATCGATAATTCAAACAGATTATTCGAAGAGGGGTTATTTGAGCCGTAAAACTACTGCCAAATAAACCCCAGTGATAAGGTAAGTTTGGGGTGTTTGGGGTTTATTGGTATTTGTTTGAACTGTCTTGAGCATTCTATATTTTCACTTATTAAATCACGTAATTATTGTTTTCAATAATATGTATGATTTTATAACCAGAAAAAAAACTTTAATTTGATGTATGTATGTATGTATGTATGTATGTATGTATGTATGTATGTATGTATGTATGTATGTATATATGTATGTATGTATGTATGTATGTATGTATGTATGCATGTATGTATGTATGTATGTATGTATGTATGTATGTATGTATGTATGTATGTATGTATGTATGTATGTATGTATGTATGTATGTATGTATGTATGTATGTATGTATGTATGTATGTATGCATGCATGTCTGTATGCATGTATGTATGTATGTATGTATGTATGTATGTATGTATGTATGTATGTATGTATGTATGTATGTATGTATGTATGTATGTATGTATGTATGTATGTATGACTAGAAAAGGTGTCCTAAACATTATCTATTTCATCTCGCCCTGGCCGGTTTACCGCGGCTGGCAGGGATCCCACTCCAGCGGTAAGAAAACCAAGAAACAGATTAAGGTGACATCCAGAACGTGCGCACACTCTTGGATCGTGCCGGGACTGAAAGGCCTGAAAGACGGACAGTTTTGATTGCCAGATAGCTGGCCAGGTACAAAGTCCAGATTTCAGCACTGAGTGAGACCCGACTTTCCGACCTAGATCAACTGTCAGGATACACATTCTTTTGGATTGGACGCAGCGAGGACGAACCTCGCGAGGCTGGAGTTGGGTTTGCCATCAAGTCAAACCTGGACAAGATAGTAGGCCCACCTAAAGGCATCAATGATCGTCTGATGACCGTTCTACTGCCGCTCCCAAGAAAGCGGTATGCCACACTAGTCAGCGCCTATGCACCAGCACTGACAAACCCCAATGAGATCAAGGACAAGTTTTACGAGGAACTGAGATCCACTATTGCTTCCGTGCCCAGAACAGCTAAACTCATCATCCTTGGTGACTTCAACACCTGGTTTGGCACAGATCACACCTCATGGGAGGGGGTGCTGGGAAAATGGGATTGGCAGATGCAACAGCACTTGCCTCCTACTGCTGAAAACTTGTGCACCAACTGTCTTCCATCTACTACCTCACAACAAGACGTCGTGGATGCGTCCACGCTCCAAGCACTGGAAAAAGCTCGACCACGTCATAGTGCTATAGAAAGACAGGCAGAACACTTCCACAGAGTCCTCAACCTTTTTTCCTCCATAAACGCTGAAGTTATTGCTCGCCTGCCCCAGGTCCCAACCAACGCTTCCCTCTCAGATTCGCCAAGTCTCACATAAGTAAAGAAGGTAATTTAAAGCCTCTCCAATGGAAAAGTTCCGGGCTCTGATTCCTTCCCAGCGGAAGTCTTCTCTGCTGGTGGTTACCTCCTGACGCAGAAGCCTGCTTACTCTCCGAGTCTATGTGGAACCAGGGGAGGATTCCACAAGAGTTCAAAGACGCCTCTATTGTCCACCTCTACAACCGACAAGCATGCGACAACCACCGTGGCATCTCTCTATTATCCATAGCAGGGAAGGTACTGGCTAGAATTCTGCTAAACCGACTACTAACCGTCCACCTGGAGAAAGGCCTGCTACCGGAGAGTCAGTGCGGCTTTAGGCAGGATTGAGGCACCGTGGACACGATTATTGCAGCCAGACAAATCTAGGAGAAATGTCAAGAGCAGAACGTCGGCCTTTACACCACTTTTGTGGACCTTATCAAGAATTTTGGCACTATGAGTCGTGATGGTCTGTGGAGGATCATGGCAAAGTTCGGATGCCCTGAGAAGTTCATCACCATGGTCAGACTTTTCCACGATGGCATGCTCGCTAGAGTACAGGATGAAGGAGAGTTATCCCAGCCCTTCCCAGTGACAAATGGTGTTAAATAGGGATGTGTTCTTGCTCCGACATTGTTCAAAATGATGTTCACAGCGATGCTGACCGACCCTTTCTGTGAGGGTGACATTGGCATGGATATCCGGTTTAGGACTGATGGGAACATCTTCAACCTGAGAAGTCTGCGGGCTAAGACCAAAGTCCATAAAGAAACCATCTGCGACCTTCTCTTTGCTGACGACTGTGCTTTAAATGCTTGTACCCAGTCTGACATGCAAAAAAGTATGGATCGCTTCTTCAAAGCCTGCACAGACTTCGGTTTCACAATAAGTTCGACGAAGACGGAAATTAGTACCAGCCTGCACCCTCAATCCCCTACACTGAACCAATCATTACTGTCAATGGCCAGAAACTCACCGTTGCTGACAAGTTCATCTACCTTTGCATTACCTTGTCACGCACAGTCTCCATCGATGAAAAGGTCACCCTCAGGGTTTCTCGCGTAAGTGCAGCCTTCGGCAGACTCCACAACTCTGTGTGGATTAGAAGAGGAATCAGCCTGAAAACCAAGATCAAGGTGTACCGCGCATTAGCACTGCCCTCCAATTTGTACGCCTGTGAGACATGGACGGTGTACATTCGTCGTGAAAGACAGCTAAACTCTTTCCACATGCGCTGTCTCAGAAAACTGCTCCACACAAATGGCATGCAAAGATTCCTGACACAGAAGTCCTCCAGAGAGCTGAGATGACAAGCGTCCATGCCATGCTCAGAAGAGTACAACTCCGTTGGGCTTGCCATGTCTACCGTATGCCCGATGAACGCACCCCGAAGAGACTGTTTTATGGGGAACTAATTGAAGGCAAACGTTCCAGAGGAGACCAAAAGAAGCGGTACAAGGACACGCTTAAAGCTTCAATGAAGTCATGTGGCATTGTTCCAGACAGCTGGAAGCAGCTTGCCGAAGACCGCGATGCCTGGCGCAAACAGATCAATTCAGGCGCTGATGCTTTTGAAGAGCAACGGATCTTCATTTGAAACAGACCTCATAAAATAATATTTTCCAAAATAGTTATTAAAAAGGCGGACTGGGGGGAAACTTCCGAAAAAGATAAAGATTTTTGGCGGTTAAAGTAGTAATCCAGATGGGCAAAGTTAAACAAGGGTGTGCGCTCTCAGACGGAATTCAGGGTTTTAGAATAGTTCCCCTCGTAGAATTAATCAGTTGAAGTTTTTTTTTTCTGCTAATGAGGAAAGTCTGAGGGCTCAGAGAAAATTCATAAGTAAGTACTCTCATTAAACAAATTGTCGAATTAACAAGGGGTGGTGGTGGAACCTTTAGAGACTGGTATCCAGAGAAGGGCAGAGGGAATTCTTTAATTATAAGCAAACGAGGGCTCGAATAAAGAACAGGGTTAGTGTCGATTGCATGGAATGTATATTTATGGAAATAAGTCTGTAATTATTGATGAATTTATTCGTTTGAATTTGTTTCTAAATTGTCTCTTGAGTTCAGAAACAATCGTGCATGTTTATGATTCATATGTTGTAAGTCAAACAATATTTCTTTTATGAATAAGTTCGGATTTAGCTGTTGAATGTAAAAGTAATCTTGTAGTAAGATCGCAAGCATTTATTCTGGCATAAATTGTGTGAATATGTAAATTATCTTTCTTAAATGATTTATGTCATTTATAATAATGACTGGGCTTTTCTATGTCTGGAAATGTATGTCAATTAATCATATCACAACTTGGCAAAGACTTACAATTACGGAAACAAATATATTTTAGACTTAGTTTTAATAGATATATTGGTGATACTGTGTTCTAATGAGCTAAAATGTAACTCATTGTCTGAAGCTTATAATGGTGAAATTTTAAGACTGCACGCTGATCTGAGGGACTTCCATTTTCATGTTATACTTGCTAATCTGAAATTGCCACTTGAATTTATCCTGAAGCACGTGTGTTCGCAGTGTGTAAAAATGTGCACATGCTAGGAGAGAGAGAGAGAGAGAGAGAGAGAGAGAGAGAGAGAGAGAGAGAGAGAGAGAGAGAGAGAGAGAGAGAGAGAGAGATCAAATTGGAATGGTTATGAAAAACGCAAGTGAATAGTATTAATAAATTGAACAAAGAATAATCAATATAATTTTTATTTGATATTCACTTCACAATTAAATAAAATACCTGCTTTAAAAAAAATGGTAATAATATTTGACATTGGGTAAAAATATTTGGCAACCATGCTGAAATTGCGCACACACAATTTTGTGTTTAAAATTCCCTGAGTTAAACAGATTCATACATTTCGCCCTAAATATAAAAAGAAGACACTACAATATTTTGAGATAAAGTATATTTCTTTATTTAAACAAATAACGATCGTTCTTGGCCCCCGTTTGTTATTTTATTATACATGCTACCACTTTTCTCCAAATTCGTTTCATGCATGTAATAATAAATGTGACCATAAGCGATATCTTAAAATGTCTACATGGGGTGATTTCTTTGACATGTATATGTTAGGCAGATATTAGTATTGTTATGGTACTGTCTCAATTGGATAAAAATCATATTTCCGCTGACCTACGTGAAGATACGACGACGACCGCTTCAGGGTAATGTTTTGATGACCTTTGAATTAAGCCAATGGAAATGACGCTTTAAAATCCGAATGTGAATCATACCGTTCGTTAAATGTATTGAAATCGTGTTGGTGTAGCCAGTGTATGTGGGATTTCAGTTACAGCAACTTGGCTAAGAAGGTGTGTATCGCAGATCTCGACAGAAATCAATTAACGATGTGTATTTTGATTACACACCAATTGGGTTTCTATGTAGGCAGGCATACTCACGACTCTTTGATGCCAGTGTAGGTTGCATTCAAATTCTGTTTTAACAGAAAAGGGTCTTATACAGGATGATTCTTAGCGTGGTTAAATTCATACGATTAGCATTTAAGAAATCTTTTGTAAATATTAACCACAATGCATTGGCGTACGGGTTTTACTTCAACTAGACTTGCTAGGATATTCAACAAACATTAAAATAGAACTTGCAATTAAATTATACTAATTGCAATTGAACTAATGTGTCAAGCCTTCTTTTTAAACTAAGTGCTTAACTTATAAAGTACAAACAAAATCTACGCTGTTGTAGAAACCGTATAGAAATATCATTGCT